>OY829488.1:4997200-5527215 GCA_963691745.1 Ditula angustiorana
TTGGCGCACAAAGAAAAAGATAACAATAGTGCAGAGTACAAAATGCGGCAGCAAGCCGGACGAGCGCTGTTTATTTAAAAACAACTCAGTTTTCCCATTTTCAACAAGATTAAGCTTATTTTTAACCCCGGGAATATAAATTGTTCCCGCCAACCTTTGGTTTAAATTCGTAAAAACAGAATCTAACAAAAATTGTAGTTTATGCAACTGCTATATAATGACAGGCCTTAAAACACGAGTATGGTTTCATAATAGGATCACACGAGTGTGTTAAGGCCTAATTATATACAGTTGCATACATTACTTTATCTACACACATATCATAATATGTCACTCGAGATCAAATGTCGTGCGAAAACATACTGAATTGACGTTTCGTATCGATAACTGTTTTAATATCTATGGATACTAAAATAGAGACCCACCTGAATTTTGACAGCTGTTCCAAATGTAAACTCATAAAGGTACAGAAGTCGGTTCTGTAAGGACCATTACAGTACAGAAAACGGTACGGTAATGGTCATTACACTACAGAAATCGGTACTGTAATTACAGTACAGATTTGCCTACTACCACAGACAAGAAATTTCTCACAATAAAATTGGTTGTAATAATGCTGGTCATTTCCAACGGTTTTTGAACGCGTTATTGAGCACTTATGATAGTGTGTAGATAAAATATATAAACGCCTATCTACGCCGATCATTTGGACGTATCGTAACTGCTTCATGTGAAGAAACGGGAAATCGTTAGGAAACGAGAGAAAGCGCTAGAAGAATGAGATAATAATGGAAATGATCTGATGATAATGATGGATGATGATGATGATAGTGGAAATGTATGTGTTTCATGTGGCACCATCGCGTATTTTGATCGCTATAGTTAGGATTAAGGTGCAAAATGTAATTCATTTAATTTATTACGGGCAAGGTGGTCAAAAAATGTCGAGCACTTAGTGTAAGTTTTCTGTCAAAAAAAAGTCTCTAACGCGTTGACTTCTTAATTGTATGGAAACATTTTGTTGCAAATACGCGCCGCAAGAGGCGCTGTCTTTTGCTTCCATAGTAATTGAGAAGTTAACTCTAACGCGATCGTTGCGTGCATTGTAATTGCTGACAGATTTAACTGTTAAGACGTTGGAATAAACTCCACGAGCCCAAGGCCGTATCGCAATTTTAAATTTAAAATTGATTAGTCTTAATTTTATGAATTGTTTATCTCATTATTTGTTTTATATTATTATTTGTTAAATTTAATTTATTCATATTTCATTTCATTTTATTAGATTTTAATTATTTCTGATTTTAATTTTATTTAAAGTAATATATACTAACATAGTTTTTTTAAGCTACAAATGTCACTAACGCCAATATGGGTAGTTCCTGAAAATAAAAGTATCATTCATTCATTCATTCATTGTAACAAAAACTTACACTAAACGTTCTAAACTCGACTCTATTGTCAAATACGTTCGGGCGTGTTTTTTTTTATGAAATAGGAAGGCAAACAAGCAAGTGGATCACCTGATGGTAAGTGATCGCCAACGCCTATAGACACCCGCCACACCAAGGAGATTGCAGACGCGTTGACAACCCAGAGGGCTAAGATGGTTTACCTCTTGTGCCAGTAATTGCACCGGCTGTCTTGCACTCTACGCTGGAACACAACAGTGCAAGTACTGCTGCTTAGCGGCAGGATTAGCGAGCAAGATGGTGGTAGCGATCCGAACGGACTTTACACAAAGTCCTACCACCCTCAAAGTACTACCTTATCCGTTCTGATATGTTTAATGCTGACTGTACAGTCAGCCTAAGAAGTAGCTTAACACTTAAGGACTTTGTCGTAGTACCGAATAAAATGAGAGTAGCTCGAATTTATCACATCATACACAGCGACAAGGTACTAAAATGTTCAGCTACTTTCGAGGCTGACCGTACCTACCGAGATTCTTATTTAAATACTGAATTTACATCCAAGTTAAACTATATTGCGGCGAATACTATAAGGCGTCGGCCTGAGTCGCCCCGGGGAAACTTCTCGCCAAAGCACCCGGTCTGCCCCGAAATTAAATTCGTTCTTCAGCAATAAACCATTCGACTTGGAACTTTTAATATCGTATATAATTTTATTCCCGAAATATTACTAGAACACAGAAAGCGTTGAAGAACAAAACGTGGCCACCTTGTAAATTTAGAGGACACAGTGTTTTTAAACAAAAAAATACAAAGGGTTTTTTAATCTCCCTATTAATTAGAATTGATTTTGTTGTAATTTGTTTGTACTTCCCGGCCTTTAGCTTCGTTTTTTCTTTACATAGTGCGTCTGTTGTGCTTAACTTTTATTTCGAAAATTGCTGTAATGTATCGCCTTAGCTCATCATCAAAGCACGATAGTTGCAAAATTGCCAAATCATGTCAACCAATCACTTTTCAAGACACTGCCTTTTCACAAGGTTTCGGGTTACGTCGTTTGTCACTGTATACGCTTGATACACTAAGCCACGGGTTCTCAAACATGTAGCCCCACGTAGACTTATTAAATTTCTCAGAACATATATTTTTTTAGTGTACTACCTTTTAAACTCTAATAGGTAGCCGGTTGAATTTTTTACAGCATGTTCTACCATTACTCGTAATAAAAATTGGCCAAGTGAATATCAGGCTCGCGCAAAACATTGGGTCACCGACTTACATAACATGTGTACAAACCGGAACAAATTACGTTGTTACTATATGAACTGATATGGACCTCAGGGAAGTAACGCCTAAATCTATTAATTATTTACATAATAATATGTGTTCCAAAGTTTAGCTCAATCGGTCCAGCACTTTCGAAACAAATTGGCTGTGACAGACGGACGGACAGACAGCCAGACATACGAGTGATCCTATAAGGGTTCCGTTTTTCCTTTTGAGGCACGGAACTCCAAAAACGTTACTAATATCAACTAAAGTGAACTACCGTCTCCGTAGGGATAGCGTACCCCAGTTTGAGAAACCTTGCAGTAAGGGGATGACGCGGAAATCTCCTCTCCATTGTCTACGATGGATCATTTGGATGCTGTGAGGGATTTTCGTACACACGATACGAAACATGAGTATACGAATTTCAACACTGCGCTGGCAAATAACTAATGGCAGGTAAGGACGCACAATACCCAGTGTTGGATTATGGCGGACAATGCAAAACTTGTTTGTAGTGGTAGTTATCTATTTTTCCCTTTTGTAGAACTTCGTTCGTTTTTTTTGTATGGAAATGGGAAGCAAAGGAGTACGGTTCACCTGATAGAAAATGATCACCGGTACTCCAGAATCTTCACTCACCGTACGAAACGCAGTAAACTGCAATCTCACGACGTTATTCTGTAAAAGTGTGGTACCACCATCACGTTTGATCTTTTTTCGACACCTCTGTTTTTTCCTTGAGGATAACTAGTAAAGAATAATACTCATATATTCTACCATTTGTATGTTTGATAACTGCACAATAAAATTCAGGTAAGTACATCTGAGTAAATACATGCAGACGTGATAAAAGTGGAATAAAAGTATCTTACAGAAGTCTATCTCTATCTGAATCAATTTTCAAAATCGGACGTGACCGCTACTAAATGCTCCTAGTTTGACAAAGAAAAAGGGTCCTAAGGATAAAATATGTCTAGGCACGCTCTAACACTTTTCACAATAAATAATTTACATTGTATATTATTAAATAAAAGTAATTTACAATAATATTCTCCTTTTTACCCGACTACGGCAAAGCCAAAAGGAAGGGTTTATTATTTATTTTATTTTATTTATTTATGCTCATGCAGCAACTATTATTACAGGATTTACGGGTTACCCAATGCAATAGTGCCTTAACTATAATAACAATAATATATAACTAGCCTAATTAATTCTGTAACACAAAACATGCAATGTTATTTTAACAAACTCGTTAATGCGTTATGTTTTTCATGAAATATTTATTTGACTAACTAAAATGATAGGTTAAAAACGATTCCAAATCGCATATAATTAGAGTGTCCAGAAGGTTGGCAGCATTGTCACGTTTGATTGCAATGCTGATTCGCTGATCGAAGTATTGGCCAACGTTCTACTGGTCACGAGAGGCCTCTATAAATTTCGCCGATAGATCTTTAAAAAGATGGCTCGCGCTTGGCCCTTGGGCCTCAGAGATTCGACCCCAAACGCCAAATATATAACTGCCACAAAAGAAGTATACTTGTAACGTTTGAGGAAAGGAACAGGCAATGAAACAGTTGAGATTTTGAGGATTCTAAAGATGCCACACCTTATAGGTAAACTAGCCTGGTTCCATGACCTGTCGTCAAAGGGTTTAAGTATATTTTATGTTGATTAATTTTCAGCCGCTAAGTTTCGTGTGAATTTAAAGTCCATTTATATATACTGTCTTTTCATGTAAACAAAATTCAAACCTAAAATTTCACTTTTTGCCATATATATATGTATGTATGTATGTAAATTCTTTATTGTACAAAAAAAACATAAATGACAAAAAGAGATACAGTGATGTACAAAGGCGAACTTATCCCTTTAAGGGATCTCTTCCAGTTAACCTTTGAGCGGATGAAAGGAGTATCATAGCAGGGACAGACAAAGACCAAGAGTTTATCAAGAACAGTGGAGAATTACCATACAATTTACCTATAAACACATTACATACTAATAATAAATATAATACCCAAATAATAATAATAATAAATATAATACTTAAAATACATAAACTTACTTAGATATAAATAAATACTTAGAAGTTAAAGGAGTAGTAGTATATATTGTATTTTGCTTAAACAAAACAAATCAAGGCTGTAAATAGAAGAGAAGGTTTATAACAAGTTGCTTTAGAATGTTTTATTTAATAAATAAACAATATTTAGATGGCAAAAATTACATTTTAGGTACGGATGTTGTTTACTACTTAAGACAGGCAACGATGAATATGGTTTAGGCACTCTATTCCTTTGAGTAAATATGTGAACAGTCAAATATTTGGTGTAGGTACGTAGTTTACTCAGTCTTACTTTATTAGACGCTGAATGTACATAAAGTTTATAATGAGCGCTCATCGAAGAATATCCGAGACACTCTTAAATATTCATGGACTTCGTCCCCAAAAACTTCATATAAGTATAATCAGAAAGAGGAAAATCTTGTTAAAACGAGTTTCGAATCCATCACGCCCTTCTGCAAAGTTGTGACGAGCGAGAGCTCCCAAGTTGCCATCACTTCAATTAGTGGACCGAATCAAGACTGTGGCTTCATCGTTTTGTTACTTGCACATTACTTGCTTGCTATCATGAAGCAAAGTCAGCAACGTTGCTTTGAAGCAATGTATGTTGTTATTTCCCTTTAAACCATTGATTATGATTGGAAACTTATTGCTGCGGTTTCATGCGTTGTCACAGTGCGATGTTTACATTTAATTTAACTTGGAATTGGATCTTCCACTTACTTATCGTAGCATATAAATGACATATGTACAAACAAACGCTTGATCCTTGTGTTATTTTATAAAAATAACTTCCGTTTTGTTTTGTTTTGTTCTTATTCTTCCGAATGCTTTTTTAAGGACTTAAGAATTGATGAACGACCATTATGCTAAACTTATAAATAAGTATTTTTGTAGAGTTCGACGAAAGAAAAGCTTTTTTTACTTCAACATGGAAATATCGAAGTATCTACCGTCTATAACGTTGCTTATAACATTTAGGTACGGAATGCAAAAATATGCCGATGCTTCAAAACAAGCACCCGCAACCAACTACAAAGCAACTGGCCAAATTTCGAGACATTTTGTTCAGTCTTTTAAGATTGCGTCGTATAAAAGGTGTGAGAAGAACGTGAACAATAAAGCAAATAGCTAAAATCTGGCATTAATGCTTCAACATTTTAACTGTCTAAAATAAATACCTACCCCAACCTAAATACCTACTTAAGGCTTCCTAAAACCTAATAACAGTAGCAAAGGACACGTTTCGTCAGTTTTTCTGAACTTTACAGCGAATTTATCGTCGTCCACGTCGTTAATGAGCCAATTCCGGAGTCTCCGAGCTCATTTGAATGCGCAAACTACAGAAACACCCGTAGAATAAAATGGCTTGTATTAGCGCTATATAGGTTGTATATTAGCTGTGTAAAAGCGGTAACCTCTATACAGCTACCATACAGCTTATGTAAGGCTTACTGTGCTACTTGAGTATCATCGCCTGATGTACTGAGTATTTACCCAAGTCAGGGAAATAGATGGATTAGGATTTTCCTTTTAAAAACCACTTTGTGTCCCAATAATGCGTTTCACTACCCAGTAGTGATAAATTAATCCCATTGAAAACTCCACCACTCGGCTCCTTTCATCCTGTAATCCCTGACTTCATGCGATTTTCTGCACTAGATCCCAGTCAAATTGAATGTTCAGTTGACAGCTTTAAATTAATTACAATTAGTAGTCGCTGTAGCACGTTAACGTCGGTGGAACAATGACGTCACAACGAGGACTTGTCAACCTCTATACAAGATGGGCGTAATTAAATACGAACCGGTTGACGGTGAAATGGTCAGTGACGCTCCGGTTGCAGGGAAATGCGATCATTATACGTCCACCTCTGACCCCGTACAAACAAGGATATTGGATACGCGCCGTCGCTTTATAAGTATGGATTTTATCGTTACTTAGCCAATGAAGAAATAATTTGAAAACGGCGTCAGCTTCATATTATGATATCTCTCTCACGCTCCGTTGGTTTTTGTTCAGTTTATATTCGCACACATCTCGTCTAGACAATGGTCTAGTGTAAAAAAGTATCATTGTTTTCTTTATTGGCACCGGTTATAAGACAAAATCGCATTTTTTTAAAGCTTTGCGGGTACCACCATCTTGATCGCTTAATCCAATAATATTCCATCTTACCCTCCGGGTTGGCAACGCATCTGCAATCTCCTTAGCGTTGCGGGTGTCTATGGGTGGTGGTGATTACTTATGTACCATTAGGTGACCCATTTTCTCGTTTTCCTTCTTGTTTTGTGTATATAAAAAAAATAACTAACCTAGCCTATCATTCTATCCTTATATTTCGCGGAGTAGCAAGTAGATTTATTTTGTTCCAATTAATTATCTCTAAAGGGAAATACTTATATTATCAAACCGTGATTAGAATTGAATTGGAGGGCAGGGTCAGCACACTGTCATTTCATAGATATAGGAATGAAGCTTGACGCAAGTCTATGAAATGACAGTGTGCTGACGTTACCCCCAATTGTATTCTAATCACGGTTTAATTATACTATACAAGAAATTAGTAGTGGAACGTTTGACAGAGCGCAACGATTTATACTCAGATACTGACAGTCGACAACGAGCAGTCATTTGTTCGCGGCATTCGGGGTTTGACAGTTTGGGAACATGACTTTGTTTTGATTAAGTTGTCATTATCACTGGCTGACGTATTTATCTGGCTCAGAAAGCAATTAATTTTGGTATTTAAACGTGCTTCCATTCGTTTTAAACTACATTTGATGAAAATTGAGACACGACGCTTCTTTTGTGACTTTTTTCATAGGTTTTTGCTTGGAAATACAAATACTACGCTAACTTTTCACTTAGCTGTCTACCAGAAGCCATCCAAATAACGCTACTAAGAGTATCAAGTTTTAATATATTCCTCTCAGAGACTATTGCTAAACAATCCGTACAAATAAACTACGCTGCTTAACAGACAACAACGCTCTCTTAAATTACTCTCTGCCGTTTCAGAAAGCCTTGGTTCTTCAATCTCTAAGAAACGCGACACCGCAAGGAGCCATTGGCATCCTCGAAACTCTGACTAATACCTGCAAATTCATTACCAGGCAAAACTTTTCCCGCTAGTTGGGCCTTTGTAGAATCCACTTAGCAGAACGTGTGGTTTCAACTTTGCTGCGGTCTCTATTAGCGAGCTTAATCTGTGTTACTTTGTATCCTATAGCGTAATTAAATGGCGGAAAATTCTGTCAAAACGTTCCTTTACCAAAAAAATGGCAATATTTAGTTTGCTGTTTTAGCCTTATTTTTCTCACATGCAAATATTTATATACATATACATTTAATATATTTTTTACGTAAATAGACGACGATGAAGGAAAGACGCAAATCAGTTGCTAGGGTGGGTCGAAAAACTGTTGACAACATTACATGTATTTGTTCATAGTCTGTAACCTGCATTTACGATAAAAAAAAAGTAGTTCCGTTTTACGCATTTCTCTAATAATTCTTCGACCGCTAAAGATATTTTTTTCGAGCGCTTCTAACGTTCTGAAATTCACCCGTTTGCGAAATTGACTATGTTATTATAGACTAGATTTGACATTGTAGATGACCTGATACTGTTGATGATTTGAGTTACAAAATTAATGCATATGGATGTGACAACTGAAGGGTTATGGTAAGAAAATTATGAGCTAGGGAAAAAGTAGAGTTACTCATTCAATAGCTAAGGAAAGCCCTATGTATTTATAAAGGACCTTCAAGACCTGAATGTAGATGGGTGTGATAGACCTCACCGCACCCTACGCAGTCTTATATTATATGAATTATTATGAAGATTGGACCGTTTGCCGCCCCGCCGTCGCGACACCGTGACGCCTCTCTCATCGATCTTTCCAGAAAGAATATCTCCCCTATTAGCTTGTTTGTTACATCTTTAACCTACAAAAGGTTGTGGTCACAGCATCTACACACGGCACTTTTATTACGTGTTTTTTCAGCTAACTACGTTTGAAATGAAAGCTTCGTATGTTTTGATAAACGGACCCCAATTCGATAAAAGTTATTCGAAATTCGAACATACCTAATGAGTTTTAAAACTTTTCTACCTTTATAATTACGGTTAGCCATTTTCGGTTTCAAATCGAAAACGGAATTAGGAATTGTAATTTTGAACTGGCAACGTTTTTTGTACCGGTTCGTATTTGGAACGTGTAATCGCAGGGTATCGGCGGGTGTTAATGAATAAAGTTTCGTCGGCTTCAAACGAACGATCGGATTCGATTGCTGTTCAGGTTGCTTCGAAGTTGATGTTTCGAAAGGGGTGAGAATTGATGATATATTCGTCGTGTTCCAAAAGAATAGTAGCGAAGAAACGTTTTATTACACGGGATATTTTGGCAAATAGATATCTGATACCAAAAATATTGCAGTCCAGTTCGCACTTGCCGATGTTTTAAAATTATTTTCATGAAACAATAACGACGCTCTCATATCAGCCACTTTGCACTACTCTAATTAAGCTACAGGTAAGCTAAAGTAAAACCGTGCCACGCTGGTATAGGTGACCCGTCCACAGCAGATGCTAAGCTATGATTTAATAATGGAATTATTAGCAGCGGTGTTTGGTGACGGCGTTCGGCGAACATCAAAGGGGCACTGGCTTTGATCGTGGCATGGCTCGCCGCCTCACACATTGTCTACCTGTGTACACACGCTGTATAGACCGATATAGTTTCGCTATCCATTTTATAGTTAAAAATCGACAGAAGGGAGTGTTTTTGACAAGTGTATTTATTATCTATGTGCAAAATGTCAAGTCTCTAGGACCAGCGGTTTGGGCTGTGCGTTGATGTATCACCCAATCAGTCAGTCAGTCAGTTTATCATTTTATACATATAGATTATGCAAGTCTGCAGCTTACCTTTAAGGGTGCTAAAGAGGGATTCTTCTTCGTAAGCCCTCTTCAGGGAGGTACTAATAATGCTTTTAATTTGAATGCTAGACTTAATAAGTTTATAAATGAAGTATTTATCTCATGGCAAGCTATTAGAAGTTCGTCCCTTGTTTGAGTTCATAATGGGATTAGCGGAGTGTAAGGTCGGCAAATTTGTGTATTGTCCCGCCCGGTTGGACTTGCAAACGATCCCAATTAGCGATAAGCAAGATTACGCTGCGCCTTAGACCGTCGCATTGGCTTGTTTAAAAAAACTGGAAAAACAAGTGCGAGTCAAACCGTTCCGTACCACCACACAATATATTTGTGTTTGGCAGTATGAAAGTATTTCGTAGTCTGATAACAACTGTTTAACTTAAAAAATGGCACATGGTTTAATTTGTATATTTTGAAAGTTTTGAAAGTTTTAGTCGTCTTAAAAATAATACTCTACGCCAATGGGTCCTCTGTCAGAAGCTGTAAGTACATAACAGTATAATAATGGGTAAGAACTAAAAAATACTTTGTTGACCATATGGTCAGTAGGCTATGTAGCCTTAATAGTCCATTTTAATCTCAGAGTCGTCTCAGTGATCGTCACGTTAGTCCCAACGTCGGCAGAATTAACAGCAAAGCCTATGAGCTTAGTTAATTGGCGCAGCGGTTCCACAGCTTCAGGGAAGCTGGCCAGCGATGATATCCGATATTACTGTACCGTTTACTGCAAAATGCTTATCGAATCTTTATGCTACGAACCTTCAAATAAATGCACATTTAGAAATTAAAGGGTTAAAATCAAAAACATTGTACCTACCCTTACTTTAATAAATATCAGTTTAGGAAAGGTACCTATAATGCAACGAGGGTTGAGGTGAACGATTACTGACGCGACTACACAGCGACGTACATAACTAAAATTTTAAAATTAACTAGCCTTCTTTCAGTTATTTATTTATTACTTGGTTAATTTTTAAATAATTTAGTTTATTCCAATTTTTGTATGGTGATTGTCAGAATTACAGTTATTTAACACCGATTATTAAAGTGTTGTCGTCTCCGAGTCCTGCAGTTGAAAAGTTTTATTACTTTACAATTAAGAATTTTAATTTCACTCTCTGTCGCCCATTTTGTTCACAACGACGTATATTTCACCAATCTCAGTAATCTAATTAGTTATCAGCAAATCTTACCAGTCGTCAATGTATCCAACATGTAACAGCAAACACAGACGAGACGTGTAATTGAATAAAGCACACTCCTTTGAAATACAAGATCTGTCGTAAATGCAGTTAGATTAGCTTGTAGCTGGAACGGATACGGCTTCAGGTACCTGTTAATTAAATGGGATCTTGTGGCTTGTTTGTTAATTAAGCTGAGGGAATAATATTACTTGTTAATTATATAAATATTGGTACATGTGATATATCAGGTTCTAAAACAAATAAGAAACTGTTTGCCAAAATAGCGTTTTACTAGTACCCACCGTTGCGTCCGGAAAATTATATAAAGTAAAGGAATTATGTGGAGCGACTTCATAATTTCTTAAGTTTAAAAAAAGGCTTAAATTTTAGGCTAGTTTAACACCTTCAACAGCTAAGTTGTGCTCAGATATTATGATCAAGTTAAGCACTTATGTAGTTTTCGTATGTAGTTAAGTTCACGTTAAGTATTGGATTAACTATAAAAGTAGGTATTTATTAAAAAACGTTCTATGATTTGGATAGTTACTACCAAAATAACAAGCTTTTAATTAATCTGATACTTCCTGAACATTTTGCTATCAATCGCCCTAGCAACTTAAATGGATCGATATGCTGAAAAAGCTCGAAGTTAATTTTATCAGTAACCTCAATATCTTTGCTAATATCAGAGATTTTGTCGAGTTAAGGCACGAAATGTCAAATTCAGTCGAGAGTTAAGTTCAGTCACGTGCAATAATATTAGTTAGTATGATTTTGTGGAGCGTTTTTGTAGGGGATTCGCGGTTTGATAATTTAAAAATTCAGATAACATTTTGCGAAGGTTTATAGGTAGTAAGACAACAATATTGGCTATGTTTGAGTTGTTTGGGGTCAAAGGGCTGAGGTCTGGTACTTTATCTACTTCTGAGGCGGTAATGACGAAACTTAAAGAACTAACGAGTGGATAAAGGCTGGTTCATTCCTAGTCCTAGAAATACAAATCCTTTAATCTGCATTTTTACCCGGCGTAAACATAAACATTAACATCTCAGGACAATTCACACCAATTGACCTAGTCCCAAGCTAAGTAAACCTTGTGTTATGTGTACTAGACAACGGATATACATACCTAAATAGATAGATACACACTTAAATACATATAACATTCAAGACTCGCGAAAAGAGCGTGTACATTCCAGTAATGTATGGAACCGTACATAATTAGGTCTTATAGAGCATTATAGAGCATTTATGATATATGTGTATATAATAGTATTTTAAGTATAGCTTTTAGTTTTATTTAATGTTAATTGCAATTTATTAATCATGTTAATATTGAACTTGTTAAAAATGATTAAGATATGAATGTTAATTGATCCTTAGGGCCCCAAAATACAGGCTCAGGCCGCTTTGGTGCTCCGAGGGATCGGACGCTGCTAATGTTATTTTGTATTTATGTTTTTTTATGACTTATTACATTTTGGTTTTGACACATTCGAACCCGTTGAACATTTTGACACTTGTTGACATAATCCGCTATCAACTTTTTATGATGGACATTAAAGCGTGTTTTATTTGTTTTATATGAGATGTTTAATACTCTACTCCCTACATATTTTATGCTTTTTTGAACGTTTTTATACTCAACCAATCTTTTATAAGGTTTCGTACTGAATATATCATTTGGTATTTGAATGAGTCACAGATTCACAACGAATACATATAAAAGAGCAGTAAAATACGTCGAAAGAGCAAAGAGTAATTTTATTCGTAACCGTTTTTGCCTGCCTTTATCAATTTGGGAGGAAATTTGACGTAAATATCACTTGATTCACTTTTCAGGAAACTAAATAATCATGGACTTCTGGAGTTGGTAGTAAATGGGATTAAAGTGAAACTGGTGGAATGGGGTAGCTCATCGGTGACGAGACCTTGATTGTTTACAGTATAAAGTGTAATTCCTCCAAAAAATAAATTTAACAGCGACAGACTAAATTCAAAGTTTGCTCTCGATGTCCGGGCCCCTGTTGCTACGACAGCAATCTACCAGCGAAGCACTACCTATGTGGCTGCTAAAGTTTATAATATATTGCCCCTAGGTATTAAGTGTCTAAATAACTCAAAATTTTGAGTAGCTGTTAGAAAAGTTGTCATCGAATTATGTCCCTATAGCTCAAGTGAATCTTCTATCTATCTATCTATCTATATCTATCTATATATAAATAAAAATGAATTGTTGTTCGTTAGTCTGATTAAAACTCGAGAACGGCTGGGCCGATTGAGCTGATTTTGGTTTTAAAATGTTTGTCGTAGTCCAGGGTAGGTCTAAACGGTGAGCAAATATGCCTCCAATAATTAGGCGGTACGAAGTTCGCCGGGTCAGCTAGTATTGTAATAAAAATTGTTAGATAGTAAGTAATTATGTAGCTACACCCGCTGGGTAAAATTGTATTGATCCTATTATTGCACAACATCAACATGTACAAATACAATTTATGGCTTATAAATAAAAAAATAAAAAAAGTGATTTGTGTTTTTTTTTCACTTTTAATATATAAACACCATCTCATATAACAGTTTAAAATAGAAGAAAATGTATGACTGTTAGCTTTAGCCCCTGGGAGAGTTGCGAGAGACCAAGACAGACTGTGCCGGGACACACTCTTAGGGTCACGCAAACGTCAGCATAAATTAGTATGTCAGGAATCGCCATAGTAATTTATACACACATAGACGTCAGGGTGAGTTGTGCACCTAGCTGGAACCTTCTCGACACGAGTTAACTCGCTACATAACTTAGTACGTCTCTCTCCTTCTGGGCTAGTCAGAATGAGACTCACTGAGTTACCGAGCGAGTTAACACGTGTTGAGGAGGTTCATGCTAGGTGCACGGAAAAACCAGTGCTTCAGCCTTCACGCTTCACTCAGAGAAATTCAAGAGTTTATTGTACACAGTACTTTTTATACCAACGTAGTTAGACAAACGTTTTAATTTACAAATAACATGCTGAATTGAAATAAAACTTTGCATTTATAATGAGATGAATTAATTACGCATGCCATTGAATCAATCATTATTGATCAAAACGTTATTTTAATACGAATGAAATTTATTCGTTCGTCGATGGCGTAGTGTTAAATAAGCTAGTTCCGGCAACAACCCGGGCCTGTGATTACGGCGCTTCATCGAGGCTTTTACCGTTAATCAGCCCTTTGAAGCCTCGCTCCAAGGGTACGCCGGCTGAGCCATGGAAAATAACTGCTGTAAAACGCCAATTAAAACATAAAAACAAACTGGAACAAATTACCTTGCTACTTCGCCAAACCAGTGCTGTGCACGTGCAAAATAGTTGCGTCGTGCGATATACACATATATATGTATTTTTCGTGCAAAAACCCACAATGCAAAAATATCGCACAGACGCAGTGTAGGTACAGCACTGGTTTCGCGGAGTAGCGAGGTAATTTGATCCACTTTTTTGATATGGACCGTTAAAGTAACCCCTGAATCAATATTAAAACAAAAATTACTAGCTTCTGGCCTCACCAAACGAATATACGTCGATTCAGGTGACAACCACAATTGTGTACATTACGTATCCACTACTAAAGCTAAGCAGTGCAAAAACTCTTCAAAGTTAGTCATGTATGTTGAATTGTCGCTGTCGCAATATGTCACGTATCAGCATCCAGCGGCCCTAACATGACGGCCCGAGATTAATTTATCCCTCCCTGCGTCTCTATCTAACTAGTGTTATAAAAAAGGGACGCACATAGACATAATTTAAACTTGGCCGGTCATGTTAGGAAGTCACTGGCCCATAATTTGTGAAGTTCAGGGTTTCATTGATAATGTTTCTTCGATCTATGTAGTAGGTTTACAATATTGGTATTATTAGGAATCAGTTTTAAATGAAAAACCAAACCCTTACTCAATTACATTGTCAAAAAGTTGGTGTAAAAAGCGAAAAAGCTTGGTAGGTAACTTGTTTAGTTTTTTCTCTTGTATGTAATTTTTTTTTTATTGTGGTTGACTGGTAGAGAATGCCTACTGGCATAAGGTGCGCCAATTGTATTTGTTTTGTAAAATGTGCAATGAAGCTTAAAAAGCGGTCAAAGTCAAACTCAAAAATTTTATTCAGATTAGGCTTACAGGAAGCACTCATGAATGTCATAAAATTTACCACCGGTTTGGAAAAACCCCTGATGAGAAGATACCGGCATGAATTCAAGGAGGTGTAATTTTTTAAATAAATCAAAATTACAATGTTACTTTGCAATATTTGCCGCCACGGATCGCCAAAACAAATCAGGATCATTTCCAAACATTCCTGTCCAAGATACAGTCATTGATTTTACAAAATATACGCCCGAGAAATTAATGTCTTCTTGACAATAGTTTAGACTATTGTATCATTTTGTTCAGTAACGTTTTTTGGTATTTTGCTGTAAAATCTTACGTTATTTCCTATAAACGGTGTTTCTGGCAACACTTTGCAACATAACAATAACTAATGGCACATACTTTTCACTAACCCATATGTTCATAGTCGTCAGCTTGTCATGTTTAATGCGTGCCCCTGCCCCTGCGCCATACATTTATCCGCCTCGTTTACTCCCGCTACTTGAATTGAGATACATTATTCAAGTGTACGCACTTGATTCCGCTGACATGCAGTACAAGCAGGGATGCCAGATGAGTAGGCAAGCTGTAGAAAAAATTGGGAAAACATTTTTAAAATAAACTTCCTTTTAGACAGTCATTTTGGTTTATTTTCCGAATTATTATTATTTGACATGACATTGATATAGAAGTATTTTTCTAAAACAATAAATCGAAAAGGAGTTTACTTTACTTATAACAATTTTTATTGTTAAAATGTTTAATTAGATTACGAGTACGGGCATTACCGCCAAATGTTTACCTAGTAAGTTATTTCCAAGTGTGATTTTTGTAAACTATTTTTCGTGTGGTTTTCAGTAAAGAGTATTTGTCTTGTCTTTTCTTGTTTAATCTTCTAAGTAAACGAAATGCATCAAATTACGTAATAATAAGTTTAAAAAGTAAATTACGTTTTATTAAACCAAAAATTACCAATTAATTAATTAATTTTTTACAAATTATATGCAATTTATTAAAGGTTATCTGACAATGTGGAGACAACGATGTTTAAAGTTGTGCTTAGAAAAGATTCAAAAGCTTGAAAACAATTTTTTATTGCATAAATATTTAATCACCAGGGTCCTTTGTATTTATTTGACCGTGGCCAGTAATGTGAGGGGGGGGGGGGGGGGCGATAATTGGCAACCCTAAACACAAGTAAAGTATTTCAAAGGAATTTCTACACAATACTCCAACCATTTCGTTCACAGCATCCCAGTCGATCGTTTACTCTCAATGTCTTAATATCACTTTATTCGAAGAGGGAAGTCGAAGAATGTAATTATTTGAAAGAAATGTCTGCAACGCAAGGTCTTAAGGTAAATTGTAATTCTTCTCGTATTATCGCAATGTTAATCTAAGAAATGGAAATAAAATATATGTTCTCTTATTCTAATAGCTTGTTATGCTTTGCCGTGGGGTAGAAAAGCTTTAAATAATTAAATAGGTACTCAGATATTCGTTCTTCATGCGAAATTAAAATATCAAATATGGAAATTGGAAAACGACTATGTACCTACTTAAAACGAGTTAATCTTCAATAAGTCTGCAAACAGAAAGTTTTCAATTTGACGGGTTTGTTTCTTTTGTATGTTTTTTGTTATGTAGGATGTCGTAGGATATTTTGTGTGTGAGTCGGAGTCGAATTTGCACAGATCTTTTCTCGGCATTCCTAAAGAAATGCAAAGTTTTTAACACCATTAGGAATCAGTAGATCGGGTTCAGTAACGCAAAGTGCAGTACTGAACCTATACCCAACAGTGAGCTCTATAGGTAAAATAACTTAAGTTAAGCTCCTCTTGCACGTATTAATAAAGAGTTGACGCTCCATTTCCGAATCAGTCAGTTTTCGAATTAAAAAAAAAGAGGCTGAATAAGAAAGGGGAACGGTAAGGATGGAACTGAAAACCCAGAACGAGGATCAGCACTTTTGTCCTTTTGTTTTTTAAATTTTTACGTTTTCTTAACTTGTAGACTTTGATTTGCGTATTTGAAACTTCGGAAATTAGATTTGTCATAATACGTGATATTTATAAACAGTTGAATTGTCTTATTTCAAAACTATTTTTTTATACAACATAAGAAGGCAACATAGCAAGTGAGTCACCTGATGGTTAGTGATCACCACCGCCCATAGACACCCACAACGCCAAGGAGATTGCAGATGCGTTGCCAACCCCGAGGGCTAAGATGGAAACAATACCTCTTGTGTCAGTAATTGCACCGGCTGTCTTGCTCTCCACGCTGGAACACAACAGTGCAAGCAGTGCTGCTTAGCGGCAAAATTAGCGAGCAAGATGGTGGTAGCGATCGGGACGGACCTTGCACAAGGGCCACCCGCAAATATTGTCCTAAAGTTTCAAAATCATCCGTACCTACCAGCAAATTGCTGCTGTTAACTTTTGTATATTGGTGCCGAAGTGAGTTCGTATGAATAACAATTAATAAAATCAATGAATAAAATCCTGGAAGTTAATCCAATTAATTAAACGTACGCTACAATTTTATTGAACGGAATTCGTGACACCATTTTCTTTTAGAGTTCCGTCACAAAAAGTCCTATACGTGTTTTGTTCGACAGTTTTACAACCGTAGCGTACGTACGTACGGTTCCAAATAGAACGGTTTTTTTATCTCGAGTTTCTAGAAAAAAATCTGTCATTTTGCAAAAAAAAATTAGGATTTTCAAGCGTAGTCAGAAAAAAAGAGAAAAAGGTCTTTGTGCTATTTTATTTTAATTGTAAAGTTACGTAACGTGTTTAATGTAGAATAAAGTATTTAGGCCTTCAATTCGACTGTGATTTTTTACGTGTATCTTTTCCAATTGTATACCGACTGAATGATTATTTTTATTGGGTGGGTAATATTTCAAATTTCTTTCTATCTTACTTATAAGACATTCAGCTAAATTGGCTGAATGGCGGCTTGAAAGGTAATTAGGCAATCTAATTTTGCAGTTACAAAGGAAAGGGGATGTTTTATTACTATGACTTTATATTGGCTATTATTATTATGTTGGTACAGCTCCCGATCACGGCCGTTATCTTTATTTCAGATAACAAGACCCATCATCATCATCATCGTCATCGTTATCATTCAGATTGACGAGACCATTGATACTACCATTGATATAATAATATACATTATATGCGTACGAAACCCGGTCTGTGCATACGACACCCCCTTGTCACATTTTATTGCTTGCTCTCATTAATATTACAAAGGCCTCAATTATTTCTTTGCTCCTGCGTATTTGCTTTTCATGGCCCTCAAGAGCTTCGTTATTTTTCGAAACCTTATTATTGTGATGTTATATGTACTGGAAGGAACGGAATGACGTACCTTTCCGCGGATGGATTAATATGTAACCTTATGCAATATTTTTTTTCTATAAAACTATTTGTACGTTAATATTTGTAACCGTAGTCCAGTAGCTTGTGAAATATGAAAAAAAGGATTATCACCGTAATTAGAATTCGTATAAACCGGGCAAGAGCATGTTAGACCATGGTTATTATAGGGTTTTGTAGACATTAAAAAAACAAAGTCTAGTTTAATAAAAAAAACGGTTGCAAAAATAACTTTATATTTCATAATGTTTCAAAGAAATTACGAAAAGTTATTTTTACTGTCGGTAAATTCAAAATATTGTGTATTTAACCGAAAAATCTCATAGTTATCTCGAAAGACAGTTAAAAGCCTTCTTCTCCATGAAAATATAATTTGAAATTTCTTAGATTTAATAATCCTATAAAAATATTTAGGCATTAAAGTGAAGGGGTCAAATATTTAAAGGGAAGGTGGACACAGTAATTTTTGCTTCAAACCGATTTTCTTCGTAAACGCTTCGGTATGCTGAAAATTTGTTTAGACATTCCTTAATATCTCTATGAGGCCTATTCAACGATATCCCAATTAACAATATATCACTGCCACTTTATATGTAAGGGAGCGAAGTTATCAAAATATTTCATAACATAACTTTGTAGTCGTTGTAGGTATATCTACATACATATATAACCATGAAAAGTTTAAACACTCTAGCACTAATAGTCTGCGAGTAATATGCCTGTGACGTACAGGCTGACGGACGGATACGGCGAAACTATAAGGTGTCCTTGTTAACAATGGAAGCCCAAAATGACTTATTGTGATATGCTACTTTTTCCTTTGTCAATAAACGTAATACGTTATGCATATGAATCTAATATTTCTAACAATATTTCCGATCCATTCTGTTTATATTGGAATACCAAGAATACAATAAAGTGCTATTAAATGTGAGGCAAGTCCATAATAACAAAGGCAATTAAATTGCAAAATGTAAACAGTAAATGCGTTATTAAGTCACATGTCATAAAGGCACAAATACCCGTGATGTTAAATAGATATTACTCGAGTCAACTTATCACATTTTTGTTAGTAAATTATGGTAATGTTTATAAATGTAATGATCGTAGTCTTGGATGTTTTTTTTAGATTGATATGACCATAAACTTTGGTTTATACTAGCGTATAGACGAACAAGGTTCCAAGTAACGTTAAAGTCAAAGTCACAATGTCTATGAATGTCAAAAAATTTACCACCGGTTCGGAAAAACCTCTGATGAGAAGATGCCGGCAAGAAACTCAACGAGGTGTAATTTTTTAAATAAATCAAAATTACAATGTTATTTTACATCTCAAATAATAAAAAACTTTACAATTTAACAATTTTACACAGCAGGTGTACAATCTTTGGAGCCAGGGATCGCCAATACAAATCGGGATCATTTCCAAACATCCTTGTCCAAGATATAGTCAATGATTTTATAATACGCCCGAGAAATTAATGTCTTCTTGACAATAGATTAAAATTTTGTATCAATTAGTTCAGTTATGTTTTTTGGAATTTTGTTGTAAAATCTTACGCAATTTCCCATGAACGACTTATTGGATTTAGCCAGTCTGTAAGTTGGAACTTTAAGCTTTCCTGTATTTCTAGTAGCCTTTGGCTTATCGACGTTGGTAGGGAAATTGCGTATATTTTTCCTAACGTACATGATTATTTCAAAAACAAATAGCGACGAAGCTTATACTCGTACTAAAGCGAGCTCACATAGGCTACACTGTCATTTTATTTGTTTTCTCTTTCTTACTTTTGCAACTGCCATAATATATTACTATCTCGATTGCAAACGTAAGAACGAGCTTTTTGTTTTTGCATAATTGTAAACGTTAATTAATGGATTTAGGCGTACTTTGCGGAGGTCCATATAGCGAGGTAATTTGTTCCAATTTATTATAAGAGCTCCTTTGAACATTTTCACCTCCAAAGGTAGATAAAGCTTAGAATCCACCAAAGCGCTTCAATAAACGTGAAGCTTACACGTCACTGAATGTCGTGTATAGCTGCGAAGCTCGGAAATTTTCAGAGAATTTCAGCTTATTTGTGCTGCGTAAGGTTCACCGCCAAAGCTCTGTGTTCAACGTTTAATCGGATGTTTCGGGATAAAGTGGCATTCAGAGACAGGGAAAGCTTCGAGTCAAAGGGCTTCTGAAAAGTGACAGGTTGTATGAAAAGGGCGAGGGAACTTTTTGACAATCTATTTTTAAATACTGTGTTATTACCTACTGTGATGTACATCCCTGGCAAAAACACAGCTCTTGATTTAGAGGACCGTATGATAGAGCCTTTTGCGTCATTCTTGGGTAAATAATTACAAAGAGCTTTTTACGTAGTTTAAGTGTTCATATTTATGAACTTTATACAGGACTTATGGAATGCGTTCGTATCAACTCGCACTTGACTGAAGTTTTTAAACAAAGGAAAGTGTCTGCTCGAGTATACTGGCGTAATAGACACTAATGATAATTATGTTATAAGTTACTTGATAGCCACGCAGAAGTCAATTCTATTGAAAACGTTACGCAGAATGTTGCCAAGATGGAATACATATCTGAAAAGAAGAGGGACGATCTAGCAATAAAAATACTCTATTCTCGTATTGACCTAAACATTAACATTCACGTCGCGTACCGTATTGGATATACCGATAGCCTTCTTAACTCCCAACAATTTGGCAAACAAATATTTAGGAGTCGAGGCATAGTCATACACATTCAAAAAATATGTTTTTCTAAGCCGTTTTATACGCATACTGAAGTTTAAAGCAGAATTGACTGTAACAACTTCAAACTACAAAACGGAAAAACATACAATGCAAAATATGGAACAGATCCAATGTAAATGGATCCGAAATTATAGCAAACAAGTGAACGTCCACGAGAAAAACGGTCGAAAAACGTAGCTAAATAAAGTTACAGGTTGAACCAACGGGCGCTCCAATTGGGTCGAGTTCAACAAATCATCGGATCCTGGTGAGGGCTTGATTGAATTCCGTGATATAGGTAGGGGTTGTCACCTTCCAAAAACGCCCGCGCCGTAGGTTTCTGAAAGTGGTCATTATTGTTCAAATGAATAGATTTTTATCGTAGAAATAAGCAAGACCACTTCTTCGCATAACACATACTAGATACAAGACATAACAAGTAAAATACACGGGTGCAAAAGCGAATTTAACCCACAAACTACTTTACCGTCGCCCAGGAATGCAACTTTTAAATCCATAGACTGTTTGGTTTGGTTCGCCAAAGCTGAAGGGTTGGCGCTGACAGCCCTATATACAGCTGTGTTTGGAGCCGTCGGTGTTTGAGAAGGAAGACTGGTCTATTTATTTTCGGAAATGGAACTTGTTACAACGTTAGCTGGCGGATTGACGCGCCGCACGTTAGCGATTTAGTTTCCTATTTGACCGTAATTGATCGACAGAGGTAAAAAAGGGGATGGCACTTTGTTAAAAGATGTGCCAAATCAGTTAAGTATGCTAACGGTATTCTGTAGAACAAGAAACGGCATGTGCTAGCTCAAAATTGATGAGGTAATTATGTTATAGAAAACGCAGACTCGCAGCAGATAGTGCAATAAAACGTGCAGATAGGACAGCGCACCCTCTCTCGCACTAATAGGTGATTTTTAGGTGAAGTCACAAATATGTAGAGGTGCGCGTAACGAGTATCGTTGTCGATGGATTTTAAGCGGGCTATTTCAAATATGATACATATAAATGGATTCCGCCTTATGATCAGCGCACAACTCGCAACAGCGACGAACTCGACGCTGATTTGACGCGCTAGCACGAGTGAAAGAGACAAAACGATGCCTCGACGGTGGATTCGACTCTAATGCTAAGAGAATAAGGGGGCAGGTGTTGGGAGGGGAAGAGGAAATCTGCTCTCTTTTATACCGTACTTCATCGTGGCGAGTCGAGTGGTCGAGTCTGAATAGGTACTTTCTGTCGTTATTCTTTGAGACTTAATTTCATGCGAATAAGACGTTTAAAAGCATTTTGCTACTTGCTTATAGCTAAATAAATAATGATGTTTACCATGTATAAACTTTAACCAACCTTTAAAATGACTTAATAAACAAACGTACTCAACCTCCACAATAAACAAAGCTAAACACACGTCTAGTGAAATTAATGTTTTTTGTGATTTATTTGAATAGGTACAATTACAGTCGTAAAACACTGTTTATATAAGAAACTAATTTACACAGGGAAATTAATTAATTAGAGGCCGTATTCACGTGCTCGGCAGTAATTTGATTATTTCCCGCCGTAATCCCGTTTATATTCCTTGCTAATTATCAACATTACTCATACATTATTAATAACTGAGTGAGCGGATAATTAAAGACGTCCTTGTTTCCGATAGTGATTACGAATAATCACACAGATTTACATTTTCGGCACAAATGCTTCTCACCCTTGTCGCAATAAATGAATAAATATTTAAAAAAATTGGGACGCTTAACACCAAATGACCTAGTCCCAAAGTAAGCAACTAAAACTGCTTGTGTTATGGATACTATTTTAAATAGATAAATATAGCCATTAATAGCACAAGACAGAGGAGATACGTTACCAACCCAGAGGGGTTGGTAACGTATCTCCAAACTCCGTGGTGTTTCAGGTGTCTATGGGCGATGGTGGTCATTTACCTTCAGGTACTTTTCCTAGTTTGCCTTCCTATGGTATATAAAAAAGTAGGCCTTCCTTAATTATTCTTGTATGTATGTATGTATGTAAACTCTTTATTGTACATAAGCACTTACAAATACACAGGAAAAAAAACAAGAAGTGGTACAAAGGCGAACTTATCCCTTAAAGGGATCTCTTCCAGCTAACCGTTGAGCAAAAGAGATAGGATTTACCATTTCTTGCCATAGTTTCTCGATTTCACTGTTTACTGGGGAGTCTAAGGACCGAAAACGTATCATCGATCGCAGACAATCTTCGGGTTGTTAGTTTATTATGAAGGGCGGTATTCTCTTCCGATCAGGTAATTAGCATACTCCAACCTTTTCGACTCGGAAGAAGTCAGGAACGTTGGTCCTAGACCTTTAACTGATCGAAATTGCTTCAAGTGTTCTAAAGTCTGAAAACTCTTTATAAACGTTACGATCGAATCCGTATTAAAGAGGTGAAATTGGGAGGGCTCTCGCTAATCCAATTTGCTTTGGGCAAGGGAATTAATTCCCGTCTCGGAGAGGCTGCGTTTGCGTAGCACCACAGCTCTTAAATGTTCCCGGCTAAACAAGATTTCTGCAAAGAGGAGGAAGGCGCTTGTTTTATTAAATTGTTAATTATTGCGAACGGTACTTATACCCACTTATACTTGTCTTTAAACATTGAATGTGACGTTCTCCAAATGTTATGGACTTTTTCTTCAAATGGTTCTTTTTGTGTCTCAGATGGCGTTGACAGCTTACAGGAGAGGGGGGTTTTCTAACAATGGGTTTTGAAATAGTATGACAAAACCAATGAACAATAGTCCTGCAAATGGCTCAATACGTAAGTGTTCAATTTTATAACATGTATAGATAAACGATTGAAATTGTTTAAATAGTTTTATTTCAATGCTAGAAACTGATCGAATTGGATGCAATGGAGGACGGGAAATGCTATGAGGAGTTTTAGAACTTGTTTTTCTAGAAGTTCTCATAGCATTTCCCATTCTATGTTCCTATTTCTAATACTTAATGCAACAAACTGGAACAAATTACCTTGCTACTCCGCGAAATTCCGTGAAATTTTAATTTCGCGGAGTAGCAAGGTAATTTGTTCCAGTTTGTTGAAATGGACCTCCGCAAAGTAATGCCCGAATCTATTAATCCTAAGTTCACTTAAATTCAAATGTTAACTGAAAAGCAAAATGTAATTCAGTACGAGCATGGTACGATAAAATGAACTAAACAAGTTAAAGGTCCAGTCGTAAACCAACAGTTACAAATTCGCCGCTCGTTCGTTGATTTATATTTTCTCGTTAAACGACTCTCCTGAGGTTACCAAGCACCTAATCTTTTTTAATTCGAGATTACATCATTAATCCTCTAAAATGGCCAGTAATTTTTTGGCATTACAAGGGCTTTCCTAAAGTACGGTCGCTTGGTGGGAAGAAATTCGTACAATGACCTTTCACTACTTGTATTTTTCATCCACGATCCGAATCTAAATGGAGAGTCGTTATCACAATGAAATTAATTATGCTTGTATAGTCTAGGTACACATAACTATCGAGTAAAGCAATCTAAAACTTAAAATACGGCGGTAAATAGTATTTTATGCAACTGTCGCATAATGAGGGGTCTTAAAACACGAGTGTGGTTTTATGAAACGAGCGTCAGCGAGTTTCATAATAGGATCACACGAGTGTTTTAAGACCTAATTATGTACAGTTGCATACATTACTTTATCTACACACATATCATAAGTACTATATGATGAGTTCAGAAGCCATAGGGCAATGATCTG
Source organism: Ditula angustiorana (assembly GCA_963691745.1). Taxonomy (NCBI): domain Eukaryota; kingdom Metazoa; phylum Arthropoda; class Insecta; order Lepidoptera; family Tortricidae; genus Ditula; species Ditula angustiorana. The sequence goes on from OY829488.1 coordinate 5,022,101, forward strand.
CAATGCTACTAGCTACTAGTGCTAGGTACCTATTAAATATCTATAGACTGTACACATTAAAATAATGTAATAAAAAATGATTTTGAACAAATATATAGAAACAAATTAGAAAAATTCTCATAATAATATAGGTTGTTATAATGCTGGTCATTGCCTACGATTTCTGAACGCATTATAGAGCATTTATGATATATGTGTAGATAAATTACCTTAATGAGTTTAAATATGTTAATTTTGTAGGGAATGCAAGTGTTATTAGATTTCCGTTCCGATCGCGGACATGGCATCTTATGGTGTGATGGCGATATCGACGCCACCAACATGTGTATAGATCATATTTTTTGCGTGCATGTCAGTGCTTATTAGGTACACAATTAGAAGGATTTTAAAAAACCAGAATTTTAAAATATCAGCTAGTTTCAAGTTTTTAAACAGAGAATCATCATTTGTCTACTCCTATCATGCTTTGAAGGCGTTTAGTATATTTCAACCCGAATGACAGAGACAAGTACTGAAGGGTCATAGTACGATTATTTTTCTGCCTAGCGATCGCACTTTAGCATCCACGACGATGAACGATAGGATTTTCAAAGTGGACCTTGAGCTGAAGGGTTAGAGTTCAAGACGTAATTAGCTGTTATTTTCAGTTGTTTTACAGTTGAAGCGCTTCATGTTAGCCCGGCAGGCTTTTACAACTTTAAATTGCCATCTGCAGACCTCCATCCGCTAAATAAGTACCGCAAAAGGAAATAACCCGATAATATTTTTCATTCCGCAGAACAAGATGAAAGGAGTCAATGTTTCCGGACCGTTACTTTACCGTGTTGAATAATTAAATAATAATTTGAACTTGGAAGTAAAGCGTTTAAAAAAAATAACAATGTCATTTTTTGCAAAAGAGAAAGGTAAGCTAGCTTTTAATGTGAATAAAGAAATTAATTATTTGATACTTTATCCTACGGACGGTGGGTTGTGTCATGTTACACGGACCCAATTAAACGTAGGTACTACCTTTCCTTTTCTACATAAGTAAGTCAGATCTCTGTGTTTGTTACATCTAAAACTTATAATTGATTAACTAACAAGGTTCCCTTATTACTCAAAGTTATAAGTTACGATTGTAGAAGTCAGTTCAAGCACGTAACATTCTGTTTGAAAGCAAAAATAATATTACAGTCAGGAATAACAGCAAGAAGGTAGAAAATCAATGCTTGCCCATTTTCTTAAAGCAAATCGATATTTAATATGCAAATTAAAATTTTCTTTTTTTTCACGCTTCCATGTAAGGCTTTCTTATTTTCGACAAAATAATTTTAGGACAATATAAAAAAACTAGTTTGTAAGTATTCAATGAAATTTTATACAAAATCTTTTTTGTATTGCTTTGAAGTAAAGCTTCTTAAACATCGATACCAACCATCATCGTCATGACATCCAGAAGACGCCTACTGCTAGGCAGAGGCCTGTCTAAGGATCTCCACGACGACAGTTGGTCTTGTGCTGCTCACATCCATCGGCATCCCACGAGGGATCGTACGATCGGTCATCTTTTGACGGGCCACCTTTTGAGCGGCCTACCAACACTTTGTCTTCTAGTAGGTACGCGGTCTGAACCCCGAGAACCTTTCCGCCCGATGCAGCTGTACTACAATAAAATTCTAGTGATAAAAATATTAGCACTATATACGCACTTTTATTTACGGAACTAAGCCCCGTCGCGTTATGGCCCGTCATCGCGTCACACCGGCTCCATAAAAGAGCCATAAATACAGTATTTTTCGTGCGACGAAACCACTATTGTATGAATCGAGATAAAGCCGGCTTAGGGGCAGATGGGCTACTTTGTAGGGACGGAATGTATAAAATAGTGTCGTAATGCAAATACACTGAAAAGATGACGGATTATTTTGAAAAGTGGGTTATGTTTATTCTTTTATCTACACACATATCGTTCTGCTCTATTATGCGTTCAAAAACCGTAGGAAATGACCAGTATTATTACAACCAATGTTATAATAAGAATTTTCTTGTCTGTGGTAGTAGGTAAATCTGTAATTAAATGGTCAACTCATTACCGATATCTCTAACGTTATGAATTTAAATTTGGAGCAGCTGTCAAAATTCAAGTGGGTCTCTATTTCACTCTAAAACAGTTATCGATACGAATCATCAATCCAGTATTTTTTTTTAATATAAACGCACGACATTTGATCTCGAGTGACATGAGAATAGGGATTTCATTCGTTTGTCTATGATTTTAAAAAAAATGTACGGTTTGACGGATCGATCGAATTGCCGCCATTACGGTTGTCATTCGTTTGTTGGTTTTGTGCTGTTACGTTTTTTTGCAGTTATGATATGTGTGTAGATAATAGTATTTTATGCAACTGCTATATAATGAGAGGCCTTAAAACACGAGTGTGGTTTTATGAAACGAGCGTCAGCGAGTTTCATAATAGGATCACACGAGTGTTTTAAGGCCTAATTATATACAGTTGCATACATTACTTTATCTACACACATATCATAACTGCAAAAAACCGTAACAGCAAAAAACCAAAAACGAATGACAACTAATGGCCGCCATTTATATTAAAAAGGTACTCTGTGATTCGATCTATCCGTCAAGACGAACGTTTTTTTTAAACCATAGACGAACGAATATAGTCCCTATTGTCATATCACTCGAGATCAACTGTCGTGCGTTTAAATTAAAAAAACATACTGAGTAGACGTTTCGTATCGATAACTGTTTTAATATCTGTGGATACTAGAATAGAGACCAACTTGAATTTTGACAGCTGTTCCAAATTTAAATTCATAACGTCACGAGCAGTCACGAGATATCGGTAATGTGATGACCAATAAAGAACAGATTTACCTACTACCACAGACAAGAAAATTCTTATAATAACATTGGTTGTAATAATGCTGGTCATTTCCTAGGGTTTTTGAACGCGTTATTTAGCCTTTATGATATGTGTGTAGATAAAGTAATGTATGCAACTGTATATAATTAAGCCTTAAAACACTCGTGTGGTCCTATTATGAAAACTACACTCGTGTTTTAAGGCTTGTCATTATATAGCAGTTGCATAAACTACTATTTCAGATAAAAGAAAATGTTTAACATCACTACAGACCACATTTCCGGTAAATACGAGTGTAATGACATTTTGGAAATGATCCCGCGACTTGCAATTGGCTCCAAATTCTTTATTCTTTTCTCACCTGGACCTATTGTGCTAAATACTAACAAATGAAAAAAAACATGATAGCTTTGTTTTTTTTATTAATAATATTATGTATTTAAGGTTCAATGTTCAATTTTACAGTGCCCTACCAGGGTTACCATATGTCAGTTCAACTTTTAAAATAATGTAATCTGTTTCATCATCATCTTCATCTCAGTCACAAGAAGTCCACTGTTGAACATAGGCCTCCGCCATGGATTCCCAAAGTGACCGGTTGGAAGCGGCACGCAACCGACGTTGGTATTGCAAATAAATAATACAAACATAAGTAAGTAGGTAAATATAAATTGGTTGCCCCAGATTCAGTTTTTTCCCTGTTGTATTCTGCTCAGTTTCTATCAAATTTACATTTTATCTTAGACCACCTTCAATATGACCTCGATTTCCGTAAACTACGAGTACTTTGTCTTCAAATAGCTATCCCTGATACATTGACGTAAAGCGGTCTCGCCTACGTGGTCAGCCATCTCATGCAATATTCACTCCGTTATCTCCAGCGTCTTCAAACTTGATTTTTGTATGAACATCTGCAATAGCGCTTTCTGTGTCACGAGAAAAAAAGCATCATGTATAGAGTACCCCTTAAATTCTTAAATGGACAGATAGGCAGAGGTTTTAGACCACTGACCTATAAGTAATAGACTTCTACTCAGCGTTTAAAAAATGGCCGCATCAAAAGTAGAAGAAAAGTCAGAAAAGTACAATAAATCGACAATCGCTCACGCTGTCAGTCTGTCGGACGGACGGCGCTGCTGTCAATGCTATTATTTTGTAAAAAAAAAAAATTTGCAACGAAAATTAATCAATTATTATTTTATTCAGTTAGACGTAATAAATCCGATGACTATAAATAGTAAACTAATAATTTGCATTTGTAACATTGGCGCCAATTTATATTCTTATGTCGGGCCGTTTTTCTGCTGTCATTTAATATGACACTGTACATCCATGCATTATAATATCATTGGTTTAAACTCATATTTTTTATATATTTATTTATAAATGCTCTTCTTATATAAAAAGTACCACACTCTCACAGCATCCCGGAACGAAGTGTAGCTTGAGACTGCGCTAGAGTCGTGATATGACTGGTTTAGGTCTTCGTACATAATAAACATATTATCAGAAACTTGTATAAATAATTGTTGAGACTATATACTATGGACCTTGTAAGATAATGAGCTCATTGTTTTCAAATACGTTGCTATGACTTGAAATTGGGATATTTATTCGCATAATACTAGTACAATTATATGCCGCACTTAACCTATAGTATAATCTCTTGTTGAGTCCAGACAAATTGACATCATATCCCATAATCTTTTACCATTTCCAATATACCTAGTTACCTGTCAGTTTAGTTTCCGGATAAAAAACCAAACTTTAAGAAGTAATAGCAGATTAGCAATATTAATAGGACACCGTTCCATCGTGTCACAAAAATTATGTCCAAGACCATAGAGTCAGCAGCAATGCTTATCATATTTTATTAACTATAAAAGAGTAGATAAAAAATGGTTTAATATTTTTCTTAACGCCCTTTAGTCCGATATTAAGTACGCTCATCAAAAATTTTATGTTTTTCTTCGCAGAAATGTTTGCTCAACGGTTTTTAATAATTACGATCATCTATACCCTGTCCCACGGGATGTAAAATTAAAAATTTAATTATCGCTTGAGATTATTTAAATTTGGGCCAAATGAGAATGCATCTCGTTCCTTTATAGGTAGTACGGTATTCTAATAATTATCTTCATTTTCAAAATTTAAGAAAATCGATAGGAGATGAATAATTGTGTTACTGATTTTTTCTACTATTTATTTTAATTTTATTTGCGCTTAATTTGTTTTCGATTTATCACTAGTGCTTGTTAAAATGACAGCAGGCAAGCTTAGCGAAAACGTTTTAGCTTGCTGCATACAACACCAGTGACGTCACCATCGCAATATTGTATGGAGCCAACACTAAATCGTGTTTATGTTTCTTTTAATACTATCAGCTTTTAACTAATTTATTAGTCTCAATTATTTGGACTCTGCAATCTTGGTATTCGTCTTTCCAATGAAGCCACAGAATGCCTGCAGGCACTGAAAATTTTCCAATGTGCTTCTTTCTTACGGTCATTGCATTCTTGATGTTAGGGTGTGCTTTGAATGTTCTATATTAAAAATGAAACAATTGACACTTAAAAAACTATTTCTTTTACCTTTTTATACTATAAGTTAAAATATGGCACTATCTGTAAAGACTATCCATCAAAAATGTAAAATATTTAAATATTCCAAGTCTAGGAACGCAATACTTCCACCATAAAAAGCTGAGAAATCTCATGTAGAACTAAGTCTGGCATTTTTATAAACCTTTTTTTGTTAATTCACTTAATGCGCAATAGTTAAGATAAGGCGCTATCTGTAGACTATCATTCACTTTGTTTGCAGCTCTGTTTTGTTTAACTCGCTCTCCCCAAACTTGATATCACGCCTGGCAGGACATTGGACCAAAGGAAAAGTTACGAAATTAATTAAAACAATATTTACTTTGTAACATAGTTTATTGAAAATAATAAACCTCTCTTCTCTCGCCAATAATTTACAATCGAAAATATTTATTTACTTTTAGCATACCTATATTTTTCTTTGATCACATTGTCAAACTTAACTAAGCTGTGTAAGAGAATTAATTTTAGAGTTTTCATAATAGAGCACAGAAATTAATATTAAAAGCTAAGGGACAATATAAAAACAATTTTCATTTTTTTTACAGAGGACCGCACCGTGACGAAACTGAGTCACCGTCAAAAGACATCGGTGCAAATTTTGACTTTAAAAAAGTTAATATTTCATCAGATCTAAGACCTTTATTTACAGATTGTTCGCAAGTAACGCAGCATACTCAAGAACGGTCGTGCTAGATTTTTAGTACGTTCACACTCAGTTCATGTCACAACAAGGCTGAGTTTTACAAAGGTTCGTCCAAATAAAATTTCATACTGAGTAAATTTTGTAACTTTCCTAAAATTTTACCTCAGTCATCAGATAAACCAGACTGAGGGCCTCTAGTATATTTTAACATTACCATTAAATTGTGCTTTTATGCCGCCTAAATACTCGTAACTTATTTCGTTTTTAATTAAAACTGTTCAAAATCATACAATTTAATCGAATATCACTATAAAATAATAATAAATAAATATCTTGGGACAATTAACACCAATTGACCTAGTCCCAAAGTAAGCAACTGAAGCTGCTTGTGTTATGGGTACTAGACAACGGATATACATACTTATATAGATAAACTAGCTTCTGCCCGCGGCTTCGCCCGCGTGGCCTACAGAAAACAAATGACATCTAAATCCGAAAACCCCGAAACATCGTTATTTATTTATGATGAGCAGCTGCAATTCTAATTTTCAAGTTTATTTTTATTATTATTATTATAAGCTCACGCCTGTTTCCCTTTGGGGTAGGCAGAGCCCACAGAACGTCATTTGCCCTGGTCTTGGCATATTCCCTCGCTCCCTCCACACACATTCCTCTCTTCATGCATGCTCGGCGGTTTCGTGTACTTCTGGTTTGACCTGTCTTCAGGACATCACAAATTTGGTTGACAAAAGTACGTCGAGGCCGCCCTCGACCAACTCGCCCAGTCACATCATCTTCATAAATTTGCTAACATAATTGCCTTTCATCCATTCGTTCAACATGCCCAAACCAACGTTACATTCGTTTCTCTATTCTAGTCACTACATCTTCTTTCAGACCTCACCTCTCACTCTTATAACACCATTTCTCACTCTCTCAGTCAGCTTGATCCCACTCATACTACGCAGAGAACGCATCTCTGCGGCATTTATTCTACTCCTATGCTTCTTCTCGCAAACCCCGCTTTCATTTCCATACATCAACGTGGAAACTAACACAGCATCGTGAACAGCCGAACGTCGTAAAAGGCACGTTTGGCTGTTCACGTTGCTGGATGCGACATTCTGGCTGCTCACAAAAGCACGCTGAGCTCCCAATTTCCCGCTTTCACTCTCCTTTCAATGTCTACATCGTGCTTTCCATCTCTAGTAAACATACTACCTAGTGCACAAATCCTTTCACTTGTTCAACTCTTTCATTACCAATCTTTATTACACATTCAGAAACCTCTTCATTCTTCTCTTACACCATTACTTTCGTTTTTGTAAAATTAACTGTTATCCGTTAAAGTCTTCCAAGTTTATATCTTTGAAAAAGCCTCCATACCTCCATACAAAGTTTTAACCCCGTTTCTCTCGTTTTAATTGTGAAAATCCAAATACCCTTAAACACGGCGGTATTCATTTATGCTCAATAGTTCTAATTTTCAAGTTTCTACCTTTAAAAAACGCCGATACCTCCATACAAACTCCCCCCTCTCCGTATTACCCCTTCAAATAAAAAATCATAATTTTTAAAATATCTCATTATTTATTTATAACTATCTCCTGCCCGCGGCTCCGCCCGCGTGGCCTACAGAAAACTAATGTCTTTTTTTTAGAATCAAAAAACTTATAAGTGCTCTCACTCCCTCTCATATTTTCACCGCCCGTTTTGCGCCCTTCCAATGTTAAAATCCAAATACCCTAAAACAAACAATCATTTTGAAGTTCCCTTTTTTGAATAAACCGATACCTCCCCTCCATACAAAGTTTCACCCCCGTTTCCCACCTTTAAAATTCGATAGTCATAAAACCCTGAAACACATAATTATTTATTTATGATAAGTATCTAAAATTCAAAATTTCAAGTTCCTATTAAAAACCCGATATCTCCATCCATACAAACTTTTACTCCCCGTTTCCCCCTACAAATTTGAAAATCAAAAACCCTGTGACGCGTCATTATTCATTTATGATAAGTAGCTGTATTTCAAAATTACAAGCTCCTATTAAAAACAAACAATACGTCCTTACAAACTTTCACCCCCGCTTATCCCCCTTTAAATGTAAAAATGCAAAATCCCGAAATATGTTATAACACTTATAAGCTATTTATGATCAGTAGGTCTAATTCAAATTTTCATGTTTATAACTTCAATCAACAAAGACTTTCATACAAAGTTCAACCCCCACTCCCCGTTTTCCCCCTAAAGGTAAAAAATACCAAAAATGGTTTCTTAGCGGATGCCTACGTTATAAAATAAACCTATTTTCCAAATTTCAGCTTTCTTGATTCAACAGTTTCGGTTGGACGATGATCGCAAATCAGTCAGGCCATGTTTGCGCGTGGCAGACAGACAGACAGACGGATAGACGGGTGGCAATAGAGGCTTAGTAATAACACGTTACCACGTACGTTATTTTTACTTCAATACAAAAAATTTGTGAATGAACAACTCAAATACAAAATTTCATCCCCCTTTTCCCCCTTAAGGGTTGTAATTCCAATAACACCCGATATAATCGTTGCGTTATAAGCCTAAATAATAAATGTAGTGATGTTTGCTGTGAAAATGTAGGTCTTTCCATACACAACTTTATCCCCCTTTTCACCCCTTCAGGGGTAGAATTATCAAAAACACCGAGACCCGTATAATTTTTTTTTTTTACGTAAGCCTAACAACAAAGTTTCAAGATCCTAACTTCAAAACTGACGGACTTTCATACAAACTTTCATCCCCTAATTTACCCCCTTAGGGGTGGAATTTCCAAAAATCCTTTCTTAGTGGATGCCTACACTATATAAGGTATCTATGTGCAAAATTTCAAGTCTCTAGGTCCAGCGGTCTGGGCCGTGCGCTGATATATCAGTCAGTCAGTCAGTCAGTCAGTCAGTCAGTCAGGACTTTGAATTTTATATATATAGATATATACTTGGATACATTTAACGTCTACGACTCGGGCACAAACATTCGTATTCATCATACAAACATTTGCCCCTCCTGGGAATCGAACCCGGTACCCCAAGCTTCATAGTCAGGGTCACTAACCACTAGGCTATCCGGCCGTCTGACTATAAACGTATCGATACGTTTGTGCTGCGTTACGCGCGTAAGGCACGCGTAACGCAACTCTACGTAGCTGGTCCAGGCCGAGTCGCGTACGTGACATGTACGCGACCAGTGTGGCCTAGCCTTTAACTAGGGACCAGAGGGTCAAATCAAATTATAATAAAAATTAAGAACAAAAAACTTAATGAGGTGCTGAAATTGATTGTCCTTATTGATTACTTACTAAAATATCTTCGATAATTTATGTGACACCGAAAAAATTTATGAGTAGGTACTAGTCGTTAGTTAGAGAAATAAAGGTTTACAACAAAAAAAATCCAAACAAATATTGTGAGATTTTATGGAGCATTGAAAAACAAAAAGAATCTCACAATCGAAATGAATCTCGATGGCACTGAGATTAAGCCCCTGGTATAATTTTTTTATCTATAGTGCATGTCATTTATGTGACTTAACTAAAAAATACTAACTACAAAACTGTCGGAAAATAACGTTTTGTCGCCTAGTTAACTTTGACTATGAGATCAAAATAAATCAATAAGTACTTTACAATTATCTATTTATTATATAGTAAAAGCGTAATTACAACTTATCTATCGACGTAAAGTTCGTTATTTTACGGCACTTGGTTTTTTTTTTAATTAGGTATTCTTATTACATTTCTTCTTTGGATATTGGCGACTAACTAATTATATCCCACTTATATGCATCTAGAAACTATTTATGCGCATTTAATAATAAATAAATAATAAATAATTTACATTAGCTAATGGATTTTTTCATCTAAACGTCACAACATAATATAGTCCGATATTACATAAGTATTTCTTTTAGCAGGCGAAATGTGTATTTTTTCTAATATTTTTACACCACTGTTAATAAATAAAATTGGGTAATAGCATGTCAGGATATGCCCCGTGTAGGGTTCCGTAGTCCTTATTACAAACAATATGCAAGGAATTAAACTACTCAAGCATTTTCATGGTTTGCCCAGGTTTTTTTATTTAAGGTCATTGTGTACCTTTGATTTTTTCAATAGATATTATAAATATTTCAGTCTTCTGATTCAAGAACTAAAAGAATCTTCTAAGTCACGAAAGCTTTTATTTTAAGGCTATTGAGTACTCAGCGCTCTCCATACAAACGGCGGTAACGTTTTCCAATCCCAAAACACCCGCATTTTAAAAATTCATGGCTTTTTTTAATATTTTGAAATTTGAAACTTTTTTGTTTCGCTCGAACTCTTTAAGGTGCAAATATTATCAAATCTATGACAAATATTAAAAAAATCAAAACAAAAACACCTCGTTATGAGTCATTACAACAGCATACAAAAAATCATTCCTACAAGTTAAGGTTTAGACGGTGGAAAACGTTACCGCCGTTTGTAAGGAAAGCGCTTTTTGAGGCTTGGTACACAATCCCCTATTATAATTCGTTACATGTGCTTTTATTTTAGGTTTCTTTTAGCATTGGCTGTAGGAGTGGGGACACCTAACTCTAACGGAAATGGCACATTCAGAGTTAAGTATTTTTTAAATAATACAACAGATCTAAACATTTATACATGTACCTGCAAGTTCTTTTTGTTAAGAACTATCCAACGATAACTATTCGGTGTTATAGGGAGGTACTCGTAACTACCGTGAATTTACAAGTTTTATTCTTGGTTCATGTGCGCAGGATAGATATCTAATTATGTACATATATAAAAAGCTTTGTATCTTTTATACTTTCAGACGAAAACTCATTGTGAGAGACAAACAGACAGACGGACACGGCAAAAGTACAGGAGTTTCTAGTTTGACTACAGAAGCATAAAATCACAATAATATTCTGTGCAAGTCAGGTACATGCTCAATACCTACACCATATTAATTAAATGGAGCAAAAACTTGATTTTTTAGCGTTTACAATATCCTTCATAGAAAACATTCAAAACAGGAATGAACTGTATGTTTACTAGTAGAATTTTATTGGCACTAATAAATGTGGACATTAATGGCCGTAGTTATTATGTACATGGGCTGTAAAAAGCATTTTTCGACACATCATTAACATTTCTGGCTCACAAAATACCTAATTTGGTTCCCGACTGACATACTTGACATTAATTGAACATCGTGCACCTAATTACTCAAATATCTTAATGGTAAAATTACATTAATATCACTTTTGGCAAAATATTATTAAGCACGGTCTTCACTGCGGGCATTCGTACGAACATTATCAACGCTCGAAAACGAATGTCAAATGGCACAGAACCGCACGGCATTTTAGTTTTTGAACATTTATTCGTTACAGTCGCCATCAGTTTTATTGGTGTAGTGAGAGTAGTTATAATTTAAAAAGTTAACATATACATAAAATAATTTGAGACGTGTACTCGTGAGAAACTAGTGTATCATGGCGCTTGCTGATGTGTGCAAGATAAAACAAACGAAATGAATAATAATGACACAGGGCAGCCCAAATAAGCACGCAGTAGTTTAAACCTTAACGTCGTTGAAATCTCGTACCACAGTTAGACAAATCAAAAATGGTTAAATTTACAACATATTAAGTTCTTTGTTGGTCTAGCTATACCTTCTATTAGAAAACGAAAAAATATTTTCCAAGTAGGTCGCATAGTCTCTTTTACAAGTCTGATTCTACAAGCGCTTAGGACAATGGAAGAATCTTCTGAAAAGAAGCGCCGCAAGAAACTCAGCAGCTATAAGCTAGTATAGCTGCTGAGTTACCATTAGAACAAGTAAAGTTACCATTAGAACAAGTTAGTTATAGCAACATGCAAACACAATCCACTATTGTTAATGAATAGATTGTTTTTAGGAATCACGACAGCTCCGATATATCTGATGGCGATATGTAAGTACTCGTTAATACGCGCAGTGTAGACCCTCCTTTAGACCCGTCCGCAATGGATGCTAGATGTGCATAAATTTAAGACAATGGGAAAATAGTATTATAACAACATTAAAAATAGGTAGTAAAATACGAGTTTTAAGGTTCAAACTAAAATGAATATACAGTAAAGTAGGCATTTGAGACAAGGACGGACTTAGAGAAAGGGACATTTTAATCAGATATTAAAAATTTCTGAATAAATGCGCATAACAATCCAGTACATTCGGGCCTTACAAAGTTACCTAAGTATTACACTTTAATCAATATTTATGTGTGCATACATTAGTATACAATATATTGTTTAATAAACTAGTGCATTGTATAATATAGCGTAATGACATTGCTTCTCATGCAAAGTTAACTGATTTAAAAAATCGGATTCATATTGCTTAGTTGTAGTAGTTCGTATACTTTACGCTTAAGGTAGATAAAACAAGAAAAAAAAAATTATTTTCGAACTTTTAAGGAATTAATACACCCAACACTGAATTCAGAGTAATTATTCGGAAAAGTACGACGCCCCTTCAGTTTCGTTGTTGGATGTCGGCGTCAAATTGAATACATTAATGAGCAACTATTTATTCGTAATGAAATTCACCCAGATGACTTTTATAGAAAACTCTGTAGCAAAATTTATTTTTTGAAAAAAAGACTCGCAAATAAAAGGAAACACAAGTCGCAATATCGCTACGTTCCGTACGTCTAGTGCCAACATAACGCTGCTATAAGGCACTGCCTTATACACGCACTACAATTTATTCACAAGTCTCATTATAAGTAATCACTCCCTTCACAATAACTTGTGCTGACGGCTTCGCAAAAGCCTACAAACGAAACGGAGGATTTTACTTTTTTGAAGGAAAACCTTAATAGGAGTGACACGAATAAAATTCTTTTGTGCAGTAAAAATATACAATGAAGGACATTTCGTCAAAACACAATCGGCCTTTTCTAGACCGCAGTAATCAAGTAGCGACTTATTTGACTTTATAATTTCTATAGGAGTATTAATTGTGTAATTTCATGTCATTTAGTCCAGTGGATCTCTGATCCTTTTAAAACCTATCTACAATTAATAATAATTGTACGCAAGCCGACATATAATGTACTCCGTTACTATCTACATGGCAACTATCGAATACTAAATAGTAATTGTGCAAGCTCTTTCTTTAAACTATCTACTTCGACAATTCCTAAGCCCACGTCAAAAGCCAACTCGACTCTTACCTTATATCTAAAACATTGAACATATTTGTTAGTCTGAACGATGGCCTTTTGTTCTTCATTGCGAACAACGTCAAATTCCAATGAACTATAACTATCTCTATATATATTTACAGCTTGGTTCTGGCCACTAGTACTCAATATCGCTAACTGAAATAAATAGAGGCTGAATAAAAATGTAGATTTTATCGCGGGCGAAGCCGCGGGCACCACTAGTTAAGTATATTTGAATGCACCATAAAGTCAATAATTGCACGAGAGTATAAAAGCGCTATAGTGGTGTCTCGTCGCCGGGGTCACTGTATGGGAGCCGGACTGACTTCGCCCCCGCCAGCACCCCCACGCCCTCGAGGCAAGACCTCCTGTTGGACAACACATCCCTCAAGAAAGCCCTCCGGGGCCCGGCGAAGTCTGTGCCCGTAATCGACCGCGTCAGCTTCCTTAAAGCGGGCAGCTTCAACGCTTCTTCGTAAGATGGAGGCTCATCAGTCGGAGTGGTCTGCGCACGACCTCCGAACGGATCTCTAGAACACGTCGGTGACAGTTCCCTTGAAAAGTATAGTGTACTCTCCGCACCTCGACTGACCTGCGTTTCAGGCATTGGCTGGTAACAAACTGGGGCAGCGGATCGGATCTCTTCGAGAATCTGTCTCGCTGTTCTGTTAGTTGATACCATACCTGCCCAGGATCGCCTGTTTTGCTGTTTGGCTTCATGTGACCTGGCGCTGGCCGAAATATTATGACTAGAGTGGGTGCCGGTTACTGCGACTCTGGGCCTGTACCCGGAGTCGTCGAATGACGCTGCCTTGATAGCCGGCCGGTTGATTCTCGGTTCGGGTTCCATGTTGATCGAGACTCCGTTGCTCTCTGCGTTTTCTGAGGGGTCTTCTCGCAGAGCGGCATCTATGCGCATGGCTTCTGAGTAGGAGGGGACTAAGGCACAGTTCTCTCGGATGGCTGCGAACAACTCGAGACTGTCGACCGTGGAGGCATGGGAGAGCGGGAGAGCGCGGGGCGGGCGGGGCGCGGAGCACAGGAGAGCGCTCTGCTCATCCGCGACGGCCCACCCGTAATTTCTCTGAGGAACTGGTGGTAACGTGTCCGACATGTGCGTGTCTATATCCAACTGCCTGCTAGCATCCAGCTCGTAGTTCGTGCCAAATATTTTTGTAATCTGAAAAAAGAAATTGTTCCCTTTCCTTTTATAAAACGACCACTCTAATAGAAAATTAAATCTGTGTAACGTTTCAAAGACACTCTTGAGTATGTTATTTCGCCGACCGGCGTCGTTTCTTTGAAAAACAGACAAAACAATTATGGGAGCATTTAGGAGTTGTTTCTCTTATTTCAAACAGATAACATACTTACCGTATAGTGTACGTAGGCGGTATTACATTCTATGAGGATTCGAAGTGGCCAGGAGAGCAGTAGACAGGAAAGGGTCCAAAAGAGCCACTGAGACGAGTACCATGGACAATTGTCAGCATCCCTGTTGTACAAAAACCTAGAATGTACTAGAAATTTACCGTCGCAATATCGTAGACGTTACAATTAATATCAAACAAAGCTAGTTAAGAATCAAACAATGTTGAAAGTATATAGATTACTGTCTCATCGGTACCTGTAGGCCACCATGTATTCCTTAAAAGAGCTAACGCCTATCAGGTCTAACCCCTCTCGCATTTCCATGAAGTCGTCAAAGCGCTCGTGTTCCGCGAAAAATCTCGACCTTTGATCTTCGAATTCTGAAAAATAATACTCTTAATAGTACACCGAATTATTCTTGTGGAAATTAAAGAACCTCGTTTCTTCAAAGGCCTGGTCGCAGTTTCCGTAGCGCCAGTCATAAATTTTCATTTTAAAGAGAACACTTATTTCGACCCAAATTGTCTACTTGCCGTGTAGCAACAATAATTTTAAAGCCTTATTCAAGCTATTTTAATTAAAATTGTTCTTAAGCTATAAAACTAATCGTGTGTTTGTGTGTGTGTGTTTGTGTGGGTATGTGGGCAAATCGTTATAAGTACCTACACTGTACGAAATACTATATAGGGTCTACTGTCCACAGAAGCGACGCCACAAATATATGACGAGATGCATACAAAGGTTAGTCCACGAAGCAAAAAGGTAGGTAGCTTTACGCTGCTTCACACTAATCTCTACGCACAATTTTTTTCATTTGTAATAAATAAAGTCGTTCAACAAAGAAAACTCTATTTTGGCAGCTCAATTGGCAAGAAATATCAATTGCAAAAAGATAGATACCTTTTCTTGAATGATTAACTAGAGTATTGTTATGCAAACACGGTTCACTAATTGAACGAATCTCGTAGCTGTGTCCGCCATTTCTGTACAAATACGGCTAAGTCATGAAGCTTGCACTGTGGCGCACGCTACGTACGCTTCATACAATAACATAGCTAGCGTGGGTTATATTGTATGCTCAGTGCGTAGCCTGCGCCGCAGTGGAGTTTCGCCCTAACGCTGCCGTTACGTCGACAAGCCAAGCAGTTTTGTACGTGATGCGGATTCCAAACGGGGGCAGAACAGTAAGGCAGTAGAGTGGGACAGCACAGTTCTAATACAGTTAGAGCGCTCACGCTGAGACAGAAAAGTACTGTCAAGACAGCAATCAAGGCAGGACAGTTGATAGCCAGCTACCACCGTTTTCAATCGACTGTCCCGTGTCTGCACTCATGTGAACGCGAGGGCAGTGCAGTGCTGTGCGATAAGCAGGACAGTGCTGCTCCCCGTTTTTACTAGTTGACTGATCTATATTTGAACGCCAACTGTCATACTAACTGTTCCGTTCGACTAATCTACCCCACTGTTCTATTCCCGTGCGATATCAGCATAAGTAGTAAAGAAGCGTATATCAAATGACGAGTACGCGTCTACAAAAATAAGTTGTCGTGGACAGTAGGCCTTAATTACCACTGGCAGCCTCGATGTTGGCGAAGGCAAAACCCTTGCTGAATCGGACTTTGGTGATGGGTGTACAGGAATCCAGGACGAGGTTACGAGACGCGTCGCGCTGCCCGCAGCACGCATGCGCGAAAGACGTACTAGCGCTGTGGGTGTTCACTCGCTCGTAGTACACCTGAGAAGTAGCAAAATTTATTAAGAACATCTCGTAAACAATATTTAGTTAAAATTTAAATGATATGCGTAGCGTGCTTATGATGGGCTGGCAACGTATCTGCAGTTTTCTTAGTTTTGTAGACGAGGGGTAATCACTTACCATCAAGTGAAGCGCTTGCTCGTTTTGCTTCATATTTTATATTTAACAAAAAACTATGAACCTACCTGGGTGGTTGTATAAGCGTCACCGTTCCGGTATCGCGTGACCTGTCGCTTGCGACGCACATAATGGTAGCAAATCGCCTTCCACCTGCACCAATAAATTACTATTATTGCACAGCGTTAATTACTATTAATAGCTGCCGTAACCTGGGGTGACTTAAGGGCAGTAGTTTTGTTTTAACACTACTCGTTTCTTCGCTCTATTTATCCCATTGAATGACATCATGACTTTTCTATTCGGCGCTAGATATATTGATACGTCGATAGGCAAAATGCAAAGTATACGAGTATGTAAGTTTAGACAAGAATTTCTTATTTTTTCGCGACTTGTAGACATTGAAATAAAACAATTAAATCGGTTTGTATCGCGTGTATTGTAACGAATCTAATTCCTGAGTCTGCCCTTGAAGATGAGATCGTTGTCACCTATCAGCTTGATGAAATAGGGAGCTAGGACTTAGTTGACATAGGCGATAAAGGGAGCTATATAATTATCTATCACTGGTTCCACTGCATAAAAATTTTAACGGTAAAAACGGGCCATTATTTAATTACTGGCGTGCTGGCCTTCACGTATTAATCAACCAGATTGTCACTTAAGTAATTGGAAAAGCAAATTTAGTGGCTGAATCGCGGGCGTGAACGGTAAGCCGATTAACGTGATCCCCCGGGTGCAAAACAGATCCTGTTTCGGATCGAATCGGTACTGAAGTTACTTTTCAAGAGAACTTAAGAGGATTGCGTGCCAAGCCTCAAAAGCGCTCTCCATACAAACGGTGATAACATTTTCCACCCTCAAAACCTTAACTAATAGCATTGGTTTTTAAGGGTCGTAGTTTTAAACCGAACTCAAGTTCGAGTTTTATATTGACATAGTACGGAACTGAAACTTGAGTTTGGATTAAATAAAACTACGACCTTAATATGCCAGAGATCTAGGTTGGTAAGTTCTTAGTTTCTTAGTGGCAAGGTATGTACGGTCAGCCTCAGAAGTAGTTGAACATTTTAGCACCTTGTCGCTGTCAGTAATGAGACAAGTTTGAGCAACTCTTATTTCATACATTACTACGACGAGGCTCTAAAGTGTTTAGCTACATCTGGGGCTGACTATCTTCTAGACGACCAAATATTATCACACTATCACACTGTGAACTCCATTATTGTTGCTGTTAATTATTCAAACCCTTTTTGACATTCGGCAAATATTTGTTTTGTGCTTTCTACTTCACGAACGTAATATTACCATCCATAATTAATTAAAATCTAGTTAATGTGTTTCTGTATAGGTAGGTATTTGTCAATTTTAATAGCAAGCACAAATTAATTCCATTAAACAACCATAACCTCGTCGGCTAGGTACACTTTTTTATACAAATACGGGGATATTTGTGGTAATCCGATACTAATTATACTGTTAATTATCTACGCTGGAAGTTATGCTTGAGGCGTATTTTTTTAACTATTCCAACTGCGGTCAATAAAGTGTTTTCGTGTCTGAACATACGACAATCTTATAGATCGATAGTAGGGTAATATGCTAGTACCTAACAGAGAAATAATTATTTTGCCACGAAATTTACCTTCGATTTTTTTTAAACATTCAAATAAATTTGAATGCTATATAATGACAACACAAGGAAAAATTTGTGGTAATGTGGCGTAACTGGAAAACGCAAAGCACCGAATGCTGATGTTGCATGGTCTAATTTTTCTTTGTGCTGTCATTATTTAGCATTTGAAAGAATTAAACCCAACAACAGGAACCGGCCAACTTGAAGAAAAAGATGATGTCGATTCACCTATTCATAAAGATCGCGATTAGAACAAAGCTTTCGTGGCGTCTTTTATAACATTGGGTCATACTTTAACTAAGTCTAACATTCAGGGCAAGTCCCCACAAGGCCGAACTAGGGTCATTACGCGTGATCGTTATACGGGTTCCGATAAGGAGCAATTTCTACGCGTTATCAAAATAACGTTGGTACATCAGCAATATGCTAATCTCACACATAAATAGCTTCGTGATGTTTTGGAACTAACATTACTGCTGATTTCAAAGCTAATAACGTTTGGGATAATACGTTTGACATAGAAATGGTTGTTTGCGGTGTGATTCGACAGCCATTTTACAGCTTGTTTGAGACGAATTTAATGGATGTGAAAACAAACGGGTCATTAACATAACGTTATACCTTAAGTGTCAAGTGTAAGTGTAAGTAACTAGAACCAAAGTAGTAACGAAAAACATAACTCGTCCTCTTGACTTTGCCGTAGTCGGGTAAAAAGAGCTGTCATTGGAGGTGCGTTAGCTGTTGTACATATGTAGACTTATTTGGGATATATGCATGTATACGATGTTTAAATGCATTTTTAGTCCGAGGATAAGTTTTACATTATACTCGTACTACTTAGACTAAGTATTTGATCAGGGACCACATACATCCCGATTCTAATTTCTTTGACCTGGGGACCCTATACATCTCTTGGTCAATCTGTACTAGTGGCAGTTCGTTTAATATGCTTAAAGCTTGCTGTGCTATTTATTATCTTTTTTTTTTTTTCTCACACTTTATGTGAACTATTGTTATGATTGTGTGTATATTGCTCTGTAATCTTGTTTTGAAAAGAGAAGAAAGAAAAAAAAACTGCTGAGTTTCTTGCGGCGTTTCTTCTCAGCAGATTCTTCCATTTTCCGAAGCGCTAGTAGATTCAGACATGTAAAAGAGCCTATATGGCCTACTTGCAAAATAAATTTTTCATTTTCATTTTCATTTTCATTTTCATTTTCATTTTCATTAGGAATAAAATTCTAAAGCAAATTACTAATTAATATCTTAATCAAATTACTAAATTCTATTAAGTATGAAAATGTTTCGTCTGACAAGTGACTTTATTGTTTCGACTTAGAGTTCGCAAATAAAATTTTACATGTTAATCAAACGAATGTTTGTTTGCTGAACCCTGTGCTGTGGAAATAAGGGTTGTAAATGTTTGAATTTTACTTCAATAAATTGTTAAACATTTGCTCATCAAACGAATTTTGTTGGAAAAAGAGGTGAGATTTCAATACCAAACCGTCGAAATACAGATGAATGTGTTTTTTCCCATTTAGTAAGTGCTTGTGTATTTTTACGAAATCGGCTTGTTTACATGTTTCATTGATTTATCTGAAACAATCTATGTAGAACAAATTGGAACAAAGTACCTTGCTACTCCGCGAAACCAGTGCCGTGCGCGTGCAAGATAACTGCGTCTGTGCAGTATGACATAACGTACGTGAATGACGTATCATTCGTTCAAGTAGCGAACAGTCGTACTATTTGATCCAGATGATGCGTCGTAAAGAGGCAAACATTTTAGTGTTTAGTGGTGGTGTATAGTTGAGTCTGTGTGACATATGTTGTTTCGTGTGGAAGCGAATGAGGGTGGATTTTTGCATGAACAATATATATCGCACAGACGTAGCTACCTTGCACGTGCACGGCACTAGTTTCGCGAAGTAGCAAGGTAATTTGTTCCAGTCTGTTGATATGGACGTCTGCAAAGTGACGCCCTGAATCAATTATTTATTGAAACCAGGAGCATGATTCGCAAAAGCGTCGAATTTGACGTCAGGGCAGCAGTTTGTCTTGCTCTAGCGCGCTGGCACGAGTAAGCAGGACAGCGCGGTATCTCAACTACGAGCTCAGCGCTGACGCGCTTAGAGCATAACGTGACAGCATGCAACAAAACGCTGTCTAGTATGATTTCTCTTCGCTTTCGCTCCACTGTGTGAGGCGCTAGACGTTCATAGACAAATCTTACTTGACGTTTCGCTGCATGCTGGATTTACGTTTAGTTTCGTTTCCGTTTTGCATTCGCGGCAGTGTGCTACAAGAATAAAAATGAGTACGGAGCCTGGATAGAATTCGTGAGGTGGAACATTTGTACAAGCATTCTGTAGCAATCATGATGCATACTAATAGAAAACTTAGTCTCATGTATAGTCGACCAAGAAATTGCTTCATCATTTTTCGACCGTATTTTAAAGGGTTAGGGTTTAAAAGTGGTCAAGCAATTACTTGGTCGACTACACTTTGCAATGAGACATACATTACCTAATGCTATGATTTTACTTACTGCTACTACCTTTGTTACTGTTAAGACTTGATATGCTCGTATTGAGTTAAAATATTTATTTTTCTCAGTGTACGGCGCGCAGCACGTAGGTACTGTTTTCAAAATTGGACCCTGCCCTACCGTAGAACCGCATCAAGATGACATAATGTTAACGAAGTAAAATACTTCTTATGGGTAACGTAATAAGAGTTGAGCCGAATGATCACGACTACCCAGCGCCATATGAACAAAACCAAAATTTTAAAAATCGATTTTAACTCTTCAGTACACGTATGCCATACAGCATTGCGCGTGAGCTCAACTCCTGTTGCGTTATCTATAGGATTTGAATCAAAACATCTCTTTAACATAGGACCATGGCGGGTTAGGGTTCAACTTTTTTGATTGCACATCAACGATATTATAATGCATGGATGTACAATGTCATACTAAATGTTAGCCGAAAAACGGCCCGACAAATGAGAATATGTTGACGCCAATGTTCAAAATGTACACTCTTAATTGACTTTTTATATTTTCTTTAATTTCAACCTTACTACGACGCCATACTGTATAAAATGGTATACAATTATCATTTATGAAGTTTTGTCGCAAATAGGTTTTTTTATTATTGCATTTCTAAAAATATGTCTGGCAGCTTGAACTTATAAAAAAAAACATTGGCATTGAAATGGCGGTTCTCTTGTCACAATGAACAGAGACTAATAGAGTCGCAGTTCTCCTAATTCAACAATTAAATATTTTAATTTTAGATACTTGTAGAAACTATTATTAGTTTTAATTTTATTAATAAAATAATGACAATTAAATGTACTTTGAAGCATAAAACTAATTAAAAAACCACCACAAATACCATTGAAATGAAAGAATGAATAAATGGCTACCCACCTACTGAACTGTACATTGAAGATTTAAAAAAAAGAACCACCCAGGGCGACTTAAAATGAGTAACTGAACACAATAAGACCATTTAAAAAAAATTTTTTGTTTGTTTGAACGCGTATCACGTACAAACCGCTGAACGTATTTTGATGGAATTTTCGCATGCCTATTCAAATAAATCCAGAATACAACGGAAAAAATTAAAAGATTGTTTTAGACTCATGAAACTCAGAATCCATACTTACTATTTAAAATTAAGAAACACCTGTTTCAGCATTTTTTTCAAATCCCTTTCAGAAAAGCAAAAAAGTGAAATTAGTGTTTAAAAATACTTAACTTCATAAAGCTTATAAATGCAATAAAGTCCATTCGTCTTTACTGAAACTCAACACTTTAGTCCTATTTCTGTTAATGTTCCAAAATTTTATTTTCTAATTGATTCCAAATGTTACAAGTCCCAAAAACTTTATTAGGACTCTGTTATATTTTCCGAATATTTTTCAAAATGAAAGCAAAAAAAATTGGTTGACCTAGGTAAAATTAGGTAGGTAAAATTCTTGATTTCTAATTTAAACATTCCTAATTTTCTACTAAACGTGATTTGGGGCATATGGAAAACAGCAAAATCAGGCATTTAATAAGAATTTGCATGAATATAAAATTAACATCCAAGCGGCTCTATAGTTTCTTTGTTCTGAATCTTTCAATCATTGATATGGTAACTTAATTCGAATATAAATGAAAGACTGAGCAATAAATTACTTCTGATTTATAACACAATAGATTAGTTACTGAAAATACGATATTCCATCCTTTCTTTTGGCTTTGCTACTGTAATTTTTACATGTTTTCACAGTGCAGTATGGCATTTTGACAGAAGCGCCGTCGCACGGAAACTGACAGCACATTTCGCACCTTTAGAATTAAAACGACTCATTTCTGAATAATACACGTCCCAAAATTTCACCTTATTTAAAAGACATAGAGTTTAATTTTGGGAAATGTCATATTCAGAATTGAGTCGCTTTAATTCTAAAGGGGCGAATTACTCCTCTTTTTACTCCTCTTTCGATAAGGCCATTTTTTAAACACTGACTAGAAGTCCATTACTTATAGGTCAGTGTTGCACATACAACCAATTTGATTTTTGGCCACTGTAGAACATCGTCGCAGTGTGTCAATGACTATTATGATATTTATTCAGAAGTCATTTTACGGTCATTTTAAGGTTTTACAATGGCATCTGAATCAAAATGACTGTATACATAGGCGTGTATAGGCTTGACTCGGAGTAGGATAATCCGCTCACCAAACTCTCGGCGTGGCAGTCCTCATGGCGTGCACTCTGGCGCTCACAGCTGCTGTATCCACCCTCCTCGCCAGCTGTATCCTGGCCGTGCTGTGGTAACATTCCACCAAGTACACCAAGTAGAGCAGCAGCACAAACGCGATGGGGATGTAAGCGTAACCCACGTCGCAAGGAGACTCGCGGACTGTGCGCTTGATCGGAAATCTGAGGGATAAGAAACTGATTTAGAAGTTAGGCCCGTCAGGTGTCAGAGAGGTATAAGAGAATAGTATAGTCAGGGATTTTTTATGTAGAAAAATTAAATGAAAGAGGCATAGACAACACAAAGAAAAACTTGATCGTCTGGCAAAACTTTGGAGAATTTTGAGAATGTTTGTCCTGCCAGATTATTCTTTGTGTTGGAATGGAACTGCATCTATTATTCAAAATAAGATTTTATTGTTGTTTTTTTTTCTTAATTTAAATCTTGATCAAATATGGAATTTTAAAGTATACATATAGTACAGAATATTACTTAAGAAGAAAATTAAAGTTGCAGTAAGGGGAATAGTACACACTCTATGTACAAGATATAAGTATAGAACGCTTGCGAGTTGACTACAGAGTTTATAATGTACTGTATGGAAAAAATCTGCGGTCAACTCGCTGGCTTCCTATAGTAAGATCACTCGTATATACGCTTCTTTTACAGAGTTTATTTTATTTCCGAACGAATTACAAAGTATTTGATGCCACCTGTGCGAAAAAAAAATTAATGGTGGTTTCACTGGCTTCAGTCAATCATGTTCATATTATATTAGTTGCCTTGGAAATATCGATGTTTATTATAACACTGACCCTCTTAAAATGTATTTGCCCAATTTTAGGTTAAATGGAAATTGGAGAATGAGGAACTTCTGAGAGGTACTTTATGCCTACGAAATTCCTTCGTCAATTAATGAACGTTGTTATTATTAATTTAATATTTTCATACAATTAATGCCAAACTAATTCCCTTTCATTGATAGCGAGCTTCCGCCCGCGAGTTTGTTCGTGTAAACTTTATGCATTAAGTAACTTCTATTCCAAGGGATCTTCTTCCAGGATAAAAAAATACACTTTGTCCGTCTCCATGGCCTCAGCTGTGTCCATGCAAAATTTCAGAACAATTGGTGCAGTAATAGTTAGTCTGTGAAAGCTTAACAAATAAATAAACAAACAAACTCACTTTCACATTTAAGATATTGAAAGTATGTTTTATTATTTTACTCACCAATTAGTAACAGGATACTACTAACTAAATAACACTGTATTTTACGTTTCATTATACATAGTTCTCCTATCAGGATCAGACAAGAACGTGTTTAAATATGTTTCTTTGATGTTTCCTGAACAGTTCCGACTAACTTTCTGAATTTAAATTATTCCCAGAAACGACTCACAAACATACAGTCTGAAAGCGCTATTATAAATGGAAGACGCATGGAATAATGGAACGCTTAACATGGACCAGTTCAAAAAGGATTTTATCTACACACATATCATAAAGGCTAAATAACGCGTTCAAAAACCCTAGGAAATGACCAGCATTATTACAACCAATGTTATTATAAGAATTTTCTTGTCTGTGGTAGTAGGTAAATCTGTTCTTTATTGACGCTTTATTGGTCATCACATTACCGATATCTCGTGACTGCTCGTGACGTTATGAATTTAAATTTGGAACAGCTGTCAAAATTCAAGTTGGTCTCTATTCTAGTATCCACAGATATTAAAACAGTTATCGATACGAAACGTCAACTCAGTATGATTTTTTAATTTAAACGCACGACATTTGATCTCGAGTGACATGAAAATGGCAACTTCATTCGTTCGTCTATGGTTTAAAAAAAATGTTCGTCCTGACGGATAGATCGAATCACAGAGTACTTTTTTAATATACATGGCCGCCATTAGTTGTCATTCTTTTTAGGTTTTTTGCTGTTACGATTTTTTGCAGTTATGATATGTGTGTAGATAAAGTAATGTATGCAACTGTATATAATTAGGCCTTAAAACACTCGTGTGATCCTATTATGAAACTCGCTGACGCTCGTTTCATAAAACCACACTCGTGTTTTAAGGCCTCTCATTATATAGCAGTTGCATAAAATACTATTATCTACACACATATCATAATTGTTAAATAACACGTTCAAAAACCATAGAAAATGACAAGCATTATTACCACCAATGTTATTATAAGAATTGTCTTGTCTGTGGTAGAAGTTAAATCTGTTCTTTATTGGGTAGTATCTCTTAGTAGTCTGTGTTTATTGGTGATCACATTACCGATATCTCGTGACGTTATGAATTTAAATTTGGAACAGCTGTTAAAATTCAAGTTGGTCTCTATTCTAGTATCCACAGACATTAAAACAGTTATCGATACGAAACGTCAACTCAGTATAATTTTTTAATTTAAACGCACGACATTTGATCTCGAGTGACATGACAATAAGGACTTCCATTCGTTTGTCTATGATTTAAAAAAGCGTTCGTCTTGACGGATAGATCGAATTGCCGCCATACTTGTTTGTTGGTTTTTTGCTGTTACGGTTTTTTGCAGTTATGATATGTGTGTAGATAAAGTAATGTATGCAACTGTATATAATTAGGCCTTAAAACACTCGTGTGATCCTATTATGAAACTCGCTGACGCTCGTTTCATAAAACCACACTCGTGTTTTAAGGCCTCTAATTATATAGCAGTTGCATAAAATACTATGACTTCACTCTTAATTGACAAATGTTACTATAGGGTTAGTGAATTCTTAAATGACATCTGATAAGTTTTGACATGATTTAGTTTAGATATGTTTTTCTCGATTATTTTAATTTTAATTTGCATGTTTTTTATGACCGCTCAAAATTTTGTTATGTCTGTTAGATTATAAGTATATTTTGTATGTACGCCATTCTGGCAAAACATAGCTTGAACATTATTATCATGTAAGAACCACTGTATACCTATCTTCACAAATAAACTATCTATTCTATTCTATTCTATTCTATTCTAAGACTGTACTCAAAAATGAAACAGGGTACCCAACGGCGGTGACCACTTCTCCGCATAAGGCGCACGCTTGCATAGATCGCATGCTACTCTTTAGCATAAAAAACTGCTCGATCGATAAACAATCACAAAATGGATTGCGTAAAGAAAGATGAACCGACGGCATGTGTTGCGGCAATCACAGAGAGTAGCCTTTAAAAGCCTATAAGTATTACCTCAAAGTTGAGTAGGTAGACCATCGGCCTGTAAGCTATCGATAACACTAGCACAGATCAGGCAGAGTGTTTTTTTTATTCAAGGCTGAAGGAAAACCAGCATGCGCCCCACTTGACGGTGAGCAATTTTGACAGCCTATAGATGCTTGTTACACTCAGGCCCCTATTTTATCAATCTAACATACGTCAGGTGATAACGACAATTCAAAGTGTACAATACTAAATACAAAAAACTCTTTTAGTTGGTCATGTATGCCGAATTATCGTTGTCACATGTCACCTGTTAGTTGCTTAAATAAGGACTAGAAGCATTGGACGTTGCTTACGCTGATAGGCATTAAAAAAGAGTCCTTTAATCACCAACAATCTCAGGAGACCTAACTTACCAGAAGGACCACAATATTGTAAAAGCAATATAATTTGTAAGCCATTCGGGGCTGGGCGTCTAGACAGTGTCACTGTGTTAGCGTCAACGCTAATAGAAACGACAGAATGTATGGGGTTGACATTGACGATCGACACATTTTAACGTTTGCTTGCGCTCCCTTACGTCAAGTCCATACATGTTGTCGTTTTCACTTACGTTTATGCTAACAGAATGTCACCTTGGCGTAGGTCCTTTTTTGAACGGGCAACTCAAATTCAAACAGCAGAATAATCTGTAGTACGCCATAATCATGCATGTAGTAGGTACACTAAGCGTTAGATAACCTGTATAGAAGCTAAATAGAGTAGATCACCCCTTTACAACTACGATACAGCTGTTATAGCACTTGTGTTCTTGACTAAATCTCGATATTTGATTAAAGATTAGTATGATTACAAAAAAGACTTACGTGTGTAAATCAATGAGCTCGCGATCAATCTTGGCGGTGTTGCACCAGGCCACGGAGCCGAGGCAGCCGACGATCATCAGCGTCAGCATGAAGCACTTCCAGTTGCCTTCGCGCCGCAGCACACCGCCCAGGCTCTGCTGGCGGGGACGCTGGAACAACAACCTCTGTTAGTATATCACTTGCAGCCATGTCAGTAAGGCTAATAAGTGACAAGACAGCGGATTTGGCAATCCGATAGCCTAGTGGTTACTGTACTTAATAACGAAGCTGAAGCAATAGACATACAGACATTATACAATGCAAAACAAATACACTTCATTCAGAACCAAGCACCACATAAATACAAATTGTAAAAATATTACAATATGGAGATAGTTTAACAAGGTACACAATGGATGGTCTATAAAAAGATTATTGTGTCTGCAAATAATGTGTATACCTACTCGTACATGCCTTTATTAATCGTATCGAATACATCAATAAACAAAACACATTCATAGCCACTATAGGAAAACATAAGAGCACTTTCTCAACTCCAGCTTATTAAATATAACAAAACATAAAAATCGAGCACAAAATAAAACCCTGTGACTTATAGTAGCCAATCAATCCAATACATTTTCCCGTTAAAGGTCCCAATAAATATTTTAGGAGGTATATTAAACGCCTGGGAACTCGAGTAAGGGCATATTTGTTCAGTGCGGGGAATATGGACCCACGGGATGGAATTGCGAAGAATCAGCCCACTTTATTTACATTGACCCAATAAAATACGCCCTCAGGTTATTCCTCAAAGAGCACGAATATTGCCGGCGGTCCAGCCGTTTTGTGGCACAATCTATGCCACTAGGCACGGAAATATGCCGTGGGAATTTATAAATCGTCCCCGCTTTTTCATAATCACCCTAAGTGACGAAATTCGCATCGTAACGACGTGAAAAACGACATCAATCAATTATGTATTTCCATCTGGTCATTTTATGCTACATTTTCATTTGGCGGTGTTTGATTAATGAAGTTTATTTAGGAAATTATACTTAGAATAGAGAGTAAAAATTTAAATTACGAACTCTGGTGCTGCAAAAAGGGTTCTTGGTACACTTAATTTAAGTGGGGTGTTTTAAGGGTGACTTAGTGGGAGGAAATTACGATTTTGGTCACACCATACTGTGGTTTCTCACAGCCTTAAAATTGTGGAAAAAAGAGAATTACTTCATTTGAAAAAGAGTATACAGGTGTCCTGTTTTAATCACGAGACTTCATTTCTCAAAACACGGTTTGTAAAGTGCTGTCCAAGTCCCAACAAAGTTACAATGGAAAGTTTTAAAAAGACAACCGGAGTCGTGCACAAGTTTCAGAACTCGATATAAGACTCCGAAGCCCTATTCTTAATACATAATTTTTAAACTTATATTTTAAGTTATGCCGCAACAGTTACATCCATCAAACAAATCAGAACCAAGTTAAATCCTCATGAAGGAGTTGTGGGTGGGCATAGCGAAATAACCTTTGTCTCTTTTGCTGGAATCCAACATGATCGGCATTCCACTAACGTGATGTTAAAAAAAATGCTCACAACCATTAAGTCAATATAACAGTTAGTATTTCGAAGTGTATCAATGTCAGTTACACGTTTTATAGAACAAGTTAATTGGTGTAATCCCGGCTAATGCTTACAAAGGACACCACATTTCCCGAGGGCTAAAGTGCCAACTCACGCCTAACAGCGTCCCGGCACAGTATACATATTATAAGCAGTAAGGATTCTACGTACAAACGCTCGAAACCGGCAAACTCACGCAGACGCACGGTCAACACGGCCGCTAATGGGTTTTCACGGTGCTATAAGTCACGACTGCTGCGTCGAGTCTAGTCGGCACGCTTTGCGTTTATCGTAAATGCGTGCGCCCGAAACAGTGTGCGATCTTTTTAAAGATGCTACAAAAGTATTGCGTCGTAATATGGCTGCTTGAACTAGAGTTCTTCAAAACGGGAGCTTTAAGTTTTTCTTACTTCTTAAAATGTTGAAGTTTAATTACCCAATTTTATTTGCAAACTCGTTAATTCATTTCATTATTTGATAATTATAGAACCCAAGTAAACGTTGTTATAAATAATAAAAATATCCAAAAATTAAGAGGTCAACCCTAACGCTCCACCGGAGCGTAGGTTTCTATCTCAACTAATAGGCCAAGTTTGGGTACTGCTTTATTTATATACTGTGTCCCGGCATCGCGGCCGGCAGTGAGATGAATGAGTCGCACTGGGATGTTTTTGTTTCATAATAAAATTTTGTGACGTTCTGTGGCCCTGACATGACTGGCCAAGTTTATTTTATCTCTATCTGCGTCCCTTTCTTATGACACTAGTTAGACAGAGACACAGGGAGGGGTTAAACAAAACCTGGGCTCTCATGTTAGGACCGCAGCGTGAACTTTTGAGTAATAAATATGGTTTAAACTACACTGAAATAAGGTGTTGCTCGGAAATATTTTTAACTAGCGACCCCTCCTGACCTCGCGCGAGTACAATTAGGATTTAATAACCATAAAAATCTTCAAATTAAATTTAAATGCTACCTATATAATGTTTGCTAAATAAAGTTTTCCAGTTTCGCCATATTACCAACTAGTGGTAACGTGGCAAAACTGGCAAACGCAAGGCACGGAATGCTGAGGTTGCAGCTTACCCTAAGTTTAAATAATTTAATTTGAATGTTTCAAAAAATAAAAATCGAAGGTAAATTTCGATTACAAAAGAATGAAAAAAAATTCTAAATGACAGTGAAAACCGTATCAAAATCCGTTGCGTGGTTCAAGGTGTAAGTGGCCTAAGATAAGAGGACAGACAGGAACCGGGTAGCGACTTTGTTTTAAACCATTTAAAGATCCTACTAATATTATAAATGTGAAAGTTTGTATGTTTGGATGTTTTTATGTTTGGATGTTTGTTACTCAATCACACAAAAACAGCTGAATGGATTTAGATGAAATTTGGCACACATATAGTTTATAACCTGGATTAACACATAGGATACTTTTTATCCCGTGAAAATGCATAGTTCCCACGGGATAGCGATAAGTGAGTTATACGCCGCGGCGTAACGTCATGAGCAGCAAAGCAACTAATTCTCATTATTTCGTCCAGGAAATATTGAAGATTGCATGTTGGGTGTCCGTTTGTTTAATTCAATTTAATAAGTCTACGCGGACGAAGTCGCGGGCAAAAGCTAGTAAAGAATAAAATAAAAAGCATTTTTTTAAGACTAAGCAATCGTCCCGGTCATAACAAAAACTCAATAATTGACGAGAAGATATATACGGAAACATACGAGCGGAAACGTGATGCAATGATCAGCCATTGGTTAAAACAATGCACTACACGTGCCAGGAATTTAAATTTAACGTACATTACTTTAAATTTAACGTCACTTTTATTTAAGTGGTTTGATTTTCTCTCTGTATTTGACGTAAGGTATTGCTAACGGTCAACAATGTACAGCACTCTTTATTTAAATGTAACTATTGTTAGTTTTATAACATAGTAAATATTTAAGGTTTGAAACCTGAGGCAGTAATTCAATGAGAGTTAGTGTAATTTTCACAATTCTTCTTAATCGCTCTATCTGAGTTAATAAATACCAAATCTATCATTAACGGGCAGTTAGTTTGCAAAAATCAAACGTAAGTAGTGAAAATAAAATAAGTTTACAGCCTCTTAATTTCGATTTGGCCGGAAATATTTGACGAAGGTTCGATGAGCAATGAAAATGAACATAAACGGAAGCCTGACCGTGGTCATTAATTTAGCAACGCGCACTTAGCTGAGTCAGCCGAGTTTAATATAATATAATATTAGTAGCACATTACGCACCCTGGCCCACGCATATTAAAGGCCAGCATCCACCAAACCGGTCACGCAAATGGGCAATTCATTGTGCATTAGCTTAAAACAATTCCACTTTAACAGCTGCTGGTATATGGGACAGTAATTAGGCACAGCAAAAGCGAGGCAAGCCCAGGAGATTCGTAAGCTACGTTGGCATGTTCAAAAATTTCCCGCCTCCAGTTTTTACTAAATTATTAAAGTGAAAACATGTGACGATGTTTACATACAAATGAGCTGCGGGTTACCTGGTGGGAAATCACAACCGCCCATGGAACCAGTGAGCCTAACAAAATGATTGTTTTCCAGTCTTTATCCCCCCCCCCCATACCCCTTACCGTTGGGCTCCGAATTTCTCATTCACCCTACGAAACGCAGTAACAAAATCTTTTTAATAAACAGCTCAGCGGGTTTCGACCCAATTCAGAATAATATTAGTCGAATTGTTTTGTTGAGATGTTATAAAGAGAGATACTTGTAATATGTGTTTTGAGCATCAAATTAATAATCATATTTAAAACGTCCTGCGTAAGCATGGAAGAAAATGTTCCGTACTAACCCTTAAAACGAGTTTATTTCTATGATTATTCCATGTCTGAATGCCTTCACCAATTTATTTCAGCTCAGTGCCACCACTGGACGGTTACCTTTGTCGGTATAATTATGCGACAGTCCACTGCCCTTATTTAGGGTATCGATGGAGAATGGGAGACAGGGATGACCCAAAGTGATGTATTGCGCCATTAAGGATTCCGGGTGATATTTTAGTATCAGATTATCCTTGTTTAGAGACGTTTAGTTTTGATTTATGTCAGACGACGGGGATGGAATATTTTACAACAGGTACATACATACGGTAACTATTTAAAGTAGGTACAGGTGTTCCAGCATTCAATGCGACTTCGTCCACTGGGACTTTGGTCCTCGGGTAAGTGGTGTACACTGGCTTTTCTAGGAGTTTAGGAGTTTTCTGAGGGAGGCGACAGACGCCCCGTGCAGGCTTTCTCGCGTAAAGACTCTGTCTAGCCATCCAGCCGCCTGTATTATGAACTATACCAAATAAAGCCTAGTTTTCTAATAGTTTATAGATTAGTAGCGGTGGCTACTACGCCCAGCTTCGCACGCGGGTATACAACTGGGATGTGATCATAAAAACCTTCCGTAAAAAAATCTCTAAATGAAAGTGAAAACTGTTTCAAAATCCGTTGCATGGTTTAGAAGAAGTAAGTTACCGAAGATTCATGTGATCAGACTGGAACGGGTAGCGACTTTATTTTGTAAATAAAGTAAAGATAAGGGAGATGAAATTTTAGGTGTTAGCTTATAAGTGTTTCTCTTGTTTTTGTATACAATTTGTTAATCATGTTAATACTAGCAGTTGCAGTACAAATTCGCCTTTCAGTTTGTGTCTCTATTTGTCATTTACGTTTTCTGTATACTAAACGATTTAGATACATGCATACAATTCTGGGTTAGGTATACACCTAATGTTACGTCACCAATTCACCCTTACTCGGTAGCACATGACAACATTCTCATGACGCCAGCCTAGGCTGCCGTTGTCTCAAGGCTTGGCGGCAAGCTTTGCCAAATTGAATCGTTTTGCCAATTCGCTGAATGGATTACATCCTCCGAATTACGTCACTCGAGATAATGTACCGCGATTGATGTATTAATTTGAATTAATCTATTTGTAGATTTATTAATTTGTGGCAACAACGGCTTAAGTTGTTATTAACACATGGAAACCAACGCGTCAGATTACTTACACGGAAATAAGTTTCGTTAGATTCCGATTAGATTCGTCTTTAAGAGGAAACACAAGGGTCGTTTTTCCATACAAACGTCGTCCCTTGTTTCCTCTCTGGATAATGCCAGTAGAGCAATATTTTTTTTCCAAAAAATCTATGGTCACTATTATGCATGTCCCTATGTTTTCCTTTTTTTCATAAATTAATTATTAAAAGAGATATGAACATTCCAAAACCTACAAACTTGGCCAGATTTTCGGCTGCGTTCATACATTCAGAAAACAAATTTTACTAGATTGTATAAAAAAGAAAAACATAGGAACACAGCCAAAGCCTTTTTTTAATTTTTAATGAAAAAAGTAGTTAAATCGGTTAAGTTTTGGAGAAGGAATCAGGGGTCTACGAATCGTTGATCTTGTGTACTTTAAATAGGTATTTTCAGTCCAAGCTGCGGCTGTCTCTATTGCGCTCTGCGGGGGGAGGCTTGATAGATGGAGGCAGCAATAGATTTTACAAATACCTATTTTTCAATTCTCTGGGCCTTGGTGTTTCCTCTTAATAAGCAGGTGGGATGTGTCGACAAGAATATAAGACGTTGAAGCTAAAAAAAAATCTCGGGTCAAAATGACATTTAATTTACAATTCTTTATCTTTTCGAGTACTTTAACAGATAAAATATGACATGTTAATGTCATTTAATTACGTGTCCACTATACGGGTGGAAACAAAGGCAAATTTACACAATTTTAATATTTCACCATCTGTAGGCAAAACAAGTTTGAAAACAACGCGTTCATATTGATAAACACACACAGTATTACATCTAGGTCCTTTTTATAAGTCCAATATCAGGGGAGCACAAAGCAATTTTACCTGGTGATATTGGGGTGGGAAAGTGATAGCAAGGTTGTTTTAGGTTGATGAAAACCCGGGCACGTTTCAGATTTCAAAATGCCTAACGTTTATGTTCAAAAAGATCTTAATAATATTAATATTAACCAATATTTACTTTTACTTACACAAAAATTAACGCCATGCTACACATCACTTGACATTAACAATTAACATTAAAAGCGTGCAGTGTTTCGCAAAATTTTACTATGAGACAGTCTACTCTAACGCATATGATGGCGCTAAGAATTGCATAAAAAAAACAATACTTATTGTTAAATTCATTGACTACATATCTAGAAAGGTTCTTCGGGTGTGACGGGCAAACAACTCTCACTTCAGACACGTAAGTGAGCCGTTTATTTCAAAAGGTTCGCTCACTTAACTAATTGCGTAAGCGCGTCTAGGTTATCCCCAAAACGATAGCGTGTCATGTACATTCACATCACAGCTCCACTATGCTAACTAATATAAAGAACTACTTAAGCAACTTCCTAACCAAAATGAAATAAGCGCTCTTGTTCTCCAAAAACTGCTTGACAAAGTAATTGCAATAGCTCTCGAACATTTTCCAATAGTTGGGGAAGTTGTCAATATCGATTCCGTTGCAGAAAGTTACCCCGGACGTTTCAAATTTATTAGTCTCGTAAAATTTAAATTGAATGGCAAACGTGCGGCACTCCATAATCTCTCTGTACAAAGTGGACAAAGGGAAATAAAGTCAGTTAACTTGTAGTTTTATCGGTGTAGTGAAACACTCTTAAGTTAATTTAAAACTACTTATTGCATAAGAGGGTAGACCTTACATTTCACATGCACATGCATAATTATCTACTACATCTTATCCCTTCTAACAAAACAAAACAAAAGATAAACAATGAGCAACTTTTGTACAGTATGCAAACGACTAACTTAGACTAACATGTTTACAAAATTCACACGTTTTGATTACTTACTACTTACTAATACTAATTAGGTACACATAATGACACACGTCAGTTACTTTAACACTATTTGTTGTATAAGAGGGTAGACCTAACATTTCACACGTACCTGCATAATTATATACTACAATCGGTTTTTTATTTCAAACACCTAGCTGAAATAGTATGCTGTGAGCAGCGGCCAAATTTTACGCCTTTCGACGCACAAGATCTTTTCATGCAATTTTGCTATAAAGATAATGAAGGTTGTTCTTTAGTGCTTTGAAGAAATATGACTTAACTGAGCTACAATTCAAAGTGAAAAAAATTGTGTGGTTGGAAATATTATTTTTATAAAAGGAATTTAAAATGTTGAAAGGGTGTTATACAATTTTGCCATTTAATAAGGCGATATTCGTCTAAACTTTTCATGGATTCATTCCGAAGTGAAATAACGAAACAACTTGTCAGTTGCAGTTTGTTCTTTCCAAGGGTCACGCTGAAAAGATTTTTGTATGAAATTTAATATGAGTTAACACAACCGTTTCAAGGATTTTTTTATTACAAATGAAGGAGAATAAATCATAAGCAAATGTATATTTGTCTTTATTATAGTACTAGCGGACGTACGCGACTTCGCGTAAAATAAGTAGCCTATGTTCGTCAGGTATAGTGTAGCTGTCTATTAGTGAAAGAATTTTTGGAATCGAGATTCCATACAAACAAACAAACAAATTTTACCTCTTTATTGTATTAGTGTAGATAACGTGACATTAAAATTGCGTAAACTCCTTTTTTTTACCTCAACAATGAGGCTAAAGATAAAGTCCCATAATGGATACCTATTTCTAATATGTGCATATATATCTTAAATATAAATGGTAATAAATTCATTTAAAGTCTTCTTTTTCCCCTTTATCCTTTTTTCCCTTTCGTTTTTCGCAAAGTAAAGTATTGTGTGTTGATAGTAGACAATTAACAATACACATTGAAACAAAGCACCTTGCTATCTCGGAAACATTTGGTAATTTGATAAATCTATCACATAGTATTTTCTTATGTTTTCGCGACTTGTAGACATTGAAATAAAACAATTTATACGGTTTATATCGCGTGTGTTGTAACGAATGTAATTCCCGACGTTTCGAGCCCTTTACAGGTCCCATGCTCACGGGCAGACTGACAAAAAATTTTTAGAATACAAACTACCCAATTTGAAAAAATAATTGAAAAAAATTAAAAAACTAAATATGAAATCGTTCCAATTAACGCAATAAGACTACAGAGTCTACCAGCGCTTCGGAAGTGGCATCTGCTGAGAAGAATGCGCCGCAAGAAACTCAGCATTAAGCCTTTTTTTCCAACCAATTAATTTAAAAAAAAAGTTTTAACAAAAAAGGTTTAAGGTTTTAAAAGTTTTTTAGTTAATTGGAACGATTTCATAATTAGTTTTTTTAGTTTTTTCAATTATTTTTTCATAATTGGGTAGTTTGTATTCTAAAAATTTTTTGTCAGTCTGCCCGTGAGCATGGGACCTGTAAAGGGCTCGAAACGTCGGGAATTAGATTCGTTACAATACACGCGATATAAACCGTATAAATTGTTTTATTTTAAAATCTATCACAGCCTATCTGGACATCCGGCGAGTAACGCCTGTAAAGCTATTTGTGGAGCATCAAACCAAGGTAATTTCCTCCGTAATATTAAAATGGATCTTTGCAAAGCAAGCATTGACACCTTGTTCATAAACCTATTTTAGCTAACATATGTGTTTCATCTGTCGATTATTATTGACAGTCAACTACAGTTGTGTAGTCGACTAAACAAAAAAAAGTTTTAAATAAGTGTAAAATTTTATGAATAAAATGGTAAATCTATAATGACTTGTAAAAATTAATAATAGGTAGTCATTTTCAACTTAAAACTACCGTGAGACTCGGACATATTAATAAAACGGATCACTCGCGGAGGCTCATGATTAAGGACCACGGACTGGTCTGAAACATGTCGGGCATTTCTAGACTTAAAAATACGTGAGTGATCGGTTTTATTATTATAATAGGTACTCATGTTATGCATTAGCTTAACTTATAACGGTGAGCGTCCACCATGAATATTAAATGTATATTTGTAGTGCACTTCTTCTCGCTCTTTGTACCGTTCGTGCCCAAATCTACATGCTATTAATTCTTGTAGCACGTGACAGCCATTTTGTTCACATAATCATATGCGACCACGTAAAAGGGACCGCTTCATTAAGATACGATCTTATTAACGTCAGCGGAAGAGTCGTGTTACATTACAAGGGCCAGGAAACTACGGCAAATGAGTAGAAATTATGTGAACATTGATTATGTTCTTAAACAAAGTTATAAAATAATATAGAAGTGAAGCATGACAGTGAGATGACTAACTGGAGGATTAGAAACAAAGTACATTGAAAAAGTCGCAGTGTCTGGCAGTGGTCTCTGTAGCGTAAGGCCGCCCTTACACGGACAGCTTGAAGCAGTAAGTATGGACTGCTTAACGCTGCGACTGGCCGGCCTAATTGGTGACGGTGCAGAGGTTGCAGGTTCAAGTCCTGACAGATAGCCTAGACTTTTCTCTTTGTTGTCATTACATATTATTTGAATTTTAATACTTTGAATGTTCTGTATTAAAAATTTAAATGGAAAGAAATTTCGATAACAAAGATTAATTGGAACAAATTACTCAGCTGCTCGAAAAAAAGGCGGAGTAGCTAGCCAATTTGTTCCAATTAGTTAGTATGGACCTCTGTAAAGTAGCGTATAATTTTATTAGTTAGTCAAGTAACTGTCAGACAGACTTGTTTTAGTTTTTAATTGATTGACACATCAACAACAAAATAAGCCATAAGATCTTATAAGTGTAACAAACGAATAAGACGACGATTAATTCGGCACGCCTTTTTGGGACGAAGTACAGAAGCATTTAAAAAAAATGCTTTAAATAAGAAAAATCTTGCTTGGTGCAGTCAAAGAGAAGTTGTGCTTTGATTAGACCAGAGTTTCGACAGCAAAATAATAAATAGTTAAATCAAAGTTCTAATACTTCTGGCCGGAAACAAAATAATGTGCCTTGCACGGAAAATTCCAGAACTTACTACGTTTTACCGACAGAAAAAGTATGTGCGGTTAAAGCGCATGCAAATTCTATTCAACTCTTATCTGAGAAACTTAAGACTAGCGCATCCTATGTACCATTTTATATTTGTTTCAAGTTTTCTTATTACAATACATTTATGAAACCAGTGTGAGCGGAAACTTAGTACAAACAGGAAACTCCTTCCTAGCGCATCATGTAATATGGAATTATGTAACGTAAGCAAAGTTCACTCCATCCGCTCGCGACGGTTCAGTTTTCAGACGGGAATCCTATTTGGTCCACAAATAACGTTATTGTTCGCAATACTTACGCTTAACAACACACGGATTTGTTTATCTTTGACGCAGCAAGATCTCGAGATTAGATTTATTGTTATGAAATGTCCTTTGGGGCTGTCGCGGAATTCGCGGAATCGATATTGTCAGGGGACGTTGTTTCGTTTCCAACTCAAAGAACAGGGTTAACGGGTCAAATTTCGCGGCGGAAATCTTTATTGGATTATTGAAATGCTTGAGTTTTATTTCTTTTGCAAATATTTGCTTTCAATTTCTAAATTATGAGAGCGGGAAAGTTTTGTCTTATTATATCGCATCAAAAGCTAGCTCCCTCAAGCGAAGGAATGTGCGTTCAAACCTTTTTTTGTCACACAATTTGTCTGCAAACTTTCTTATCTTGTCAAAATTTGCTTAAATGTATTCATGTGGAGACCAACCATAATCATAGATTTCTGACATTACGAGTATGAGAGCAGCCCTAACATGGGAGCCCAAATGTAATTTATCTGACAGTGCGCCCCTATCTAACTAGAGGCATAAGAAACAAGTGCATGTGCTGCGGGGTAATGTAAGAAAACACGAAATTGCCGCCTACGTGTCTTTGGATAAAAATAGAGCCATTGCATTCCATAGACAAGTACATAAAAAGTAAATAAAAACAAGTATATTTCGTAACATTTGTGTTGAATAAAGTAAACCGAATTCGTTTACCAAAGTCGTAAGAAAGAGACATGTATAGGTACCGGAACGAAAGTCGAGGTCACGCACGCACACTGCTGCATGCTAACTTTAGTTCAAATTAAATTTTTTGTTTTGATTTGTATGGCGCTGTGTAGTCGCGTGTAAGTGTGTATAATCTTTAACCTGTACTCTCATTGATATATCATTCATTATACACTAACCGCCTTCTTCATAAACGCTTCGTAAACGTTTGTTAGTTAACATGTTTTATGTCTTTATCTAACGTCGTGACGTTTGCCCTCAAATGAACGGGGACAAAACATTTGTTAGCTTAAAAAGATTGTTAATTTTTTATGAATAAGGGGGTAACACGTGGTGACCATGACATGTTATTATTTAATAGCAAACACTTTGCTATGTATTTAGGTAGTTACAATATAATACAATATGCTTTATTGAAAAACAATTTCACAGAATTAGAGACAAATCTTCAATTTAAGTATCCAAAAGGCGGTCATATCGCTTGAGAGCGATGTCTTCCAGACAACCTTTGAATAGAGATAACAATTAAAACTAAGATGACAAGATGGTAGGCGGTGATGGATGATGTTGGTGGTGAAGTTACTTTCGCAGCTCCCAATAAGTCTGTCCCATTTCCACTTAAAGTTAGAACTACAGCGAACGAAAATTTAAACTAGCTTTCTAAGTTTACCTAAAGCATCAAACAAAGGTAGTTACCGGGGAAGGGAGTGCATTTGGACTGAACGTAATTTTGTTCCACGTTCCCTGGGAGCTCTCGTTAACTGAAATTCATAGAACGTTGTGACCTTTTCGGCGAAGTGATTGCGCCGCAGGCATTCTTGCCGAGGTTTCGGAGTGCTTCAAGGAAATATTTTAATGTTGGCAGAAATATATCTTCCATTTTACAGCTGTAACAGCTTGTCGCACACTGAAGGTTTACATTACCTTACGAAAGTGGTGCTCGGGCTGTTATACAATATACAATAAAATAAAAAACATTTATTAACAGGCTACAAAAGGCCCATAGACCAATTGTATATGACACATAAACATATAATAGAAGTAATGAACAGTTAGCACGTTGTTTCGCCAACAAGTGACCCACTTTCACAGTGTCCAACATTATTCCTCGGAGAAGGAATACTATACCCCTCGGCCAGAATTCTCGCTCAAATTAAGGTCGATAGATAATCGTTCGCAACCCGAACCACAAAGAACGTAAAATTCATATTGTGGCGGAACTCTATCGCTCGACTCTCAGGATAAAACTGGTGTTAACTCCGACATACTCTACGATTTCCTCAACCTTCGTAAAGTAATGCAGTCAGTGCAGCTAGCACGAATATTCTCAACACGCGTTATCTCGCTACGTAACTATGTGCGTCTC
The DNA here is from genome assembly GCA_963691745.1 of Ditula angustiorana. NCBI lineage: Eukaryota > Metazoa > Arthropoda > Insecta > Lepidoptera > Tortricidae > Ditula > Ditula angustiorana. The sequence continues at coordinate 5,062,098 of OY829488.1, forward strand.
TTTCTAACCAGCCCAGTGGGAGAGAGACGCACTGAGTTACGTAGCGAGTTTACGCGCATCGAGAGGATTCGTGCTAGGTGCACAGGTTATTATTAGGTAACCAAGTAAAACCAGATGGCGCTATGAAGTAGCCGCGTTGTATTTTTAACGAAAAGGCATCTGTAAAAAACTAGCTAACTGGCGTTAATAGGGTTTTTTAAAAGTTATTTTTAAGACTACTAGCTTAACTTACTGTTCTGAAGAAACCGTTGCTGTATTGCATGAGAAAAATCAAGAGATAGCGTTGCGCTAATGGAACATCGCTTTAATTTATGGAGTATATCAGTCTCAGTCTATCCAATACAATGTCTTTACTAAGTACCCATAACAGCTCGAGCAGTCTCCCTTAGTTCAAATACGTTCCTTGCTACTTAATGTATGGGATATAAATTATCTTAGTGAAAAGACAGAAAATGGCTACAGTGCTAGACAATCGTTCAGGAAACCGAAAATATTCTCCATACACCTGACGTGCCGGTATTACCGTGTAGAAAGTACACACCGTCCCGACGGCAATACCGGCACGAATACATAACAATGCCGATATTTTGTCGATACCAGATATGAATATGAAACTAGACGATTCAATGCGTATTCCACGCAAAAACAACAGCATCGGCAGTAAGGACGAGCATCTATAGGGGCCTGGCTACACGGGCGGTTCTACCGCCGCGGGAAACCGCTTGTAAACCGCCGCAGACACAATCCAACGTGAACATTCTATTACGCAAACTACACTGCCCGGTTTCCCGTCGCGACTCACATGCGGGAGAAAATGAACCGCTACATGCTGCGTCAAACCGCAGCTGATAACTACACACAAACTATGCACGCCAGGGCGGTTTCTCTCGATTGCGTCATTCTGTGCGAGTGCGATGGTGCGTGACTCGTGTTATTTTCAAGAATGAAACTACGGCGATAAACCGCAATCAGAGGAGTTGATGGTCTGTGCCCGCTATCTCGAGAGTGCTCGAAGGGATTCCTGCAGCGGGGGAACCGTCCGTGTAGCCAAACCTTAGAGGCCCTTTGGAAACAGGTTTCATCCCTCACCTATCGATGCTCGTCACATGCTCGTCACGTTCTCCCATTACACAGGACGTTTACATTTTATTATTTTGCCGCAATTTGTGCAAACGTACTCAATTTTTAAGGGAAACACGAAACAATTTCCGCGTTTCCATAATTTAATAATAAATTAATTTACATAATTTCCGCTTTTGGGAATTTCACTGATTGTGTCATAAAATTTTACGTAAAATTTTCAGTAGGACCTATTTTGTATTCGGATTATTTTCTGATCAACTTCTGGTGACGATTAAAATCGATACCCGACCAAAACCCATAATCAATGCTGTTAAATTCAATATTACTTACTAAAGAAAGTAACCCAATGTTTTCTCTTTTTGTACATTTTTTTTTATACAACATAGGAAGGCAAACAAGCAAGTGGGTCACCTGATGGTAAGTGATCACCACCGCCTATAGACACCTGAAACAACAAAGAGAGTGCAGATGCGTTGCCAACCCAGAGGGCTAAGACATTAAGACATTTAGCTAAATTATATTTATTATTTCTTGCTGATTCGCTAACAGTGTCGCTATCTATCCTTCACATCTGCAATATTTACATCGACGATTAATTTCTCTTTTATCACTTCAAACTTAGCTCATTTTCATTTACAGTCCTAAGTGTAGTCGACCAAGAAATTGCTTGACCACTTTTCGGCCGTATTACAAAGGGATAAGGTACAAAAGTGGTCAAGCAATTTCTTGGTCGACTATACATTTATAATACTTTTTTAAATAAAGGCTCTTTTTTGTTTTTGTTCTTGTTTTTTTACCTAATAGTTTTCACAACCTTATCGTTTACGATGCAGGACGAAAACAAAACATTCATTTCAAATCGTTATGAAACTGCAATAAAGTAGAAACCGTCTTTCCGATAGCATCGCTTACACAGCATGGCTAATGACTTCACCTCGGATCTAGAATAGATCAACCCTGTTATTCTGTAAACGCGTCAGCGCTGCGTTCGCCGTGGACGTAACGTCCTGTCTCACTCGCTCGATATGACGCGAGCGAGCGAGATAGAGCAGTGTCTCGACGTCGAACGTCCCCACGTGTGTGCGTGTTGTGCGCTTAGGGCAGAGATCCCCAAACTTTTTTTTATCATAGACCATTTGCCATTTTGTTTGAATTGCGTAGACCCCTTTGACTTTTATGTCATGTGTTTTTTTATAAATCAATTTTCTCCAGTCATTATAAATTTTCCAAACGATAAAACTGCTCTTTAGAAAACTGAAACTTCCCACATTTGAACAAATAACAATAAATACCTAAGGACAAAAAACCATGTTTTCCTGAAGCTAGATATGAAATTAAGCATGAGGGTATTGAGGGTATTACGGGAAATTGACGTATGTTTCATTGGAAAAGTGTATACCCCGGCCAGTCCTTTACAAACCTCTACGGAAACTTAAATAATAAACGTCATCATAAATGGCATGGCATGTTATTATGACAATTACTGAGATATGGTTGCACAGAGTTTTTAAAAGTCTGGTCGGGGTATATACTTCCTTTACATCTAATGGACTGCCAATTTTTTTTGCTGACAGAGACCCCTTGGAAGTTCAAATCGACTCCCGGGGGTCGATATAGACCACTTTGGGAGTCACTGGCTTAGAGAGACAACCCCCTAAGCCTGATCCTGGTATTGAACGTGATCCGACGGGCTTAGCGGGCCCGCAGAATCAATCTGACTAATAAAATGGAAGCTGTTAGCCTCATTGTGTCATATATACCTTTGCTAGAACATTACCTTAGGTGATCTGATCACACAGGGGCAAAGCCTATTATAGCAAAGCGTCAGTATTGCAGTTGTGTTAGTTTTGAACCATGTTCGCTTCGTGCTTACGCTTAGTGGTTCTGCGGTATATATTTTTTTGGCAAGATTTGTCTGCTAAATTTCTTCCTAACATAATAAATAAATAGACAAAAAACTGTGCTAGCACAGCAAGTTAAAAATAAAATGGAAATATATAAGCGATATGATGTAAAACTCATCGTTTAATCTCTACGACACTTCTCGATAATAATGTGTTTTTATGAAACAACAATTTAAACGGTTTATATCGCGTGTATTGCAACGAATCAAATTCCCGACGTTTCGAGCCCTTTTCAGGTAAAAACAATATGCTTTTTATTAGGTACATTGTTAAAGCTCCAAACCTAATCCATAACAAAAATTATCATTACATTTTAATTTCGTAATGAAACGGGTCTCTAGACCGACCATAGACAGTTGATGACAATTCCTAGAAACCAATTACAAACCAACTATTTAGTTTCGATTTACTTTTGGTTTTTTCATTCTATTAATTCATGAAAATACAAAAAGTAAGGGGCTGTAAGGGGCAAGTAGTGCTCAAAAATTACACACAGAGAGACAGAGAGCGCGAGAGAGTAGAGAGCTTTGTTGTGCCACGTTGTGATGGTGATCAAAGCGCTGTAGTTGACGTTGTTTTCCCCATGTACAAACAACTTGCTTATCAATATCCCGTCAACCACCGACTACCTTGACACTGAAGCAGTATTATCGCAAACATCAATAGCACAAAGCGATCCGTTCGTGTCAGGGCCGGCAGTAATCGAGGCCGCGCGCCCCACGCGGGCGGCGAGCTAAAGCTTATTTTCGCAACCCTGCTCCTTTATTCTCTAAGCGTACCAGCATCGAGCTAGCCGTCGAAGTATCACTCTATTTCGTTCACTCGAACTGGAACGTTAGAGTAAGACGAGCTTGAAGCGTTGCGCTTTCAGAACCACCCTCAACGCATTGCGTGGTATGAAAATTTTTAAAGCCTTGTAGTTAATTACTCGCTTTAATTAATATTGACTGATTAATTAGTGTTATGGAAAGCGTTTATGCAAGCTTAAGGGTTTCAGGTTTGGCTTAAGAGAGCAGTTTGTCGCGCATTCTGCATTCAATCTTACCGTAGAGTTTGATTAAGATTTTTTATTATATTTGTCTGCATGTTGCCATTTTCTCTTGTACCTCTGGCTTCGTTCAGGACAGCATAAATGTAAAAAAACGCAGATTTTTTTTCGCAGAATAGGGACCTAGCTAGATTGAGCCAACGCCCTCGTAAATGTATTTAAAGTTTTTTTGGGTTAGCTGGAAGAGATTTTTTGTAAGTTTTCCTAGTATTCATTTATTTTACTGGACATGTTAAGTAGCGTGTTGCATGTGGTGTTTGCTTAATTAGCCCCTTATTCATAAACACTTCGTAAACGTTTGTTAGTAACTTGACACATCATTATGACGTCTGCCTTCAAATGAAAGGGACGAAACATTTGTTGGCTTAAAAAGATTGTTAACTTTTTATGAATGAGGGGGTTAGTTCTATATTTCTATCATGAAAAAGAATCATAGTTTCATAACAACTGAGTAAGATTTAAGTAATATTTACACGGTACGAGTTTTCGCATACAAATTGAATTATATTGCGGGCTACCGATGTACGATGCGATCGATTGATCGATCGAGCCGCGCAATGTAACACAACTCGCGTGCAAAAAACTCGCTCCGTGTTGGCCTCTAAATCTGATCCTAAGAAATTGATCCAATGGAAACAAAATTGATAAATTCGCCCTTGTAGCAATACCTCACGTTGGGATGAAGCCACGTTCCGCCAGCCTTCCACGTCCGACTTGCGAGGAGCCACGCGCTGCTCGCTACACTATCAGACCAACATATATCAACACCGAAGTAACGTGCTTTATTGTTTCATTAAGGTATTTTTTCTAAGGGCCTATATGCAGCCCGAAATAAATGGTTCTATTCTATATCAAGTTATCTTTCATGTAAAGACCTTCTTTACTTGCTAGGTTGTTGTTGTTTCCTTAAATCAAAGTTGTAAGCTTTTAATACTTTAGTTTATTTACAGTCAATATAAAATTATATTATAAATTGCCTAAATGTCAAATTACATGATTTTTATCCATAACGAAAAAACAAATCACTAAAACTAATATAAAATTAAAATTGAATTGTCAACATGAATTTCGTCACCAATAGGAATCGTCATATAAATAAAAAATGTATTCCATCAATGGGTAATGTTCTTTGTATGAAAATATCCCGGTTTATTATAACTAAAACGACTCTGCCGTCAGCAGACGACTACACAAAATGAGCTCTCTAACGTCTGGAACATGTTCAAATGATAAAGAGGCATTCAGACTGAAAGGCAAGCTTTTAAGTTAATCTTTAGTAGGTACTTAGCAACAAAATCTTTTGTGTTATGGCGGGCTTAGAGAGTCAACGAGTTACAGTACCGTTTAATGGGTTTCAAGACACGAGTAATTCAAGTTAATTTAAGCCGTAAAGTTACTTTGCTAAGTTACTGCTAAGTTAAGTTTAGATATAGGTAATAAATGAACCAAAGTCAACAAAGTGTGTTTGGAAGCTAAAAGACTTGAAGGGAGACAGTGTTTATTTAAGGAAATTTATGAAAGCGAAATTCTAAGTTAATATTTTCTTCATTACAATCTACAATAACATTTTAACAAGACGCGCTCTGTTTGTTGTAATAGTAAACAGAACTAGCATTTTACCACGCTTCAAGGAAATTTATGCAAATATAGAGTAAAGAGTCACTTTGATTTTTTTACGGTACAGTTTCCAGAATGAAAAGTAAACAGGTGTTCTTATTTCTTATACTTGTACTTGATAATATAATAAAGAGGTAAACTTTATTTGTATATAGCGGGTAACCTCTGAAACTACTGAACCGATTCCAAAAATTCTTTCACCAATAGAAAGCTACACTATCCCTGACGGACAGAGACTACTAATTCCACAAGAACGAACGGCGTTACTTATACTTGACAAGACCTTCTTAAGGTCAGTAGTCCCTCAGCAATATAACAAAAAATTGCCCTTAGAACCGACCAAGTGGGAGTCGAACTTGCGTACCGAGAATTCTGTACCCCTAAATAATTATTTATGATATGTATTTACTTAAACAAACCGTGACAGAAAAAAACGGAAGAAACGGAAGAAACTAAAAATATTTGTAATTTTTTCATACCTACAAAAAAACAAATCAACATTATAGAAAAACGGATGGATAGACATGATCGCACCAGAAGGGTTATTTTTTTCCTTATTGTACGGAACCCAAAAAGAGGGAATGGCAACGTAACGTCTCAGTTAATGCGCCAGTCCATAAGGCATGTTTCATACAGAAGTGAAATGATGCCGAAACATTTCACCTCGTCAAATATTCACGTCGTGATTTCTACTAAAAAAGTGACGTCATAGCGACCTTTATATATAAAAAATCGCATCTCATCATTCTCTTAGCTCTTTTTCATCGTATCTTCACTCATACGCCGTTCACCACGTGATCCCAGATTTGGCAGGTCAGGTGACACTCCAGAGTCTTCTATCTGACCTCCGAAATCTCTCTGACAGGTTACTACAGCACCTAGTAAAATACATATAAAGAAAATCATGGTTTTTGACGACCGCTGGGAATCGAACTCTGTACCTTGCGATCACGAGCCCACCCCTTAGCCACCAGGCCACCAACCCTTTTAATGTATAAATCACATCTAACTTTTCTAAAAGACAAGCAAATAACATTTTATTAAAGGACAGGTAAATCAACTGAAGGGCTCAAGTTCGCCATCCCCGAAACCTTTACTCGGTTGAAGGGATTATGTTTAATAACTTCTAAAATTTACCTGTTTAATATAAATTTTGAAATTAAATGGACGGTTTAGGTAAAATTTACAACTTTCATGAACTGTAAGTGATCTGTGCGAGGGTGAAGGGTAATATAGAAGAATACAGTTATGCTACGTTTTGAGTTTCTAACAACTAATAAGTCATTAACTTAGCCAGAAACACTGACTTTGTATTACGTCTTGAATTGCGAAGATATGTAGATCACTGTAACAAAACTAAATACTCCACTGCGCCGGAGTCGTATATGTATGAGTAGAAATGTTTCTGGAGGTCTTACTCCAGATAAAGATGGCCATTGCTCATGGAGGACCAGTACCTTGCTTCCGCATCATGCTGAGTATGTACCTTTTCAGTAGCTTAATTGTAAGTTTGCTCTATGTTCTTCTGAGCATTGATTACGCTTTTTCTTTAATATTATCTTGTTACCAAAGTTCCGTTCCCTTCCAATCTACACGGGGTGTAGCTGGAAGGTATTTGCTGAAGGACCATTACCTCGCCCAAGACTCAAAAAGGAACAAATTTAACTCTCTCAATGATCACCAGTTCAGTGAGTCAGATTAAAAAAAATGGTATTCAAATTGTTCAACTTTAACTTGTGCACGTAAGTTTTATAAGAAACTCTGTAGAAAAAAGTTTGCCTGCCATGTACAATGATTCTTCGGAGACTTTTCATGCTCAAACAGAGCATTTCCGCGTTCTACCTTATTTCCTCAGGCGCCATCCGATCAATGTCGGCTGAATAAATAAGCATGTTTGTTTGTTCTTACCGTCATTTCCGAAGGCTCTGAGTATTCCATCGCCTCTCGTAGCCACTTAACAGCTACGTTTATTTATTGGGAAAACGTGGGCGATGAAAAATAGGAAATCGCAGTCAAGACGCCTCGTGTTTTAAAAGTATTTTCTGCTAAGTTGGAATAGTCTTTTGACGGTGAAATGAAACTTATTTGAACAGACAGATCCCTTTGATAAACTATTAAAAGTAGAAGTTTTGAGAACTTTGCTACGCTCATAGTACCAGGGATTCGTTCTTCTTATCGTTCAGAATAAGTTTCATTCATTCAAAGTTTAACAATGACTTTACTGGGGTATTAAGGATAGCATATTTTCTCTATACAGAACACAAAATAATAAGAAACACTCGGTCGACCGAGGTTTGATCAAGATTGATGTACATATTACATCTTTCGTTGCCACTGACCATTGATATACTTGTGCATTTAATTTTTTTGGGGTTTCTGTAAAGGTACATCACAAAAATATATGTCAAATAGATGTATACACTAATATCTCTTTAATAATCTCTTTAAGAGAGTTTTTTCAGTTAACCCGTTATTAGACGTGCCCCATAATTAACATGATTTTTTTAATTCATTTCATTTCATTTATTTCGACCAACAGGAATCATACTAGACATCACATACAAGAAAAATCACGTCAAACAAAAAAATCAAAAACAATGTCAAAAGAAATGACAGGAAATAGTTCAATGAATTCAAAGCAAAAACTTGTATATTTCCACTTAGATTCACGATGACAACCAGCATAACGTGTCTAGAATAAGTTTTTGAAACTCACTCAATTCATTTAAATAATAGAGAAAAAAAAATAACAAAGTTGCCAGCTCAGCTTTGTAGCTGTCTTCTTAAGTTGTTTTGTTCGTAATCTTTTGCCTTTTCAGTTTAAAACATGCATATCGATTTTTACCTTCAGGCCCTAGCATAGTAGCGTTTATCACAGATATATAGCATATATCCCTTTCTAACCAGTAGGCGTGTGCGAGAGGGCGAATGCTTCATGACCGCGATTTTAACGTTGGTGTACTATTAGTGCAGCAGTTGGTTTGATCAAAAAATTGTATGTGTCGATGCGAAAACAATCCAGTAATAAAGTCCGTCAACATAATATATTTTTTAACATAAAACTACCGTGAGACTCGGACATATTAATAAAACGGATCACTCACGTATTTTTGCGTCGGGAAATGCCCGACATGTTTCGGACCAGTCCGTGGTCCTTAATCATGAGCCCCCCCCCCCATGGGGGCTCATGATTAAGGACCACGGACTGGTCCGAAACATGTCGGGCATTTCCCGACGCAAAAATACGTGAGTGATCCGTTTTATTAACATAATATATATTTTTATAAACACTAATTTCACCCTATTTTTAGAATTTTCGCCCGCTGTTTACATAATAAACATTTTATTATAATTTGTTTCACGTGAAACCTGACACCCTCGAAATAGGTAAACACATTTATTTACGCTTTCAATACCTAACAGAATCCTTATCTTCCACTCGACGTTGTTAAAATTACATTCAACGAGTACGTTACAAACCTTTGATTTTTCCGCCGACTGGATGTCAGAAACGCCCGAAGAAATTGTGAAGAAAGTTATGCAAAGTTTGTTAATCTTGTTTGTCGCCTGGAAAAGGTAAACATGTTTATTTTTATCATTTATTTCGTTGAAATGGAAATGGGTTTTTAACCCTTCAAAAGCCCAATGTAACGTGGTGTGACAGCTGCCGATCCTTATTTAGATAAATCGAATACAAAAACAAACGAATGTATTGAACAGAGAGTAAAACGAAAAAACTGCGCATTCGATTTAATAAATTTCAGGGGCTTGAGAATGAAAATGTATTCTTTGTCTACTGACTATTTATACAAGTTTATTCCTTCTCAAGAATAATAGTAGAATTGGTGATGAAATTGAAATACCTCCTAACACAATAGACATTCCAAAAAATACAAAGAGTGGCGGTGTTTCCTAAAAGAAACGACTACGAGAATCGAGCTCATTCCTTTTTTAACCCTTTGAGTTGACTCCAAGAACGCTTTAAGGTATGTATAATTATATTGAAACTTCATTTTGGCATTTGACATCATGGCGTGTGGGTGACAACTTTTGTATGCGTTGTTGGCAGTGAAAAGGTTAAGGAAGGTAAAGCGCTGGCACTGCGCTTGCGTTTCTTCTGACAGTCCAGAAGTCTATGCTGGGCAACAGTGATAGCTTACCATCGCGAAACCCATTTGCTTCTTGTCCCCGTCTTAGAATTAAATAAATGGACCTTGGGACAAGTCACACCAATTGACCTGGTGCCCAACTAAACAAAACTTATAGGTACTATTTAGCCAACAGATGAACATACATATATAGGTAGATAAATATATACTTAAATTCATAAAACAAACCCGATGGGTATCGAACCCACAGCCTCTAGCTTCGTAGTCAAGATGGACTACTCGATTTTATTGTAATACCTACATAGAGATATATTATCGACGGCAGTGGAAAAGAAGAATCCTGAGGGCAACTTTGGTCATAATGATTTTTTAGTTTCAAAAATACAATAAAGAACACAATAGTTTCAAGAAAATTAAAAGTATCTTCCAGATAACTTTGTAATGTAATGTTACTAGAAAACAATATATTTTACACTAATTTCAAAACATTTAAAGTCGATAAATGAGAACTCACTATAATAATTCAAAAGTGCCACAAAAATTCCGGACTCATTTGATATAAGTTTGCTGGAAAGGATACAAATTATCTTCTTAAGAGGAAACACAAGGGCCGTTTTTCCATACAAACGTCGTCCCCTGTTTCCTCTCTGGATAATGCCAATAGAGCAATATTTTTTTTCCAAATAATCGATGGCCACTATTATGCATGTCCCTATGTTTTCCTTTTTTCAGTAAATTAATTATTAAAAGAGATATGAACATTCGAAAACTTAAAAATTTGGCCAGATTTTCGGCTGCGTTCATACATTCAGAAAACAAATTTTACTAGATTATTTAAAAAAGAAAAAAATAGGAACACTGCCAAAGCCTTTCTTTAATTTTTAATGAAAAAAGTAGTTAAATCGGTTAAGTTTTGGAGAAGGAATCAGGGGTCTACGAATCGTTGATTTTGTGTACTTTAAATAGGTATTTTCAGTCCAAGCTGCAGCTGTCTCTATTGCGCTCTGCGGGGGGAGGCTTGATAGATGGAGGCAGCAATAGATTTTACAAATACCTATTTTTCAATTCTCTAGGCCTTGAGGTTTCCTCTTAAGTGCCATAAGTTTTAATGGCAAGTAATATAGGGTTAGTCTTACTTTCCTATTAAAATGCCGGGCTTAAGTAAGCAGAAAGAACAAAGACAGGTACAGAAAAAGAAACCATTACCGCCTTGTCTACAGCAGACGCATTAAGCAGTGATTACATTTATTTAAAACGTTTTGTTCTTTGCTTGTTTTTTATTGTATATTATTATGCAAAGTGTAAGAATTACGTGCGGATATATTAAGGGCTGACTATATAAATCACATTTTGAAACTTTTACTACAATACCAATTTTGAAAAAAGGGGAAAAACACCTGTAGTTTTTTAATGCCGTGTAGTTTTATAATAATAACTGATAATTTTTAGGTTTCTTAATGATGTCATAACTTTTAACATAAAACTACCGTGAGACTCGGACATATTAATAAAACGGATCACTCACGTATTTTTAAGTCATGATTAAGGACCACGGACTGCTCCGAAACATGTCGGGCATTTCTCGACTTAAAAATACGTGAGTGATCCGTTTTATTAATATGATTTCATAATTATGTTTTTTATTCATGAAAGAAAAAGCATATCTATATAAGGTAATACAAACGAAAGTAAATAAACTAAATTCTTATATTTTTTACTTTTATAAAAATACTGCAACAACCTAATCTAAGACTTAAATAAATATAAGCGAATGACAATTATAAGAAAATTCCATTCCTTCAGCCAAAATCAGAAATCACTGTAAATGAAGTTTTACGTAAATATTCCAGTAATAATAGAAATGTAAAAGAATGATCTAGATATGTAACAAGCGCAGTTTTTCAAAAATCGTCGTAAATATTCCACAAACAAACTTAGTTTTGCGGTTCTGTTTTTTACAGACAGTTTTTGTACATACAAAACACGCATCTGTTACGTGGATATACAGAAACCTCGGTGCGCAGATTCGACTCGCACTTGAATAGTTTTCATGGTTTTTTTATTAATAAAAGTATGAAAAGCCCGGAATCCAGCGCATGAAAGGACTCAAAGTAAAATATGTAAGTAATTATTCTATAATATTTCAAAATTCCCAAGAACAAGAAAATCAACGCTTATATTTTCGCTTTGTACAAAGTTGGGTCTTTGCGGGTAACTTTGCGACTTTTTGCAGGAAGGCGCGTAACCCCGAATACTTTGCCAACTTTGTATGAACGCACTAACCACTGAAGGTTCCCGAACTTAGAATTTCGTGGTAACTCAATTTTAACTTTACGTTATGAATTTAAAATACAAATTTGATTAACGTACCGCTTTCTCAGAATCGTCTGCCATTTTGTAAGGATAACATTACGCCTACGTTGGTATTTAACGTAGCGAAATTTGCCAATTATTTTTATAAAGTATGGTTTAAAGATTTAAACAACGAAGTGGCTGTCAATTTGTTGTTTGGTAAATATGTGCTTGTAAATCAAATAAAACTCTGTCATAATTTGGAATTGAATAAACCTTTATGTTCAATAAACTCGTCATATTTAAATGAAAAAGTGATCAGCAAAAGTGACTAAGTATAAAAAATGTCCCAACGGGTATGGTGTAAAATTAATGTATTGTATTTTTGTATATATTCTTTGTGATTATTCACTACATAGTATAAAGCAAAGTCGCTTCCCGCGTCTGTCTGTCTGTATGTATGCTTAGATCTTTAAAAGTACACAACGGATTTTGATGCGGTTTTTTTAATAGATAGAGTGATTTAAGAGGAAGGTTTATATGTATAATAACATGCTTAATATATTAAAGAACCACTGATAATTTCAAGATTTCTAATGTGAAGTCGAAAATAAACACATTTTTCGCTTCAAATGTAAATATGTCATTAGTTTCCTGTGGGCAACGCGGGCGAAGCCGCGGGCAGAAGCTAGTCCTAGTATAAAACAAAGCCGCAACCCGTCCTATCTGTCCTCAGTTTTTTTTTTATACTACATAGGAAGGCAAACAAGCAAGTGGCCACCTGATGGTAAATGATCACCACCGCCTATAGATACCTGCAACAACAAAGAGAGTGCAGATGCGTTGCCAACCCAGAGGGCTAAGATGGAATACCTCTTGTGCCAGTAATTACACCGGCTGTCTTGCTCTCCACGCCGGAACACAACAGTGCAAGCACTGCTGCTTAGCTGCAGGATTAGCGAGCAAGATGGTGGTAGCGATCCGGACGGACCTTGCACAAGGTCCTACCACCCGCAAGCCTATCATATCTTCGGCCGCCTACTTCTGTAGGCCTACAGAAGTACTACAGAAGTAGGCGGCCGAAGATATCAGGACAGAGAGGGGTTGGAGCAGAATACTCCACCCAATGGATTTTGAAACTGTTTTCACTATCATTCAGAGATTTTATTACAGAAGGTTTTTATGAAAATGACATTCTAACTGTACCCGTGTGAAGCCAGGGCAGGTCGCTAGTATTCTATACGCTTGACTTTATATTGATCAATCACAGTCAGTAAGATGACCGTGGCTCAATTCAGTAGTTGTCGATGATTTTTTTTCTTAGGATTTAATAATGTAGTAAATGTGCATTATGATTAGATTTAAAAAAGTTTTAGGAAACTCTGGGCAGGTTTTCTAAGAGTCTGGACTGGCCCATGACAAAACACTGGGTAAGATCATCAGTATCATCATTGGCGAAATAAAGCGATGATTTTCACCCAGTGTCGCACAAGTAAGAATAATACGAACGCTGAACTTATTCATTTTTTTATTCATGTTAATTACATTTCTTAATAGAATGTTAAAAAAAACACTTAGTGATATTTCAAATAATTACTCGAAATCATTCTTTTTGTTGCGCTTAACAATCTAGAACAGGTTTCAATAGGGTATACCCGGTTACTTGCGTCGGAAACAATAAATCCAGACATGGCATCCAATAGAATGCAAGTAAGAAGACTCTCCTACCCATTATCCCTTTTATGCAAAAAATATTTCCGGAATACTAAGAAGATACTTAAAAATAACAGCTACTTCGTCCTCTAAGTAGGTTTAGCATAAAAAGGGAAATGGGGAGACTATTAAGAGGAAACGGATCTACGTAGGTTGGTGTAATAAAAGGGAACAAAGTTAGAAATTGTGAGGCGCCGCCGTACTCCGCAGCGGGACGCCTGCAGAACGAAGATGGCGACGGTGTACATTGCTCCGTTCATTATAAAATACATATTTATTTTAAATATGCTTGACGTTTTTTTTAATGTCAGTCAAATGTTCGAAAAATCGATCTCTTCGATATATTCTACTATATTATCCTAGCTTTATCGTCGAAAATACGATAGCGTAACTAAAAATTTTAACCGTTTGTTTTGTTACTGTGTAATTTATTTACTGTCGCATTGTTAACACTTGATTATCCGACAGATTACCTATCATTACGGCAAGCATGTTATAATATGTCGTGTGTACTATGTTTAGATGCGTATACCATTGATTATCATTACTAAGGACATTTTCATGCTCCCATTGCTGTCCATTTCCTGTCACCCCTATGACGCTAACGATGCATGACGTGTAACGAAGGTTGAGCCAAGTTGAGCGCGTAAACAACCACAATTGCGTCTCTAAGTCAAATCGTGTAAAAGTAAGAAACAGATAAGTAACTGTGAGCCTACTAAGCTAGCTATTTAACACAATCTTCTTTCAGAAAGTTATTGCGTCATACTGCTAAACGCCGAGCCACACCGGATGCGTCTGCAGCGCGGGTCCTGGCTGCACGCAACGCAGCTCTACGGAGCGAGCTGCAGCCGCTGCATACTGCATAACACGCATGCGGTGTAACCCAGCCTTTAAATAGGCAAACGCCACTTGCTCAAGATTTCCTCAAATCCCAAACGGCGCGATATCAAGCCTTTGCGTCCAAAACATGCTACCATCTAATTTACTAAGACGGAACCAATTACGGAACCCAAAAAAAACATTCCCACCGCGCAATGTACCTGTGATGATAGTGCTACGATTCGCATTAGTCACGAACCGAATAAGCGGCAGGTAAGTTGAATGGCCCATAAATCGCGGCCCCTTCGCAGGCCGTTCCTTGAGAAAATATCTGCAGCTCAGAGCGAACATTGCTTTTTTATGGCCCATGAACATCTACTAATTAGTGCCGGATAACTTAATAATGTGCATTATTGAGGAGGTTTGTTTTGAGCTCAATCCGATATGTAAATGTTTTACTTCTGATACGGTCTAAAGACATGGATGGGTAGGATCAACGTATCTTAAAAATATGTACCAAACACTTTTATGTATTTTTGAGTCGCTCAAATCGATGCAAATGTTTACTCTTGACTTGACCAAGTACTTCCTGCATAGGCAATCATTCTAACAAAAGGTTTTGTATAAATGTATCGTGAAACGGTAGATATTTTGGCAGCGCTATTCTTAATGACTTTAAACAAACCAAAGAACTTAATATTTAATTTAATTGACTAGCTGACATAGCAGCATCGTAAATTTTTAATAGAGTTCGTTTGAAAATTTAAAATGGCAGCAACAACTTGCCTTATTGTTTTTTAAGTGGACTGTTACAAACGTGGATGGCAACGACGCATTTTTTCTTTTCCTCAAGTACTCGTACTTACTACGCCATATTTCTCATATGAAGTGTAACGATTAGAATCGTATATTGCCCTAATATTATGAAAGTCAGGCTAACAAAACATTTTCATCGTCATAGTAATGGATTAATAGGAAATGATATTTAAGCTTTTTTAAGTATCCTGCAAAAAGATTTTGAGGATCAAACATTGATGATGATAATTGATGATAAACATAATGAATAGGTACGCTATTAAACACTTTTGAGCAGCATAATAGAAAATCGTCCTCTTGTTTCTTACATTTTGATGCAAAGGCTTAGTAAAATTCACTGATTTATTTGTATAGGGTTCACTTCATTCAACTTTCGTTAAACTAGGTATGTTTCACTTCAAATAAAAGAGACACGTAAAACGCAACCCTATATAGAAACAATGAAGTAAAAGCGGCAGCTCATTCAGATGAAATAAGCATTTCCATTTGCATGACTATTTTCGTAATAGAAAAAATATCTTTTGTCCATCCGTTCAGTTGAATCGCTGAACCAATTTTTGTAGCAACAAACCAATGGAATAAAAATATTTTTTTACTACAGAAACATAAAGTTAAAATATGTTAAGAATTACCTTTCGCAGTAAATACTGTTTGTGAAGTCGAAGAAGGTAAAGGTTTGTCATTCTGTTATTTTAAAGTAATGCATAACTATAATGTTGCTGGAACAAAATTTACCTTCAGAACTTTTGGGCTCCATTTTTCTACTAACTAAGATAACGTCTAAATTAAAGCACTTGTCTGAACAGTGTGACCGCCCTTAAGTACCGTTAAGGAAATTATATCCTTTAATGCCTTGCCAAAGCAACTAATCAAACTTTCCCCATAATACACACCTTACACGGCATGTATACATCGCCCTAGTTTAACCTGCAAACTTATAACTATGAAACTTGTAACTTGGTGTGCTGTTTAGCATATTTATTGTATGAATTATTCAACTTAGCACTGTGAAGCAATCAAAGCAACTGCTTATCTCGTGTCAGTATTTTTAAGGAGAGGTGATTAAAGCTATGAGCTTGGGATTTATTTAAGGTGACTTGGGGATATATCTTTGATATCGTTACATAGTATGAAACAAAGCCGCTATCCGTTCCTGTCTGTCTTTATCGTACTTATCTTCGGCCGCTTAACACTCCTAACCAGGCAACGGATTTTTGATTTAATAATTATTCTAATGTGCTATTCCACTGTAACCTATAGTTCAATGCTGTTGGCCATAATTTTTGTTAAAAGTTATTTCTATCAGCGGAATAAGAAACTAAACTGTTCACAAAAACCTTCCTCATTTTTTATTCTAAATGACAATGAAGATCGTTTTATGAAAATCTGTTGCGTGGTTTAGGAGTAGTAAGAGGCCGAAGACACGATGAGGACAGAGAGGAACGAATAGCAAGTTTATTTTGTACTTTGTAATTATATCAAGAAGATAACAATAATAATAAAGAAAGATATGAAAATCTGCGGCTCTAAAATCTTGGATAAGTAGAAGCGTCTACACGCATTTGTGTATTTATTTATAAATGAAATGATATTATCTGGTATAAGAAAACCCAATTTGTCGCGATTTATGAAATCACGAAACGTCTTTGTGTACTCGGAGACAGGAGAATATGTTTCAACACGCATGAAAGCTTTTGAAAACGAAGTCGCATGCGTTATATCGGTTTAAACATAAGATGGTGAATCTGAGTCATTATGTTATACAGTGTGTCATCGTTTCCAGCCTATAGGTACATGTGCTTCCCAATCCACTACTGGACACATACATGCGTCCTTTCACAATGAGGGCTTGCGCGTTCAGAGTTGAGTTAAAAAATGGGTTTACTAAGCCTTTATCAGGTAAAATCTTCATAAAGAAATAAGCACTGTTTTTATATCTATTTTCTTTAAATTACAGGTATCAAGGTATCCCCAATATTTGCAACGTTACCTCGTTTTACGATATCAGAATACCTTCGAGCCAATATGTCAAAGTAATGTGACGAAGGCTGTATAAAGAGGGGTTAGCGACGTCACAAGGTACGTACAACCCTCGCCGTCTTGTGCGGTGTTCGTATCCCGGAATGTTTACAAGAGCCTTTGTGTTCAGTACAGGGTATTGACTTGCAACACAAAATTTACGACACTATAAGACACATTCGTTCCGAATTCGTATTTTGTGTGCAGCTCAGGGGTATTTTTTTTTAAATTTTCGTTTATCGTACCTACATTATTTTTTTGACAGTAGTATTCTTGCATTTTCAACCTAACCATTGGAAGTACAGTGCACCTAGCATAAATCTTCTCGACACGCGTAAGAGAAGTTTGAACCCAGCCCCAAAAAGCGCTCCCCATACAAACGGCGATAACGTTTTACACCCTTTAAACCTTATCCTATGGTAATGATTTTTTGATATATTATCATTGTGCCTTAGAACTAGGTTTATATGTTTTTAATATTCTTCGTAGATTTGACAATATTTACGTTATAGGAGTTTCATACAAAACACAAAAGCGTCAATATTTTTGTTACCATTAAGAATATTAAATCGAGAAAATTAGTGCTAGGTGCACAGTACAATTATTTCAGAAAATGGTTTCCGCTGTGTCATGGTAATTCAAATCAAGTGAAGTGCATTGCTACCTTTCGATAGAAGGTCAGGTATCATGTAATGGTCAAAAGAGGCAATGTAAATCAAAAACGATCTTTGGCGACTATTGTCGAGTGGCAAACTTTAAGTAATCGTCCTGAAGATGAAAAACGACCAACCGAAGTTGAAATAAAGTTTTAAAAAGAAGATCGTTACTTACATTATAGTTAAGTAATCACGTTACAATACTCGTACAGAAAAAATCGTTTCCAGAATTAACGTAGGTATAACCCGAAGTATCTGACCTGTCATTGATTTTTATAACAGGTCTTCGACAGATCATTAACCGTCGGTTAATTGGCAGTCAACTTAAAAGGAAAACTTCTACTTGTAATTATAAAAATCTTTTATTTTAAAATGGGTATTAAATGAAACTGATATAGGTTCGACCGCAACGAGGCGGAGTTACTGGTGGCTAATACTCCACCTCGTTATTTTTGATTTAATCAGCTTAATTAACAGTTTCATTTTCAATGTAAAGATCCCCCCGAAACATTATTATGTTCTAATTTTCTAGTATATTTTCCCGTTTGAATCCATTTTCAATCTATTATTAACTACTTCCGAATGCACCTTTCCGCGAAATGGCAGAATTCAAACATCAGAAGTTGAGGCTGAGCTGAAACCTAGATAAACCAAGCTTGTCGATCTAGTCTATATCAACGGATACAACCGCCAACTCGCGATAATACCTAGTATTCCCGAGTTCACGAGTAATCTCGAGTTCTCGAGTATTCCCGAGCTCTCGAGTCAACGTACAGTGCTTCGCTATTCGAATATTAATGGGAAAGATCTCATAATTTTAATTCATCTTCCACACTTAGAAGATTACGTTGATCTCAAAGCGTAAATACTCACGTAGATTTTAAATACGTAACAATAAGGTTACCTTACTCTTAAAGTTTGCCTAAAACTTAGAGCTCATGGTTTTTAAAATTCTGAAACTATTAACGGAGTTTATTTCTTGTATTTATGTTATTGTTGGAAACAAAACAACCAACAACTGTCATTGCAACTTGATGGGACATCAGGCTTTGAAAGGGATTTATAAAAAAATTGTGGTCAAATCCTCTATGCAGTTATCATATAAACCAATTTTACAGCTTTAATAAATATGAGATTTTTATAAAATATGTTATTCTTCTATGAACACTTACCTACTTTAGAAACAAACTTATTTTAAACCATTGAAACATTTACACGTAGGAAAAAACATCCATCTAGCGCTTTTTCTTGATTCGGAATAGGAATACGCTTTTACCAAAGATTCCAGATTTTGCAGGATTTTTTTTGTTACTATTCTAATCTTCCGATTTAGAAAAAGTGATATTCTTCCATACTTTATTTGGACTTGCCAAACCACCACCAACGAGCAACCTAATCACACATCCCTGCCTCTATAATGACTACAATATGCATGAAGCTACGGCACCAAGCCGTAATACAGTTAACTAGGTCCGCAACTAGTGACCCTTGCGCAGAGCACAGCTCCGCGGCAGTTTCCTCGCTTTTGAGCGCCCCTGAATATTGCAAGGCTGAGAATGGCAGGGCAGGGAACAATGCACGAACGTAACGGCCTTGTTGTAGCGTTGTTTCAAGATTTATGGATTTAAGCAGGAAAAAAGGTATTTTTGCTCAGTATCTGCGTACGTTTTTGATTAATTTTCGTTCCTGCATTATGAAAATAGATGTACAGTCAGCATCAGATGCAAATAGCCCCACGTTCATCACAACTGGGGTTACTTTTTTCTGACGCGTATTCTACACACGGAAAAGTTTGGTGGTATAGAGTAAATACACAAGTAAAGATAATATATATTTAGGAAAATCAGAGTTCCCAAGGTCCAAAGTAAAGTCATATAGAAGATACTTTAGTGGCGTTTATACTCAAAAGTTAGTGGGAAACTAAAAACCGTCGTGTACCTTTTTGGTATTTTTAAAACAGATGTAACCGTATTAGACATCGAATTGACTCCGATTGGATTATAAAAATGACGTTATATCTGTTACACACAATACAGTTCATACCAGTTATAGACAGCGTGCTAGCAGCACAAAGGGCTTGGTAACAGGAGCAATATAAAACCGCAAACCAATTAACATTTTGGTATAGTGCCGTTGTCAGCGTTGACGTGTATGCGTTCATGTATAATATGAGCATAGCAATACTGCAATATGTGCGACGTGTAGAACTGTATTGTTCCCCTGTTATTACTTACGTAACAAGAATTCTGAACGAGAAATATTATGATATTGGTTGTAAGTGATACAATATGGGGACAAGCTAAGAAGAATGTGGTAAAATAAGATACAATTAAGCTAGTCAGGCTGCCGATTAGAATAACTTTGTCATTTCTTTTAAGCGTTAGAATTAAAATTCTATTAGATAAATTATACATATCCAACTTTGCATATTCAAAAAAAGTAAAATACTTTAAGTTTTTTCTTTCATTTAAGGAAAAGGTCATAAGTAATACGCTCATTTTCATAATAGTAGCGTAAATCAAACCTCACTGCAGATAGCTTATGTAACGAGTAACTTCGTTTTGGACACGTTCCAAAACTCAAGGACATCCGCGAAACGGCGGCTACTGGGAGGCATACGTAAAAAAGTAAATAGAAGCGAGGCTGTATTGTCCTTTATGTTTCGGCTTCACCTGCCCTGAATGGCATTAATTAACGTGAGATGCGAATGCTACGTTAAATGTATGGATTTCATTTTTATTCGGCCTTTAATGATTCTTGATGGCGCAGTAATTATGACTCGGACTTTGAATGAGGTTGCAGGAAAAATGAATTATTGTCTGAAATACACGAAGTAACAATCTTAATACATGCGAAATTATGTAATAAGTACAGTCAGCAACGAAAGTCGCCGAACACAATAACGTTACAAAAGTCACTAAGCAGGTCATTTGTTCATAAGTCGTTGAACTGCGTTAAGAGCAAAATTACATTGACACCATGAAATACCAAAAGGTCGCTGAACAGCTTTATTCCAAAAATTACAGGACAGCATAATTCCAAAAATTACTGAACAGCCTAATTACAAAAGTCGCTGAATAGCGTAATTTCAATAATTACGGGACAGCATAATTCCAAAAATTGCTGAACAGATTAATTACAAAAGTCGCTGAACACTGCCATTGTTTAAATATTTGGAATAGTCGCTGAATAGTATGTGTATAATTACGCACACACACAAAGAAAAATTAGGGTAATGGCAGGACTCGAACCTGAAACCTAAGCATTCCGTGCCTTGCGTTTGCTAGTTTCGACACATTATCACTACCATACCCTGCAAATTATTCAATGTGCTTTGTCTTTACGGTCATTACATTATTGATTTTAAAGGTATTAAGGTAAACTGAGCTTTATTTTAAATGACATAAGATTTAATTTTATTTTATCTCGGGTTAATGAATATGTTACTTACTACAGGTAAAGTGAGAAATTGACATAATAGAACCAGTGTGGCATTGACGATACGCGATTCAATTCAATTTAGCCTGACGTATTTTTTTTCACTGAGATAGGCTCATCTCTTCGAATTTTTTATTTTGACAATCACTGAGAAGAGTACTTACTTGTCAGTGAGCGTTTCATCTCTTTCATTTGGGGTGTAACCTTAAACTATTTAATCAATCGGACATGTTTAGCAACTATTGATAATTTATAGATCAGCTAATTCTGCAGTCAGACATGTTCAGCGACTATTGATATTGTACATATCAGCTAATTATGTAGTCAGACATGTTCAGCAACTATTGAAAAATCGTTGTTTATTGACTTTTGTCATTCTCAAATGTCCACAGACATTTGTACATTATCCTGTTCAGTATCATATGGAACTTTATAGTGTGCAGGTGTTTTGGAAATTAGGATGTGTTCATGGACTTTCGTTGCTGACTGTACGTAATATTTTGTATGGGACCCTTGCCAAGACATTTAATTAAATTAATCTTGATATCTAGTAATAATCAAGTATACTAGTAGCGAGAAAAGATTTTACATGGATCTAGCAATAATAGATCTTGTACCAACCAATGTCACAAAGACTTTGACATGTAAAAAAAATATTAACTTTACCTATATCTAAACATACGAATTAAAAATGTACTGACTAAATATTGTGACACCTGTACCTTTCTGTAATTTTACATTTTTAAAGTGCACCTACGTGTGAACAAGGTATACAAGGTCTACGCCAAGCCGTATAAATAATGAATTATGTTGCCAATTTGTTTGGAGACCTAAACTCAAAAAATCGAGAGCAAATTTTCACCCAGAAAAAGTTCCACTGTCCCTGCGATACCGCCGGACTCCCTGGGGAACCGTTAATTTTCCCACAAACCGGAAAACCCTACCTGCCCGAGAAACAAGGGTACCAGTGTGCTAGGTATAGTCAGCAGCAAAAGTTACGAATGCAGTGTTCAAAAAGATCTATGCAAGCTCTTAATCTTTCAACAATAGAGTCGAGTTTAGGTCTTCCTGAGTTCTCTCCAGCTGTTCAGCTGTACTTCTGCTGCTAGCTGTATCTCACCTGGACGATAGTGCGCGTGTTTATTGATGGCAGTATTTTACCTAAGGATTCGCCCACGTGAAACAAGTTTCCTTGTCCCTCGGGAACTTGTGTATATCCGGAAAGAAATGAATCTTCCGGCCGTCTATAGGTATAAAGTGATCTTTATCGAAATCGATTTACAGTTGTTTACGCCGACAAGGCAGTTACACGTTGACGGGTAAATTAAGGAGAGTATAAACCGCTCGATAAAAATGTCATTAGTCGTAAACGAAATGTTGAGTGAAGAAACGACTAACGATAAAATTTTCGTATAAAATATATTTGATCCAAGACTAGAATCTGTCTGTTCAACTCCCAAATCGCCAATGATCATTATTACTTCCTGAAAACATTTTAGTAATGATGTTTTCCTCGAGTTATAGAAACGTTTATTTATCCTCCCTTAGAATACAATATTTGGGAAGTTAATTGGACATGCTTTCTAGTAACTGGCACATCTCTTACGTTGAACTTAAAATCATAATTCACAATTTAATGGTTCATTACGTTCATACATTGATTTTTAGCCTCTAGGTATAGCTGTTAGTCAATTTATTTAAGTACATGTCAACAAATCATTATTTTTTGCGTATATTGCATACAAAGCTCATCTGTAAGAATAGTCACTTGTTTGTCAAACAACTGTAGAGTATCAAGCTTCAAATTAAATTCCAGTGATCCCATTTACAAAGGCATTTAAATGTTAAAAAGTGCAGCACAAACGAGATACATTAAGCGTAAGTTAACACCATTCTAAATTTTACTGATACGCTGCCTCTACCTTCGTCGTTTCGGAAAATTGTGCAAACAAATCTCCGCGCACTACCTGCTTCAACAACCTACCTAAAACGTTATAGTAACTTCGTCGTATATATAGCTGGATATCCATATTCTTGTAAAAAATACAGCTGACGGCGTCATTACTTTGTTCGTAAAAATACCTTTTATTTTAACCCAGCATCGATACATATTTAGGTAAAGACGATGCCTGGGGAATTCGTCAGAATACGGTTTGACACTTCAGCATTTGGAATTCTCCGAGTCTCCCCTCTATCCATTGTTTCACCCCCTGTCTGGGCTGTTTTATTTATTACGTTTTGCGGAATGCCTAGGTAACAAGTCGTGGTTGCATTTATAAATGAGAGGGACCATTTGGAATGATTTTTAATATGTGCGGAATGTTGTTTGCTTAAAATATCGCGGTAGTTGAGGACCTACTTGTACATGTATATTGTTGCCACAATAAGTTCTTAGTTAAATAAATTTTAAATTATAGTCAGTTGACTATTTAAGATCCTTATTAAATGGATCCTCATTACTCTACTCCACGATATTCATTCTTTTAAACCTACGAATACTTCATTTGTCTATAGTCGGTTTTTCTTACGTGGCCCGGACATCAAATTGACAGGTTACTTAGGCAGGTAATTTCAAACTATTTATAGGATGAAGTGTCAACTTAGTCTCTGGATTCAAAAAAAAACAGACTTAACATTGGTCATTGGTTAGGGTAGGTATAATAGAGCACCTATCACTAATCTTTACGACGCTACGTAACTCAATACGTAGCTCAGTGCGTCTCTCTCTAACTAGCCCAGTGGCCCTAACATGACTGGCCAAGGTTAGTTTTTCTCTATCTGCGTCCCTTTCTTATGACACTAGTTAGACAGAGACACAGGGATGGGTAAAACTAAACCTGGGCTGTCATGTTAGGGCCGCTGGAGAAAGAGACGCACTCACTTACGGAGTGCTTTAGAGATTAGTGCTAGGTGTATTAATACCTTCATTCTGGATCCTTTTTTTGGCTTTGCCGTAGTTGAAAGCCATGTCAAAAGATACGTTAAGTTACCAGCCAAAAATATTTTTTAACCGTTTCTATTGGGAAACTTGAAAAAAAATGTTCTGTTACGATACTGGCCTTCTTAGATACTTATAAGAAATTTTGCACTAACAAAAAAAACCCTGAGCAGAGGTATCGGGTGCGAGTTTTGAAGAATTAAACAACATGACCCTATTTGTAAGAGGTGATAGATTGTCGTGAGATACTTCGCAACTTGTGACCTCCGAAACATGTAATAGTGACTGTATAATATTCGTAGTTCCCGATTCGTGTGTACTTTATTCGTATTTTCAAGCGTGTTCCGCAACTTTTTCAGGCAACATAATACCATCGATCAACCCTTCCGTCACTCCACTAAACAAACTACGAAACATTCGCTCTGTATTACAAAAGTTTCAAGTGCTCTTTCATAAGCATTACATGAAAAATGGATACGTTAACGAATTCAGTGTTTTGTTACAATAACGTTACACCTTACACTAAAATTATGACAGACCTGGGCCCAATTTCATAAACGCGACAGGCGACAGGTGACAGTGACAATTCGCTGTACATTACTGTGTCGACAAGTAACGGTACAGACTTACAGACTTAACGTCATAGTTGGTAAGCAATGTATACTGAATTGTCACTGTCACCTGTCGCCTGTCACGTTTATGAAATTGGGCCCTGAAATTGAGAAGTGTTACAGAATCCTTTGGTAATTCTTCTCATTGGTTTTTGGCATCGATGATACAGGCTTAGCCTAGTGTGGAGTCACGGTATTTATTGAATATGTACTGTACTTCGTATGGTCAATAAAACTTCGACTTATTTTTTTTTTTACGTTAGATATTTATGAAAAATTTTGGCGTACTAGAAGTATGCCATAACGTTTGTATGACTGCTTGACAATAAACATACAATCCAGATTGCATTTGTGTCAATTGCATTGTATAAAAGAAGATCAGAGTTCAAATCATTTTAAAATAAGAAAAGGCAAAGGAACAATTATATTACGAGTATATACAACAATCATATCATATTGTTAAATTCTCATTTTGATACTCAGTTTGTTATTTCAAAAAGTCGTTTTTTGATATGTTTTTTCGTACAATCTTGTGAATTTAGTGTCTCCAAATTATATTACCTATACAGAACAAATCCAGTTGTTTTTAAAACCAAGTTGCATAATATATTACGTACCAAATCCTCGTCGTCGTCCGTAAAAATATTAGCTCGATCTTGCGCCGTCATGTCTCAAAGTTGATCCGAGTTCCAAAACAACATTTTCTCATGGCTCACACACACACACCACACAAAGCTGCATCACTCAAACCACTCCAACTGCATCCAAACTCTGTCCAAAGTTGCACGTCCGTCGCACTTCATGTCTACGTGCCCATCACCCTGGGTTTCCACTGAATCGATATAAAAGCTTCAAAAAACTCGTTAAAATTCTCACGGTTTAATCAAAATTCAAAAATACAAAACAGTCTCGAAAAAGGAACGCGAGAATTTGAGATTCGAATTTCAAAGGATCCGTGCGGCACGGGCGGGACACGAGCGCACACTGCGACGAAGGGCGGGCAGAGAAAGCACTGCAGCGTCTAGTAACCATGGTAACAGAGCCTTCAACCGTTTCCACGGTGCGCCCAAAGCGTTGCATGCATTGTAGCAGATAATATTTGTCACCGGGAATCACTGACCTATAAGTAATGGACTTCTAGTCAGAGTTTAAAAAATGGCTGCATTAAAAGTAAATCATAGACTTATTATAGGAAGACTGAGGTCGTGCGTGTCTCCGAAAGGGACAGCAAATACACACACATGAATATTTAGGGTTACCATCTTTAAGGCTGTTTTCCCTGGGGTCATTTACGATGTCAATAAAAAAACAATGTTTTTATAAACTGAAAAAAAGAATTACTTTTGGAAAATGTTTTTAATAATTAACAGGAATTTATAAAATCACTCTTAATAATAACAATGGTACCTAATTAAAGCGAAAAAGGTTTCTCTTTCTACGAAGTAAATCGACAATCGCTCGCGCTGTCAGTCTGTCGAACCGACGGCGCTGCTGTCAATACTATTATTTTGTAAAAAAAACCTATTTGCAACGAAACATAATAAATTATTATTTCATGCAGTTAGACGTAAAGTTGTAAATCCAATGACTATAAATGATAAACTAATAATTTGCATTTGTAACATTGGCGTCAACCTGTATTCTTATGCCGAGCCGTTTTTCTGCTGTCATTTAGTATGACACTGTACATCCATGAATTATAATACCATTGCCGGGAATGGATTAGAAAGCCCATTTGAATATTTTCTGAGTGAAATAACGGGGCATAATTTTGGTTCAGGACTGTAATCGAATGTTAACAGCGCCTATTTTTTTTTTGTAATATAAAAGAAGTTCTAAGTTATCTATTCGTTTATACAAGCTGTAGACGTAAACTTTAGGCTAAGGGCAGAGTCTCTTATTAAACTCTGACGTCAACGTCAGCGTAAACAACTTTAGTGGTCTTTTTCAAACGCTATATTGGATGCAAGAGTCCACTATAGTGATTTACGCTGACGTCGACGTCAGCTTTTAATAGAAGACGCGTCGAAAGTTTGCAATACCTGCAAATTAATAAGAAAAACATAGACCATACTACCTTAATGTACACAAAAGGAAACCAATCTGACAGTACATATGTGTACAGGGTGTGTGAGTATGTAGTCGTCTCTTTTCGGCATATTGAATCGCCATTTAAAGTAAAGTATTTCTATGGAACGTATGGAACTAACACGTGCATAGAGAGCAAGTTCATTCATAAACCTCATATTATCTCAGCATTCAATGACAGGTCTAATCATAGGAACGTCGATTTCGTCCGTAAAAACCTTTAGAAATGCGGAAAGTAGAGGACGTAATGAAAATAACGTCCATTTTCATTTCCAACAAGAGAGGCTCTTAATATTACTTCGTTTTATTTATATTAAACCTTCCGGCAGCCCTCAGTTGATCGGTTTCGGTATAAACCAATATTCCAAAATCTTAGGTTACGTAGATGTAGATTGCCCCGCATTTATAAATTAATTAAGTAAGAGCCTTTGTGGGCTTTTCTTAATTATTCATTATCACGTTCACAATTCTTGATTACACTTATTGTCTTGGTACGGAAAATACAAGATCTGAGATTAAACACAAATCTTACATTTGTTACTCATTGAGTTTTATATGCCTATGGTTCCCTGGTAATAAGTTACTCCCGTTATTTACAAAAATTTCGCATTATCCCGGCTCAAAAATAAGAGACCACTTTCTGGTTTAATTATATCCTCAGTGCTGGCATGTACTCTGGCTGTATAGAGGTGTTGAAGGAGCCACTAAAGTGCGTTATCAAGCCGAGAGCGATCGGGGGTCTCATCACCGGCCGATGCCGCAGCGAGCTACGAATAACAGTATGAACTACACTTGGAGGTGTTATCTATTTGCTTTATATTTACGTAATCTCATTGATTTATACCCAAAAAAATGCTGTTATGTGCTATATTTAAGGGTCCATAAAAAACCTATCTGTTTAGTTTTTGATAGTGAGATTTTGATCTCGAAATGTAGAGCTTGCAAGTACATTAGTAGTACAATAGTGACTAGACGTGTTCTATATGTGGACCCTTAATGTAATTTTTACATGACATATGATCGACTTTTACTCTACCTCTGCCTAAGTGTCATGATTTTGGGAATGAATTAACCGGCTTATATACTGGTAACAAAGAAAACAGTGCACTTTTAACCACGTGTTCAGTAAGATTTTTTCCCAAACAATAGATACAGCAAAGAACCACAAAAGAGCTTAATAAAAGAATAAAGGAATGCGAAATAGTGCCCAATCAATCAGTCGTCAGTAGATGCTGCGGCAGCGACAACACTGACTGTTGATGGTGTTACACTAACTGGGTACAAAATATTACAAAAAAAATGTTATGTTATACCCACATTTCATGAATTTCCAGAGCATTCCCTACTAATAGTGAACTACATTGCACAATTGCTTTAAAATGTTTTTATTGCTTAGAAAACGAAAGAAGTAGAGCTATAAAAATAGGGGCGATAAAAAAAAACAAGAGAGAAAGAAACGATTGCCTCTTTTCCGATCTTATCAAGCGTTCGGTCCGGTATAGTGGCGCCAGTGTCACATCACTGTTTTTTATCTCAGATACGATTGAACAGGCTTTTGCCTCGTTCGATAGATTCCAGATTGAGTCAGTTCCCAATATCGGGCGATAGAAACCGACATGTTGTTTTCGCTATCGAAATGTTATGACGGGGGATGGTATTGGTCATAAAAGTAAATGGAAAGACATGCATGCCTTTGTTTGTTATGATTTTTTTCTGCGCATTAAGTACATTTTTTAAAATCTTTATATATCTAAGGACTTAGATCAAAACTAAACATATCACTCCTTTGCAAGTTTTAAATAGAAACAAGTGTCAAAGAGTTTCGTTATTAATCACTGCATTCACTGTATTCAGGATAGACTTTCAATATCTACCTAAATCACCAAAAGTCGCTATATAAAACTTTCTCGTTCTGTATAATATTCTTATCTAAATTCTATTGAAGTTCAAAGTCCTCATACCTTATTGTTCTAAGTCAATTCGTGACTCGATGATTTTAATTAACGCAGCGCCGCTCGATAACAGATGTTTGGCGTCCTGGGCACCCAAACATTGTATTCGATTACCCTATCTTTACGACGATTTAATAACTAGGACGTATTGCCAAAACTAGAGTTGAAAATTCGTTATATTTTGTACGCAAAAACACGGTTTTGGCCGGTTTTATTCGGGGTAAAAATAACCATCTGTGTTCCCCAAAAGTGTTTCGTGCTGTTAACTTTAAATTGGAATTTATGGTCTGCAGTATTCATAAAAGAAAAGCTTGCCCTTTTTCCAGGTAAATGGTAGTTTGATTCCTACCATAAACATAAATGTGAATTACATAAAATGTAGCCACCCAGACTACAATACCAAATCGATTGACACCTCATATCAGTCGTTTAGACACTACAATGGATCATACATAATTACAAAGATACATACATACATACATAGACTGCTAACAACATAACCCTTCATTTTGGCTTTGCCGTAGTCGGGTAAAAGGGTGCCAATTTCGGTACTAATGATGTATGTAATGGTGGTCGGAGTCGCCGATAAAAGAATTGAGATCTGAACAGGTGCCATGTTGCATTGCAGCTCCTTAAGAGGAAACACCAAGGCCCAGAGAATTGAAAAATAGGTATTTGTAAAATCTATTGCTGCCTCCATCTATCAAGCCTCCCCCCGCAGAGCGCAATAGAGACAGCCGCAGCTTGAACTGAAAATACCTATTTAAAGTACACAAAATCAACGATTCGTAGACCCCTGATTCCTTCTCCAAAACTTAACCGATTTAACTACTTTTTTCATTAAAAATTAAAGAAAGGCTTTGGCTGTGTTCCTATGTTTTTCTTTTTTTATACAATCTAGTAAAATTTGTTTTCTGAATGTATGAACGCAGCCGAAAATCTGGCCAATTTTTTAGGTTTTGGAATGTTCATATCTCTTTTAATAATTAATTTATGAAAAAAAGGAAAACATAGGGACATGCATAATAGTGGCCATAGATTTTTGGAAAAAAAATATTGCTCTACTGTCATTATCCAGAGAGGAAACAAGGGACGACGTTTGTATGGAAAAACGACCTTTGTGTTTCCTCTTAAATCATTGCTATAGAATAACATTCTATGCCCATCTTCTCGAATTGACAATCACCGAGCGCATTTATCTCGTTTAACATAGCCGACAAATTATATAAAAACACGGTACCTACTACTGTATGTATAAATAAATAAACTCAAAAACTAAACACTAAAATATAAGTAAAACTTACAAATAAACCGGTTGTTCCAAATCGTTACTGGGTGGTAGGGTGCCCAGAAGACTGGCAGCATTGCCACATTGTATGGCAATGCTGATTCTTTCTTAGTCTCACATTATAATAAATCCTCATGATGCTGACTTGTAAACGGTGAAAGGACGGGAAAAGAACGCTGTAAGAAAGAAGGAAATAAAGAAAACTTACACGTATATATACACCTACCTTTAAACTGTAGTTTATAAAAGTGTCTCGATTAGGTGCCTACTTCGATTTGTTAAATCATATAAAGCATTTTCCTTTGAACAATTTTATTTCTCCCGTCACAACAAATCACTTCGCTTTTCTAAAGGTCCCAAACTTCTATTTTTAGTGGAACGGGAAGAAAAGGTCACCGGGATAGAATGGCTTAGCGCAGTGGGCAAACAGGGCGGGGCATTACGTCACCTTTTGAACATCGAAAACTTTGTTGCATAAGGAAAATTGCATACGTACTGTATCGATGAAAATAACAATACGAATTCGATAATACGTACACACTAGTAAAGCTCTCGTAAACTGGCAAAACGCAAGGCACGGAATGCTGATGTTGCAGATTCGAGTCCTGCCATTACCTTAATTTTTCTTTGTGTTGTCATTATCATTTAAATTTAATTGAATGTTAAAAAAAAATCGGAAGCAAATTTCGGTTACAAAAAGCTCTCGTATTACTCAAATTAGGAGTCCGTGCGCTAGGTTCGTAGTTCTTATAATATAATCGAATCGTAATCTATGCACATCTACAATATGCTAAATTTGGATAAAGGATACTTGAGCTAATTTATTTATTCAAAATGTATACTAATCACTTTTAAGATTGTCTAAAAGAAACCCTAGCACATTAGCTTTTGTCGCGGACATTAAGCATACTTAGGTATACGTAACACATAAATATCTATGTATAAATTTCAAACCTATGGGCGTAATGTAAACGTAATTAAATGTCAACATTATAATATCATGTCGAAATATGAATCAAAATTGTAATTTGTAAAGCAATTAGTGTTATTACTTTTGTGCTCACTCGTATAGTTTTATTTTAGTTCTGCTAACATAATAATTATGATCCAAAGAATGGTCGAACTAAATAATTATTTTATTTTATAACATTTTGTGTCTATACGAGTATAGAATAGAATCCAATCCAATGTTTCCTACACGAAGCTGGAAACAATCAACAAACAAAAAACAAAAAAAAAATCGACAGGAAACCCAAAACAACAAAGCTCAGGCTGTAACACGTTCGCAGTGGAAGTGAAAAGCCTTGCCCGAGCGAATGAATGGCAAATAAGGGACGCAGCGTAATGGCTCAATGCGCGGCCGGTATCGCATTGCACTAATCTCGTCTGCCCTCCAACTTCCGCGTGCTCACACTTGGCTACACCAGTGGACCTAACTCGAATCGTCTCGATACGCGTTAAGAGAAGTGTGAACCCAGCCCCAAAAAGCGCTCCCCATACAATCGGCGATAACGTTTTCCACCCTCTAAACCTTAACCTCTTACACAATACCCTTAGCTCTCTACGTAACTCAGTGTGTCTCTGTCCTACTGGGCTGGTTAGAACAAGACGCACTAAGTTAAGTAGCGAGTTAACGCGTAACGAGAAGGTCCTTGCAAGGTATACAGAAGGGTTGCACTGCGCACTGTAGGTACGCTCGGCCGCCTTGCCTACAGAGTAGACAAATCGCAGTAGATTGTCGGCTCGCCGCGCGCCCGCTAGCTCGCTGTGGCTGTGTCAGGGTAATTGAAAACGAATGCAGCGCAACCCCAACGTGTCACCAGGAGTTGCGGGGGGGAGAGACGAACGCGGGCGCCGTGTTCCTTTTGACGCTAGCCGCTTGGCGAATGTGTATGAAGTAATATGAACTTTTTGTGCGTGTCAATGAAGTTGGAACTCGTTTAATCGCGATCATGAAAGAGAAATTTCTGTACATATGTTAGTATCTGTACATACGTTTCTGTACATATGAAAGAGAAGTTTCTGTACATAAGTTTCTGTACATAGTATCTTTGCTGTGGCTATATAGCCATAAGCCAGCAGTAAGATAGACCCCATAATTCGGCGAACCAGCTTGACAGACAAAGTAGTGTTGCCAGTGGGGCAATTTTCGCGCCCTTTGAGATAAGTGCGGTGCCAGGGGAGGTCACGGGGGTCATGACCCCCCGCGTTTTTGGGCTTGTCAATCTCTATTATATTTCATAGTAAAAAAATATTATTTTCTGTTAAAACTATAGTCCAATGTGAACAAGCCGGCACGGTTCGTGTTACTCCATAACGGTCCATTTTCATTTCACGTCAGGCCGCTGACGACCGATAGAAAAATCTCGGACATGTTGGAGTGAACGTTTTTAATACTGTGCCACTTTCCAACACTGGTTTTGGGGTGCATAGCCTTACATTTTTGTAAATTGCTTCCCATGATCTTGCCTGATCATACAACAATTGTTCATATTTTTATATTGCTAGGGACCCACCATTCATTTCTTAACAATGATTGTAATGTCTAATCTGATTGTCTAGTAAAATTATTTCATACCATAAAACATAAACATCAAGCACTTCGTGGTCAGTTTCTGATGCCTTCATGGGCCACCAGTGGTCTGCGGACCACAGGTTAAGAACCATTAGAGCTTCCGCTACGACGCGCGGGTGCACGGAGCGGGTGAACATCCATCGAACAAATAGTACGCACCCGCGCGATTTAGCGTACGCTCTCATACTATTTTTCTATAGGTTTGCTCCTGCTACATGCGCTCGCGTGACTTAGCGGAGGCTCTTAGTCTACTTCCTTTATAATTGTATTAGGGATAAGGCTGGGTACTAAACAAATCTGGCCATTACCAAAGTGTAGTGGGCACATGAACGTAGGTTAACTTTTTAGTCTTAATAAAGCATTACTCTCATAAAGACGTATCTTATATTCTACACCGAGCCGGAGCCTCCTCACACTTCTTCGCAAAAGCAACAGACAAGCACTGTATAAACTGTAGCGCTTAATGTACTTCTTGAGCATTCTTTACCTTTACTAATCCCGTTGAAAAAGCAAATTGTTCATTACGTAAGGTTAACAGCTTGATGAAACAGGTTTATGAGGAATCAATACCCTAATTGGGTTGTTTGAAGCAAATAACTGTATTGTACAACCGGCAACCTTATTAGATTCGCAGGCATCGAATCTGAACGCCGCGCTGTCGCCATTACGGTAACAAGCATCCTATTTTGTACATTGATTTGCTTCCATCTACATCTGTTGGTACAGTCAGCCTCAAAAGTAGCTAAACACTTAAGAACCTTGTCGTAGTAACGTATGAAATGAGAGTTCCTCGAATTTCTTACATCACTGACAGCGACAAGGTACTAAAATGTTTAGCTACCTGTGAGGCTGACCGTACCTACTGCAGGCTCGGTTTGTTTACGTCTGTGATTCCCAAAGTGGTCTATATCGACCCCTAGGGGACGATATTAACTTCCAAGAGGTCTCTGTTATCAAAAAAATTAGGGCTCCATGAAATGTAAAATACACTTTTTATGATGAAACATATTACAATGACTCGTGTTAATTTCAGGGCAACATTAGTGTTTTTGTTTACTTTTACTATATTTTTTATTTATTCAAATGTGAGAAGTTTCAGTATTTTCTAAGTAAGAAGCAATATTCGTTTGGAAAATAATATATGTGATGATCGGAGAAAAAATTGGCTTCCTCTAGCGCGCTAGCTCGAATGAGCGAGACAGGGCGTTGCCTCGACGTCGAGTCCGCCGCTGATGCGCTTAGAGAATAACAGTACAGAATAGGGCTCAAAACGTTGGGAATTAGATTCGTTACAATACATATAACATCATAAGAAATTATTGTTATATTAACAAAATAAATATTTTACAAGTCAATAGTTAATTTTCACAGTTATCTGAAAATAGTATTGTGTGAAACATTATATATAGGATAATCGATATGCATGCGGTTCAATACAGACCACAAATACTTGATGCACAGAGTATGTCAACATAAGATAAAAATATATATAGACGAGATTTTTTACAACAACCATCATTAACTAGCTTTGATTGGAATCAGCTCAAGTCTTTTTATACTCAGAAATGAAATAGGCGATCAAAGTTGGGGTTTATAGATGACATTATCTGATGCCTGAAGTGGTCGGGCCTTGATCTGTCTTGTTCTAGAGATTAAAACTGCTTTTCCACCAGATATGTGCGAGGATGCGTAGCGAGGGATATATTTGTAAGAACCAATAGAATCGTTTATTTACCTGGCCTCGGTCACACAGCTCTGGTGGAAACGGCTCATTGGTTCTTTACAAACACATCCCTCGCTACGCATCCTCGCACATCTCTAGTACAAAGACAGCCTTATCAGGTGACAATCCTCCACACCTCAGGATATTGCTCCTGATCTGACCATAACATTCTCCAGATCATGGCATCTGTAGACCCTTAGTTTTGATCTCAGATAACGTTCCAGGGTTAAGGTTATTTATTATACTAAGTATCGCATTGATAGTTAACTATTAAAAAAATACGACCTTGCAACATCAAATGCCAACAACATGATTAAAACAGCTGTTTTAAAGCAATTTTACTGGCACGATACAATTTCCCCAGCAAGTTCTCAAAAGCTCGTGAGCTTTTGAATAATAAAGCTTCGACCTTGACCTGAAGGTTCGGTGGTGCATGTATCTGCAGAAATAATTCAGCCACGAAGGTACAACGCTTTTACAGAATACCGGCTTGAAGAAGTAGCTTAGTACTGCATTTCGTACAGTAGATAAGAGATCTGAAAGCCCACAGGGGGAAGGACCTAAAGGTCAGAAACGGACCAACAGTTCTCCCGGGATCGCTGATTCCCGAAAGCGCGATGATTAATTATCGTTTCTTTCTTTTATCCAAAATTACTTATATGTAATTGCTTTTGGATTTTGAAATATTTTAACCTTTTGTTGTATCAGGTCTATTTTGAGCCGTAATGAACAATCTTTTTCATTTACATACAAATGACATGGTATATTGAAATGTAACTTCGGTGTTGATTACCATACTGTAATCTACTTTATCTACACACATATCATAATTTCTCAATAACGCGTTCAAAAACCATAGAAAATGACCAGCATTATTACAACCAATGTTATTTTAAGAATTTTCTTGTCTGTGGTAGTAGGTAAATCTGTTCTTTATTAGGTAGTATCTCTTAGTAGTGTGTGTTTATTGGTGATTACATTACCGATATCTCGTGACGTTATGAATTTAAATTTGGAACAGCTGTCAAAATTCAAGTTGGTCTCTATTCTAGTATCCACAGATATTATAGTATTTTATGCAACTGTTGCATAATGAGGGGTCTTAAAATACGAGTGTGGTTTTATGAAACGAGCGTCAGCGAGTTTCATAATAGGATCACACGAGTGTTTTAAGACCTAATTATGTACAGTTGCATACATTACTTTATCTACACACATATCATAAGTACTCTATGATGGGTTCAGAAGCCATAGGGCAATGACCTGCATTGCTACTAGCTACTAGTGCTAGGTACCTATTAAATATCTATAGACTGTACAATTAAAATAATGTAATAAAAAATGATTTTGAACAAATATAGAACCAAAGTAAAAAAAATCTCAGAATAATATTGGTTGTTATAATGCTGGTCATTGCCTACGGTTTCTGAACGCATTATAGAGCATTTATGATAAATGTGTAGATAAAAACAGTTATCGATACGAAACGTCAATTCAGTATGATTTTTTAATTTAAACGCACGACATTTGATCTCGAGTGACATGACAATAGGGACTTCATTCTTTTGTCTATGATTTAAAAAAAACGTTCGTCTTGACGGATAGATCGAATTGCCGCCATACTTGTTTGTTGGTTTTTTGCTGTTACGGTTTTTTGCAGTTATGATATGTGTGTAGATAAAGTAATGTATGCAACTGTATATAATTAGGCCTTAAAACACTCGTGTGATCCTATTATGAAACTCGCTGACGCTCGTTTCATAAAACCACACTCGTGTTTTAAGGCCTCTCATTATATAGCAGTTGCATAAAATACTATACTGGTTTTCCTGACATAATGTACTTAGAAAAAAAATGTTCATCTCCAACTCCACTCTAGCTTCAAGCCAGCTTTATATATCCTAATTAAATATCTCAAAGCACAAAACTGTTAATAGTCAGTAAATGGTAAGGGGCGGACCAACTTGATTTTGTTTATACGCAGTACATAGCTAAGGCCAGGGCGCCACGGTGTCGCGACTTCTGGGCGTCTTGATACACATATACTACTGAACATATTATATCAATTCGTAACAAGACTAAATGTGAGGAATAATAAACTTTTCGACTTAATCCGCGTATGTTTACACTACGACGCAATCTGATTTAAAAAGGCCGTGCTTTTGTGTCCACATTGCATTGGTCTCGTCTCGAGTGTGGGCCGTAAATTGCCTGCATAGTGAACTGCTGAGAAAGGAAACTTTTGCATGTTTATTGTTATGAAGCGTTTACTTTAATCTATGAATGGATATTGCTATGAAAAAATGTGGTAAACGATTATCATTTTTGCTGAGCTGTATTCGGTTACCAAACTAATACAAACATACCACTAGTTTAGATCATCTATGGTCTTACTAATGGGAATACACACATGTACACTAACAAATAGCACCCTCACGAGCACAAAGTCAGTACGGCACAATCGAGCCGGAACAGAACACAGGTCAGCGAGCTGACGTACCAAACAAGGCGTTCTACGTGCCGCGACTGTCGCGCCTGCATCACTCCACGACATTTAACGATGTACTGGCCTGCCAGAAGTCCGGCTATATCCTGAGGGTGTTTCGTTCGCACTTTGCTTCGTTGGTGGTGCAGTTTAGGGGCAGCCTTCCACAGGAGAATTTGGCACTAGAATCGACAACTAGAAATGATGCCAAGCCGAAGCGTCGCCAAATATAATTTAAGTGATTTCTGTTTTATAGTTGTATTAGTTGTATCATGTTAGTGTGTGGGCTAATTAAATCTATGAGCTAAAAGGAAAGGCTCACGGGGAGGGTGGGGAGTCTATTGGCTGCCAACAAATTAGCATTACTCTTTGGGTCTCTACTTCCCCCATGGAAAGCCCATGCTGCATCACTTCTCATCAGGTGACCCAGATGCTCCTTTCCTTCCTTTGACCATACAAAATGTACTTGTGAAAATAAATGAAATAAATAAAGAAGACCAACTATATATTCTGTTCAACTTTAAAGGATTTTCTGGAACTGCTTAGTATGCGCATAACGAAAGCCATTACGTGCTGGATAGGTTATGCATTTTAAATTTTAATTGACGAAAGATTGAACAGCCTTGATTTGGGATAAAAATTACATTAACATATCAAAGAGTGTAATTTGGTTTTGGTCGAAAAAACCGACCGGCTATATAGATGTATAAACTTATTTACGATACAAACTATCTAAAGTTACTAATCTTAACCTTCGTCCTTCATAACGTCGTCTATGTATATTACAATTATTAGCATAGTTTTATTGACTCAGTCCTTAAAGTCTAAAAAGCACTAATACTACTTCTACATACTAATACCTACAATGTTCTATCTACATGTACGTTTAGTCATATACTCTTAAATATTAGGTTTTCATTTCACGGACTTCAAGTGGATTACTGGTAGATGGAAGATTTTAAAGTACGTTGAGATTTTTTGAGCTGTTTCCTCACCACGTCTGGGTTATCGTCCAAATTCAATGTTACGCTATCAGTTGTTCCAGTCCGTATAGCTCAAATCCTTTAGAATTAAACTCAGAAAAAACCAATTGGAGTTTTAAGACTGCTGTGGTAATTTCACTGGTATTCTCGACTATAGATTTTGTTACCTAATTTTGTGTTTAAATTTTCAAGGAGAAATTTCAAAGGGTTATTGCGTATCTGCATGGGCGTATCTGTGTGGGCAGATTTTAATTATCTTTTGGATTTAGTAAAATAAAATCTCCTGTTCTGTATACGTTGACTTTCAATCTAGGTTATTTACCTTTGTCAGATAATGAAAGAGGATGTCTGTCTGGCTGTCTTTCTGGCTGTCTGTGTGTGTAAATGTTTGTCTTTATGTGACGTCATGAAGAAAAACGAAAGCCAATATTTGAAAAGTGTGTGTAATGAAAAATGTGTAACAAAACTGAGAGAAACAAATAGGGGAGGCATAACTTGTAGGATGTTTGTTGTACCTATATTGGACAGGAAGATGCTCAAAATCATGTTGATACGCAATTTTGTGTATTGTTGACATTACTGATAGGTCTCAACTCACTGAGCGCTTGCCATGTCCTGCTCTAGTAGCACGGTAGCGTATATCGCACATATAAAATCATCCGTCGTTCTCGCACACGCTAACAGGTTGGAAAGAGATATATGCTTTATGCCATCGATAAAAGCTAGCGTGCTAAGGCTCCTGGCGTTGTCAGCGCGCGACTGATCGTCCGTACTACGTGCATGCGTAGCACACTAGTGTTTATCCCGCCCATTTAGCATTCGTCAGCTCTGCTGGTTAGAAAAGAATATAAGTATGTTTTATGTTCGCGCTATACGCTAGGGCCTCAGATCTCTACACACAAACTATGGTTTCATAACCGGGACACCGAGATACCACGCTTCAAACCAGGACAAGTCCCGGCGTACCGGGACGTATGGCAACCCTAAACAGGAGCACATAAATGGCTGGCACTCAAAAGATACTACATTTCAAGCCACGTGAACCGTTAACAAAAAGGAGCGCGTACTGCGTATCCCTTTCTTCTAACGACTACCGCCCAAAATTAGGGCTGTGTCAAAGGCAAGATTTTTGCTCGCGAATCGCAAAGGTGCCTGCCGGACCGCAATGAGCAACGGCTAATGGCGCGGAAAATGAAATCGTTCACGTAGAAATATTCCGCCGCAGAATTCAATATCTTGTTGCGGAGTAAACATTCCATTTCCGAACGCGGTAGTCGCGAGGTGCAAGTGATAACGGTTATGTTTAAGATGAAGCTGTTTTATATGTTATAGAATAGAATAAAATCAAATCAATTTAAGAATTTCAGGCTGCATAGGCCCATATATAATTAAGACTAACATAAATAATTATTATACTTAATTACTAGCACGTGTACCCTGTAACGTGAACACTTTCGCGGTGCGGAACTTTTAGTAATGGTTACCATTTTTTTGGTAATTTTTTAACCTCCAATAAGAGTGAGATGTTGTAACATGGAAGCTATTCATATCCATTTTATGTAGCATCGTAGAGCGAAAAGAAATGTATTTGATAGAACTCTTTTGTTTTTCTTTTAAGCTATATGTTACTTATTTAACTTTGGGAAGTGATTAAGTGTCAATTTCTTTCTCTTACATTTTTTATTTCCCCTCTTTAACTAAATTAATACTTACATGTAGTAATTAATGTGTGTTATTTATTTGTTGAAATATTAATATTACATTGCTTTATGACCGATGCTATAACGCACAGAAACCAACAAAAATAGAAAATCATACGATACTCAAAATTATACCCAAAAGCAAAAACGAACGATGGTTTATTGCGGATTCGGCTAACCTATTGAGATTTGAGAGAAGCTGAATAGCGCCTAGTTAATATGACGTAGCAATATTCCACTTTGTATTCATATGTCTCAATAGTAAACGAAAATGTCCGTTTAAAAAGTGTTTTGGCTAGTAAATAACTAGAATTATAAGAAATGCTACGGACAAATCGTTATAAACCTTCGCGATTTTCTCACAAATTTATAACGTCTAACGGGACTTCAACGCGATAAAATCATTTTATCTACACACATATCATAATTTCTCAATAACGCGTTCAAAAACCATAGAAAATGACCAGCATTATTACAACCAATGTTATTTTAAGAATTTTCTTGTCTGTGGTAGTAGGTAAATCTTTCTTTATTGAGTAGTATCTCTTAGTAGTCTGTGTTTATTGGTGATTACATTACCGATATCTCGTGACGTTATGAATTTAAATTTGGAACAGCTGTCAAAATTCAAGTTGGTCTCTATTCTAGTATCCACAGATATTAAAACAGTTATCGATACGAAACGTCAATTCAGTGTGATTTTTTTAATTTAAACGCACGACATTTGATCTCGAGTGACATGACAATAGGGACTTCATTCTTTTGTCTATGATTTAAAAAAAACGTTCGTCTTGACAGATAGATCGAATTGCCGCCATACTTGTTTGTTGGTTTTTTGCTGTTACGGTTTTTTGCAGTTATGATATGTGTGTAGATAAAGTAATGTATGCAACTGTATATAATTAGGCCTTAAAACACTCGTGTGATCCTATTATGAAACTCGCTGACGCTCGTTTCATAAAACCACACTCGTGTTTTAAGGCCTCTCATTATATAGCAGTTGCATAAAATACTATTGTCTACACACATATCATAAAGGCTAAATAACGCGTTCAAAAACCCTAGGAAATGACCAGCATTATTACAACCAATGTTATTATAAGAATTTTCTTGTCTGTGGTAGTAGGTAAATCTGTTCTTTATTGGTTATCACATTAGCGATATCTCGTGACTGCTCGTGACGTTATGAATTTAAATTTGGAACAGCTGTCAAAATTCAAGTTGGTCTCTATTCTAGTATCCACAGATATTAAAACAGTTATCATTACGAAACGTCAACTCAGTATGTTTTTTTAATTTAAACGCACGACAGTTGATCTCGAGTGATATGACAATAGGGACTATATTCGTTCG
Source organism: Ditula angustiorana (assembly GCA_963691745.1). Classification (NCBI taxonomy): domain Eukaryota; kingdom Metazoa; phylum Arthropoda; class Insecta; order Lepidoptera; family Tortricidae; genus Ditula; species Ditula angustiorana. The sequence continues at coordinate 5,103,311 of OY829488.1, forward strand.
TCTATGGTTTAAAAAAAAACGTTCGTCTTGACGGATAGATCGAATCACAGAGAACCTTTTTAATATACATGGCGGCCATTAGTTGTAATTCGTTTTTGGTTTTTTGCTGTTACGGTTTTTTGCAGTTATGATATGTGTGTAGATAAAGTAATGTATGCAACTGTATATAATTAGACCTTAAAACACTCGTGTGATCCTATTATGAAACTCGCTGACGCTCGTTTCATAAAACCACACTCGTGTTTTAAGGCCTCTAAGCAGTTGCATAAAATACTATTAAACGTCGAAGCAAATTAACATTGACTTTAGCCAACTACAAGACCTATCTGAGAGACCTTGTAGAGGACTACAAGATATATTATTTTATACTGAGAAAATAAGAAAAAGGGCGCCAAAGAAACTATGATGTTGAAAGAGCCACTTTTTGATATCACCTTTGACTTGCACCAAAACGTTTAAACATGCTTAAGATGGTAAATTGTCAATTTTGTTTGAAACTGGTGTGACATAACGCTATAAACACATTTAACTATCTGGCACATGTTAGCTTGAGTGTTTGCCCTCAATATTTAATAAATTAATCATAATTCAAAACGTTTTATTGTTATCATATCAAATAAATTGTTCGCAACCTTTTCTTCCATTTTCAGGTCAGCAATAACAAAATAAAAACCGAGGGATCGGAAGTTAGGAAACAACTCGTTGAAAACCTTACGAACCCTTTCTACTCTTACCGTTGAAGCCTTTCCTAACTCGTGGTGATTCTCAAAGTTCAACGGTGACGAACTCGACTTCGAGACAGTTCTGTGCTGTTTTAAATGTTATAATACTATTACGTTTGAGGAAAATCTTCCTTTTGAATTTTCACCCACTTCCAGTGGTCGAATTGAATTAGAATAAAGAAGATAGAGTATTTTGTTCCGTTACTTGCTTATAAAGTACTGTTAGAATAATAAAGCTTGTACCGCCCTGTTATTATACATGAGAATTTTAGCAAAAACTTATAATAATGAATACTGTCGTGTCGTCGCTTTAGGATTTGAAAGTGAGCAGGCTGTATTTCGTTAGGTTAGGTGTTTGGTATTACACCATTCAAAACTGTCACAACTCACTAGGTACGCTGAGTAGTTTCACTTGCCGCACTTGCCGTCGAGCGTTAGTGTAGCTTTAAGTAAATTAGAGAGTACCGTGCATCTAGAACGAATCTTCTCGATACGCGTTATCTCGCTACGTTACTCAGTGTGCCTCTTTCTAACTAGCCCAATCGGAGAGAGAGGCACTGATTTACGTAGCGAGTTAGCTGATTTGGTATTTCAGTGCTGACGCAGTGTCGAGCGCAGCTTTTTCGCTTTAGAGAATAGCACTGCTGCTCTAGCGCGCAAGCCGAGTGAGCGAGACAGAACGATTATTCAACGTCGAGGTTGTCGCTGTAACACTAGAGAATAGCATGCCTTTTCTGCTTAACCTTTCACTCAGACTTGGAGTGCCCTCACCGGCCTGGGCATCACGGATAGCTCTTGTCTCATTAAGAATTGATCCTTGGCTGTTAGGATTAGTTGTAAGAAAGAAACTAACAGATTAATTTAGTCTCATTTTTGGTAAATCTGTCTCAATTAAACGGGTGGTAGTTAAAAAGATCCATTGTTTGAATATGCGAACGCGGCATCAGTTGATTCCGCATTAACACCAATTATAATAGTTATAGTATTTCTGTGTGTTATATTTATTCCTGTGTTATGTACGTTTAGTTTCCTTGACTGATGTGTCCTGTAGTGTTATCTATATGGCAAGGATTCTTATTAGCAATTATTCCCTTGCCTTATTGTCTCAGTACGTTTTAACTTCGAGAATTTTATTTTCATGTTGTGTGTAGGTACAAAAAATTGATACCACTTACATTAATTGTTATGTACACAACAATGACAAAACAATTTCGCACAAATTATTTAACAATACAACACACATTTGAGAATAATGATGCCTTTAAGCAATCAGAGTGTAGAAATATGAAGTTTATCATCCTTCTAAGTCACCGGTGCGAATAAACATTAATTCTAGCTCGCAATCCAACTTAATCCAAGTAATACAAATGCGAACAAAAGAAAGTCGTCGATGTAAGGTCGATAGGACACGTCTCCCGTCGCTTGCCCCACGGCCATTGAAGCTTTCGCCAATTTCCTTACATTTAAGGTTGACATTTTTTTTTACAAATATTGGCGTTTGAATTCTATTACAAGTGTCTGCTGAAAGTGTAGTCTTTTGCTGCTTGTTCGGCAGTGTTAGAGCCGTTTTGTGGTACTAAATTGTTTAAATGTTTTGAGGAAATCAAATTAGCATCATTCCGTGTTAGTATTAATATTAGCACATACTATAATCTACTATGTTAGACATATATTTGGCTAGAGCGCAGAATAAATAAATAAATATCTTGGGACAGTTAACACTAATTGACTTAGTCCCAAAGTAAGCAACTAAAGCTGCTTGTGTTATGGGTACTAGACAACGGATATACATACCTACTTATATAGATAAATATATACTTAAATACATATAACATCCACGACTCGGGCACAAACATTCGTATTCATCATACAAACATTTGCCCCTCCCGGGAATCGAACCCGGTACCTCAAGCTTCATAGTCAGGGTCACTAACCACTAGGCTATCCGGCCGTCCAGATTGTTTTTATTGTGTTTATTTAGAGTTAGACAAGTCTATTTTTCTAACCTAGAAACTTTTAGTCTAGTTTTAGTATGTTGTTGCTGTAATAATAATTCCTTTTATTATATTATACAGTAGAAAAAAAAGTATTTCTGAATGAACACAAAAGCACGGTACTTTACGCGCAAAACCTACTCAAAATATACCCATCTACCGAAAAAGAACATCGAAATGTGTTAAAAAAACACATGAACGAGCTTAAGTGGGTAGGAGGAGGGTTTTCCAGAACAAAATGTTTGTTAAAGAGGAGAGCACCCTCCCGTCGAGGGCCCTTGTACCCGCGATTCATTCCTTCTGGCCACTTGCTCGTTTTATTCCGAGTTTTTTTACATAGAATTTCATAAAGAGATACTTATCCAAACTAATATTAAGTATAAACGTGAAATTCTGCCTGTCCGTCCAGCTTTCACGCTTAAACGGCTGAACCGGTTTAGGTGAACTTTGGTGGCATAACTTTGATTCCCAGTGGCCCTAACATGACTGGCCAAGTTTGGTTTATCTCTATCTGACACTAGTTAGACAGAGACACAGGGAGGGGTTAAACTAAACCTGGGCTATCATGTTAGGGCCTTAGGGATGGACATAGGCTACTTTCGTTTAAAAAGAAATACCTAGGTAGATGAAACAGGGTATGAAACTTTGTATAGGAAATGCTATATAGGTGAATTTTTAGGACGGCAAAAGTAGTGTTCAACCGAGAATCCTGATGAGGCGAAGATTTATATGTATGTCCAGAATAGCCATAGGCTACTGTTTATTTCAAAAAGATACAAAATTCCGGCGGGATAGCGATAAATGAATTCTACGTGGCAGAAGTTGAAGGCAGCAGCTTCCTAGGTGATTCTTTTTTGTTATTTCCTAGGCCACGGGTATTGGTCCACTTTTATCACATGTACCAAAAAGCGCCAACTTGCCTCCTCCAGGCACTGAACGAACTTGATGGTTGGGGACATTCTTTACAACATGCAGGTAACTATACAGGAAGTAATCAACCCCGTCCATGGGTAAGAACAACCACAAGAAAGTTGCTGGTCCGTTGGCGACTTAAAGACCAGGACCTTGCTATTTGCTCTATACGGGGTCGCGACTTTAGAAAGGATAAGAAACTAAACCTCCACTAAGCTAAGTATGGACACAAGAACATTACGCGTGTCTAAGCGTTGCATTGGCCTCTATGTATAAGTAGTTTGCAATGGCTGTCATGAATATACTTTCGCATCTTTTAAACCACAAGTCACTATGTGGAATATTCTTTACACAATATGCTGACTATAATCAATCAGAACTAATTACTTTGGCACTCCGCGAACCCAGTGCTAGTATAAAATGTAAAATAATAGCGCTTGTGTCGATTACTTGTAATCATGCAATATTCATTTTCCCACCCTCCACTTAAAATAAAATAAACAACACAAATGCTAATATCACCAACACCGAATATTTATTGATTTACTGTCCCAAGATATTGAATTTACCACTCGACACATGTTTCACCTTTCAACGAGGCATTATTAAGAGCTGTTGAGTTTTTAACGCTCAGTCGACGAAAGTTTTCGAAAGTCTGCGTGTTGCTCGGACGGCTGCTACCGCGTCACTGCCACACAAATCAAACTTGTAGGTTTACAAGCTCGCGCACACATAGTGCCGCTTGCCAAAATGAGTTGAAGTACTACGTAGTTCTACCACTACCAAAAAATATGATAATCATGATTGGCAGTCAATATCAAAATGAGAAAACTATAGAACTGTGTACAACACAGTGGCAGAGTAGCCGACCATAGTCTATTTGGTAGACTATGTTGGATAGCCTGAATAAAATTGTATGTGCCAATTGTCAAGTAATCAGCTCTGCGTTTTGTACGTTATACATTGGCGTCATATTTTTAGTTCTGCTATCCGCCGCCTGTGTCGCTGCTAGTTCGAAAACTTAGAAGCACTTTATTCACTTACGATAAGATTCAAAGTTGAACCAATGGCTAAATATTGAAAGCCCCTCTTCACCTGCTTCACCCCGTCGCAAAGTGGTGACGCTAGGCTTGTAAGAATCCGATTAAGTAAGCATATCTATTGTCTTCTTATATCAATGTCAGTCAATCAATCTGAATCCTTGTCTCGTCACTGTTATGACATTGACGCATCACACGTAACTGTTTATTGACATTGAAAAGGTACAGACACCGCACACCTTACAGGTACACCGGAAAGGTACACCGTAATGGTATAGATACCGCAGCCCAGATACAGATTGGTTTACTGCACCACACTGTACCTAAGATCGTAATGTATGGGTATATGCGCAATGAAACATTTTATAGCGTATCATCACTGACACACTGCTATTTATGACGTCACTTAACGACCTCCCATCGCGTTTATGAGCCTCCAAGGGCCCTGTAAATCATATCACGAGGGGAAAATTGCTGATATGAAAATATAGTGGAACCATAGAATAACGAACATCCCTATTGAAACCTAGTGCATGTATAACTCTTGTAATAAGTTAGGCAATTTATATGTAAACGATCGCGTTTGCAGACGCTAGCGCAAGTGAGCATGACATGGGGGTAATTCTCTAAGCCCTAAGCGCAGCAGCGACGAGTTTGACGCTAAGACAGTACCCTGTCTTACTCTAAGCCGCTAGCACGAGTTAGCGAGACCAGTGACGGATTAGAGGTCTTGAGGCCCCCTGGCCGCAAATTATTTTCGAAATAAAATGGTTTTTTTTTTTCAGTCGCGTTTTCCAAAAGATATTTTTTTCCGAAGTTTCTATTATGGGGGGCCCTCTTATGTAGAGGCCCCGGGGCTGTGGCCCCGGTTGCCCTCCCCTTAATCCGGCCCTGAGTGAGACAGTGATGCCTCAACGCCCGAGCTCGGTACTGATGCGCTTTGAGTAGGTCGCTACTTCGACAAAGAGCTCGTCGCCGATTCGCTTAGAGAATCACCCCTCAGTTCCTTGTAAAATTTTTGAATGTTTTGTTTTGTTATTGCTTGGGAAAGGCCTCGCTTCTGTAACTGGTCTCTTTTCAAAGACGCGTGACGTGGTATTATGTGATCTAGTTTTTATTCTGTTTTATTAAAAACATAGTTTCTAACTACATTACATACTCATAAACTCAACATACTCATATAGTCAAAAAAAAGTTTTTTTTTAATTATTTGGTTGAAAAAAGGCTTAATGCTGAGTTTCTTGCGGCGCATTCTTCTCAGCAGATGCAGACTTCCGAAACGCTGGCAGAGTCTGTAGTCTTATGGCGTTAATTGGAACGATTTCTTTTTTTTTAATTATTTTTCAAAATTGGGTAGTTCGAATTCTAAGTTTTTTAATTAATAGATTCAGGCGTTACTTTGCGGAGGTCCATATCAACAAACTGGAACAAATTACCTTGCTACTCCGCGAAACCTTTCGCGGAGTAGCAAGGTAATTTGTTCCAGTTTGTCTAAGTTTTTTGTCAGTCTGCCCGTGAACATGAGACCTGTAAAGGGCTCGAAACGTCGGGAATTAGATTAGTTGCAATACACGCGATATGAACCGTTTAAATTGTTTTATTTCAATGTCTATTAGTCGCGAAAACATAAGAAAACACTATACTCATATATGTATAAGTATATTCTTAATTCAGTCTTAATGCTCCAAATCAGATTTATATTTATCATAAGAAATAGGTTAACCAATTAAATAAACAAAAGTGTAAATCTACTTTACTATTTAACAAAGTTGTTAACTTGCTCTGCTTCTGCTATCTCTTTCTTAAATGTACTAATAAAGCATTCAGACGCAGCTTCCTCGGTTTTCGTCTATAACCTTGGCCGGTAGATTAATTCCGAGATCCAACCGAGTTTGTAGGTTGCGCTGACGACCTTGGGCGGTGACGTAACGCTGTGCCTCCGCGATCTTCGCTGCGACCGCGCAAGCCAACGAACGTGCGCGGGCGCGTCTCCGCAAACGCCTCGTAATTAGAACATTATTTAAAAAAAATTGTTCTTTTAAAGTGCTGAAGTGTTTTGTTTCAAGTGTAAAGCATGTGTATTTAGAGTTGTTGACGGATTAAACAAGTTTTGTATCTTGGATGAGTAAGTAATTTAATTAGTATATCGTAATTTGGCTCGACGTTAAATAAATTGGAGATAGGATGTAGCAAAATACATTGTTCTTTCTAAGATCCAATTTAAGTTGTTTCCTGGTGAAAAATTATTTGGAGCAGCGCGGGAGCCTGCGTGAATACTAATCGTGCTCTAGAATGATAAGTTTGTCCTTTAAACGCAAGTGATGAGCTCCCTTGAAATAATTAAACACTTATTAGTATGCTTGAAGCTGACTGTGTGCTTATGGGATATGCATACACAATACTGTAGAGACAGCTGTACCTAGAGACCGCTTTATTTATGGACAATTTCTCTTACACTTCAACTGGGTTTTATACATTTCCGTTAGATCAAATTTGGATAAGAAATATCAAAAACTGTACAGAGTTAGGCATACATTTTACGAAATTTTATAATTAAATCCTCAGTGCGTTTTTTTAGAAGGATTCTCATTCACGGTGTCTTATAGCACCTCTAATTTTGACGCGGAAATATAGCATAATATCCCTTCCTAACCAGTTAGAGTGTGGGAACGAGATGAATGCTCACGATAAAAGCTAGCATGCTACAATACAGATGCTTCCCTAACTACTTCCCTAAATAACTATGCATTTGTAAACTATTAATAGACTAACTTCCACTACATATTATTATATACGAGTATATATATATTTAGGACCATAACTAATACATTCAATCAAAACCTACTAGGTAAATTCTGGATTTAAAGTTTAGACGGCAACATGAGTAAAATTTGTACGAAAATACTCAAATGGCGTTAAAGTTATATCCAATTAGAACCTCCTTTTTTATTTTCGGAACACTGTGTGTAATTACAACATCGTTTGAATCTTGTGAGCAGACATGTTTTCGTTCCAAATGTCAGGTTTGGCGTCGTCGGACGTTTAATAAACTCGCTCGCTCCATCAATTTATAAACACCTAATCCAGTTATTGGAGTCAGTGACAGAGACCTAATAATAGAGAAGAGTTCCTATGTCTATACTCGTATGTCTTCGTTTGGAATTCGTAGAGACATAATAAGAGTAACCTCTAAAGAAGAGATTACATGTGTAACTGTCAAAACATATACTACGTAAAAATAAATTACTCTTTCGTAATCTGGGGCCCAAAGTAGCTTTTACCGCCCGCTAAAAATATTTCATTTATATTTTTTTTTACCGAATTCAGAAAAGGAGGATCCAAATGACACTAACACCAACGGCATCGACTTCAAAAAGTGATTAAAATTTATGACATTGTATGAATAAATTTGATTTTATGATTGGATCGGAAAGCCAATGTACTTCGGATTATTTTTTGCTTTTTACTATTTTGGCGGTTATTTTATGTTCCACCATAACTGTTGAAAGTTAATTGTAGCTAACTTTATTGTTGTTCATGCACGATTATGCATGGTCTTAAGAGTAAAGGTATCATCGCTAAGAGAATGACGCAAGCATCGACACACCAACTGGCCCTTTATACACCCTCTGTAGGCAGATAGACGTACCTATTAAAGGAATTTGTTAGTCACTCTTTAAAGAAACAAAGAATGAAGAAAGGAAGAAAATATTTCTTCAGCGAAGAAAAGATCAAAAAAATAATAATAGAAAATTACACTTACTACTACACTGAGCTTAAAAACTAAAAACCTTAAACCATCTTCTACATTATACATACCTTCTTAAAGGTATCTACATATACCCAAACACTTTTTGTCGTACTAAACCATGATTTCATTTACGGGAGAAGTGCCGCGGGCACAACTAGTAAAATATTTAGTCTTCAAAGTTTTCCTTGCTGTACACTGCAATGAGCATTTTGTTAGAAGAAATGTACCGTGCATACAATGAGCGTTACGTTAGGAGAAATGTACCGTGCGAATGAGCAAAGTTTTTGTTCTAACCGTGGGAAGTTTTTATTTCCATCGTAAATACCTGAAAAGTCTAATACTTATCTATCTCTGTATTAAAATCCTACCTGTTTTCTATCTGTATGTGTAGAAAAGCTAAAACCGGTTTAAATTCAGACAGAATTTTAGATACATTTTATGTAGGTGTGTATAATATAATTGTGCATAACTATCCTCTTCGGCTAATTTATGATCGCTATAGTTTGCTTGCTATAAGGTAAACGTTTCTAATTTTGTCTCCCTACCTGGTGTGGTGACGTCAGTTTACCCATCCATACCATATTAGTATCTACCTAAGTTTAATCGATACCTAAGTAGCACAAAAGTTTTTTGCAAACAAACAAACAGTATTTTAACAGTGCACCGTACAAATATTAGCTGTATAAAATAGCATAGATAACGCATCCTCTGTCAAAACCACCTGCGACTTTCTGTACGTTAGTCACAGGTATAGTCGACCAAGTAATTGCTTGACCACTTTTGAACCTTAATACTTTGTAATATGGTCGAAAAGTGGTCAAGCAATTTCTTGGTCGACTATACATAAAACCATGTCAATTAGAAAAAAATGATTATATGCAGCAGTTCTGAAGCAGTGGGTCACTACACTAACCAAATAAAAAAATGACAAATAGTACTTAAGTGTTAGCTACTTATACCTGTATGTTTTTATTCATAGGTGATCCGATTTAGTCGTTCATCCAAACAGAAGTGCACTGCCCTTTATGTTTCTATTTATATGTATTTAATTGTAGGTGATGAGAGAATTATTATTGGCTTACAGCAAATAGACTAGTATAAATAAGTTTATATTGCTTCACCAGTGACTATATGTTTATATATGTGTGCGTGCATAGACTCGGATTGGTGCAATCCTGCATCCTAATGATGTAAACAGAGATACAGAAATAGGTAGATACAGATTCTAAGCATGTAAGGTCAATAAATAATATTACAACAAGCTTTGGCCTGCGACTTCATCCGCGTAGAGAGTGGATTAGGTACTCAATTCCATCCCCTTGTTACCCCCTTAATAGTGGAATTTCCAACAATTCTTTTCTAGTGCACCTCTAAACTCCTACGGAGCAAATGTTCTAAATTTAATATTCCTACCATCACTGGTTTAAGGTGTGCGTGGACTATCAGACAGTCAGCAACAGCCTTTAATATGTATAAAAGATAATACGTGATAAACTAATAGGGGCCTTTACCCCACCCATTCGTTAAACGTTGTAAGCGAGTGTACAATAGGTACCCAAAGCAAATAAAGCGAATTCATTTATTGTATGCACGACTAAATATTCCACTTCAGACGTATTGTCTTATATGGAGCGCGAAGGATTCTTAACATTTTTACGGCATCTTTAATGGCCACTAAAAGTTAGTTCTTCTGTGATAATGATAAAATTCCCGACAGATAACGGCACCATAAACTTCGTTTCACTAAAGAACGTAATTAAAAAGCAAATTGTAGTTCATTCTAATGGCAGAAAACTAATTTAATTCTTCACGAACAACATTATGAAAAACTGGACGCTAACTTTAAATTAATTTGAATTTAAAATATATTATGAATGCTGTGGTGTTACTGACCGTCCTTAAAATGTTATTACTTAAAACCTCTAAAGTTTGCCATAGCAATATTGGACTCTAATTGTACGCTGTATTAAACTACTAAACTATTTACAATGCACTTTTTTATTTTACTTTTGTAGTGTGGTTTGTTTTTTGTGGTGTATACTAAAAAAAATATTTTTTTGTGTCTCTTCTTTGTTTTGTTTTGTTATTAAATATTTATGGACCCAGTAATAATCAGCGTCATTTCACTCTATGCCCCGACAGATAATATCTGTGCCGAATGGACTCCTTTTTACCCGACTACGGCAAAGCCAAAAGGAAGGGTTATGTTTTTTGAAACTTCCCTTAAAATTATGTTTCTTATTCGATTTAAGGATTGTTTTTGTTATCTATGTAATTTGTTATATATTTTTATATTTCAAACAAAATCTTTCGAATACATACAGCATAAAGCTTGTACATTTTGAACTATATTGTTATCGAAACATGCATTTTAGGGAGTCACAATAAAACTGTACATTTCAATGCTATTCTGTTTTTTATGTAAATGTTTCTGAAATAAATGTTATATTTATGTGGTAACTATTGTGGCCATAAAACTCCGAGAGTACAGAAGTGGCAATTTTTTCATACGCTACATATATTTAATTTTCTGTCTGAATTTTGACATTAGACAAATGGTTTTTGGACACGTCTAACATAAATACACGTGACTTTAGACTGGTGTTTTTGCTTTAATCTTCATTCTCTTTTGTTTGCCGTATATCATTTAAATGTACTTAATATTTTTCTCTTTATTTCGACGTTTAAACTGGCACGAGAGCCACATTATACAGACTCTCTGTGAACGGACACTGGGGAGTCGTAAAGGGCGGACCTCATTCCCAAAGCTCATAATATTATGTATATTATAGCAATTTGCGAAGTTCATGTTTTTAAAACACTGGATTTTTCTGAAAATTCGTATTATTTGCAGCTAAACCGGTGAACTTGAGAGGTTATACCCTAATCTATTAATCCGTAATATTCATAATGCACACTTGTCTTAAGTAGTAAACAATATTTTAACCTAAAACTTCAGTTTTTGCCATCAAAATATTGCCCATTGCTTAGATAACAAAATATGAAATTTTAGGTTAGAATTTTGTTTACATGATGAGACAAGTGTGGATGAATAGACTTTACATACCGACATCGTTCGATTGAAGAAAAAGTGTCAATATCGATGTTGGCGGTCGGGCTCGAAAATAATCAGACTAGTGAACTAATTATAAAGTATATTGAGAAACGGTAAAGATAGTACAAAAGACGACGTACGACAGCAAGCAAAACAAAAAACAGTATTCAAAAACTATGACAGCTAAGGCATTCCATGGAGGTCGCGTGAGCCTGTCGCTTACAATCGATGACATTTTTTACTAGGTTAAGAATAATCGTTCCCATCGCACCTGATCAGTCAACCAATCAGCAAAGCTTAAATCAGTAGCTGGTTTATTTAAAATAACGCAAATTCAGATTTGGTATCCTCTATTTACTTTTCAAAAACACTACAAAACAAGAGCTCGTATACGTTTAACACTAAAATACATAAACAATTATACACCAAATAGCCAATTACACACCTTTTTTTACTAGAGAATTAAAACATTAAATTTTTTGTATTCTTACGGGGGCAATCATGAATAAATAACATAAAATATCATAAAAATCTAAATTAGAATATGCATATGAACGACATCTCTAACACATACAATTTATCTCTTTGGACGTGCTTTGGATCGACGTTGGTCGATTGCATGAGGTACCACAGTAGTGAAATTTAATTGAACAATCGACTAGCAAATTGTTTTAAACTTTCGCGATTTCGACATATTTTTAACAGTAAAACACGTTGAGATAAATAAAAACAATAATATCTTCGCTTTAAAGTCTCGATAGACGTCATACGTAATCAACAAGTATAGACTTCCTCGTCGCCTAACTAGCCCCCTGGAGAGAGACGCACTGAGTTACATAGCGAGTTAACACGTATCGAGAAGATTCGTGCTAGGTGCACAGTTGTCACAAAATACAGGCCGGGCGTAGACGTAGATACCGGCCTCGGCTGGAGTCTCAGGGGGCTCTTCCCCGCTCTCCTTCATACCACATCCTATCTTTACTTTTACTAGTACATTTGTATCGTTATACTTTCCTAACACCCTTTGAATTGGACTCAATCTTGCTATAGTAACCCAGATTAGCTAACTCCCAGCCAATAAAGATAGCGGAATCCACGTGGCCGAACTTGGGGCCGAATACAAAAACTATTATCGCTTCGGGAGGGCGATCAAGCTCGCTTACCTTTTATCCTCTTACAAAAGTCTTCGGCCTTGGTCCACTGAGTTATGAACCGGGACCCTCGCCTCGCCACAATGACCTTTAGTACCCGCTCGACGGACCGCGACGACTTGATAAACCAATTTACGATGAACCCCGCCATCTGTTACAATTAACACCAAATTGAGATCGGGGAAGGCCAAACAATAATGGACAGGTGGGTATCTAGTCCGAAATAGCACAACGTGTGACGCTAGCGAGCGTGCCGCCCGTGTTTTGTTTTGTGTTCGTGCTATGTTAGACTTAGAACCTCCGGAACAGTGTCGATCGGGATGGAATTACACAAACTTGGACCGTACGAAGTCATCAGCCTGGCATTGCTCAAGTAATGCTTAATTATCGAAGGGGTATGCACCAGAAGTTTGTTTTTTGTCCATCGGTTTTAACGAACACGTATCCTAACACAATAGATGTTTGTTATTCAAGTATGAAAATATAGTCGTTCAAAAACAATCCATTTGTGAACGTGTGCTAGCTTTTGGACGAGTTGGGATGAACCGTTTCACATGCGTATCAGACTTTTGCTAAAGAATATAAAATTTACACATTTAAACAAAAATCCAATTCCAAACGGTACAAAGCCTTTCAAAATGGCAAGATCGAGTTTTACGAATAATTAGAACCATTTCATATCATAAAGATACAAAAGTGAGCGAAGTGTACGCGTACCTGTACAGCCAAGATTTTAAAACAGTTTTAACAAAAGAAATGCGTATTTATTCTATAATTCCTAAAGTGGTTGTGTACAAATTTGAGTCGAAAGCCGCTGAACTGATTCAGATGGTTTTTAGTAACTTAGTGAATACCTAACTACACTGAACTATTCTGAATTACATTATTATACGAAAAAATAAAAATAAGTAATGCTTTTAGTTCATTTATCAACTCAAAGTAACTGAAAATCATTAGATTTTTCATTGACATCCTTTTGACGAGTATAGTAAGCGGAAAAACATTAATCGAATTTAAATGGAAAACTAAAAACTTAACCCGAACAAAAAATAAGTCCCCGGGCAAAGTTTGGTATAGGAAAACTTGCTGCTTAAAATACCTATTCGTTTATTTGTGGTGAAAGTCTGCGAAACATTAATGTGAACTCTTTGCTTAAACTTTTGCTTACAGACCTGGACGCAAATAAAATTAAAAAGTTGTAAAAACAAAAAGCACTAGTTAGTTCGCTAAACTAAAACTAAGGTTATCTAAAGTCTATTCATCCACACTTGTCATGTAAACAAAATTCTAACCTCTCCTTTCTTTTTATCTTTTTTTCTTCTTTTCTTTTTGTTCTTCTTTATTCAGTCTTTTTTGTATTTTCTATTTCTTCTAAAATTTTTTATTTTCTTTTATTTCTAAAAGTGAAATTTTTGTTACCTAAAGAGCGTTTTTCGCCTAAATAAAAGAAATCGAGGGTGTAAATAGAAGAGGTATTTACAATGGGTTGCTTTAAAATGTTTTATTTACACAATGGACAATATATTGATGGCAAAAACTGAAATTTTATTTTAGAATATTGTTTACTACTTGAAACAAGTGTGGATGAATAGTCATTACGCTGCACAACCACTCAGAAGTCCACATATTAATAACATGTTTTGTTTTTTTTATCTAACTTACATTCAATCGTCCAGTGCCTAAAAAAATTAACCGGTTTTGATAAAAAGAAGGCCGAATGAAAAATTCGTTAAATTCGGTTTGAACGTAATTACGTTCTACGTAGCTTACGAGAGGCAAAAAAACGCAAAAAAGATGAAATAATAATCCAAGCAGAGGTATCCCATCTTTGTCGTCTGGGTTACGTATCTGCAGTTTTCTTGGTGTTGTGGGTTTATATGGGTGATATTGATCACACCATCAGGTTAACAGGTCAACTTATTTGTTCGTTTTTCTTCCTATTTTATATAAAAAAACATATACCGCCTTTCTTTTTTGTCTGTAACCAACCCATTCCACTACTTATTTTTCAACCACCAAATTTTCATATTTGTTTTCCATTAAGCTTTATTAGCCTAGCGAACGAAACTGCTGTCGGTACTTCTTACTACAATATTAGCTGGAATAGGGAACAAGAAAACAAAAACAATGAGTGGAAATTGACTCTCGCGCAGCGGTAATGACGTTACGTTTGAAATGCTCGCGCGCCTCTTCTTTGACTTAAAGTAAATTGCGAATAAATTGTTAATTTGCTTTTCATATACAATATTCTTAAACCAGTGCACCTCACGCAAACTTTCTCAACGCGCGTGAATTCGCTATAACTCAGTGCGTCTCGTTTTAACTAGCCCAGTGGGAAAGAGACGCTCTGAGTTACCTAGTGAGTTAATGCGTATCGAGGTTCGTGCAGTGCATAGACACGTACTTGGTGCAACGAGTTTTATAAATATTGAGTATGGTGTACCTAAGTTAAGCACAGACAAGTTTTTCCGAGTAAGAAAGTTGATCCTGTCGAAAGGACGGCTTATGGCGCTAGTTTGAGGTGATATTTCTTTTCGCACTTACACACTTCACTTGAATAACATGATATGCCGTTTCTTTTGTGGCGGCCTTATTAGATAGTAACGAACATAGCGATTGACATAAATCACACCATTCTGTCCGTGCCGTGAACATATAAGACCCAAACGGTACTTAAAATGGATTAGATTCGTCGCAATACATGCGGCATAAACCGTTAAAAAATGTTTTATCTCAGTATCGCAGCGCCTTATGTTTAGACGTTTTGTTATAAATACAGACAGATACTGATTTTTTTTTATAATTTATTATAGTAAATACCAGCGAGCGAGTACTACAGTAGGTTAGAAACAGGTAGGTGCTTGATAGGAAAGTAATTAATACATTTGGAGACTTCGGTTTTGTGACGCATCCAAAACAGTTGTTAATCGTAGATAGGTATAGTCGACCAAGTAATTGCTTGACCACTTTTGAACCTTACCCCTTTGTGATAAGGTCGAAAAGTGGTCAAGCAATTTCTTGGTCGACTATACATAAGAAGTCGTGGGCAAATTTAAGGCTCTAATATCTAATATAAATGGCATTGTATATTTTAAAACGTAGTCTATAAATAATGATGCATGCATGAAGTCATTTTCGCATTTAGTTAAATAAAGTCAGTATACAAATGCACACACAAAAGACACAAAGATGTATACAAACATGGCGATGATTGTGTCATAAATAAATAGGCGCGGGACGTGTTTTAACTAGTTGAATACCTAGTGTCGTCTAAAGTAGTCGAAAAATTCTATGCAAGAGCTTCTATGACAGGGTGGGTGGTGTTCAAACATTTTCGATCACGTTGTCCACTCTGTTACCAATGGCCCTAAAGTGACAGCCCAAGTCTTATTTATCCCTCCTCGCAGTGTTCAACTAGTGTCGTAAGAAAGGGATGGATAGGTAAATAAAACGTTTATGTTCATGGGGCCACTGTGAATAAATTTGTAACAACAATCGCTTACCTACTAGATAGTTTTATGTCTGAAACCTACAGGAAAGTTGACTAAATTCTCTCATTTGTTACAGAATCGCATATGAGAGCAAGATGACGAGAAAATTTCTCTTCTGTTTCCCACTGCGGCTGGGAAACATGATTTTCGGGTATTTTATATTAGTAAGTATATTTTTGTTTAATTAAAAATGCTACACTCTTTGCACGACATCTCGTACTCGACGTCTCGGACACAAGAACGAACGTCACCAGCCGCCACCCTGGATCGTAGTCGAGGAGTTCATATTTTTTTGGACCACTCGTAAAAATGGACTGGTAGATTATTACACTACACACTTATGTGAAGGTGGGGGCAAGTGCCCTCCCCCCTCTGTTTTGCCCCTGGAGACTACTGCTAGGAGAGTTTCTAAGAAACTACTAGCTATCCGGTTACATAAATCCGGTTATATTCGGTAATACAAAGGAGAACCTAATTGTTAAGTGCCTACAAGAAGTGCTATGTATGACGCCACGGTATTTAACGAACGTATTTAATACCGTATTTAATACGGGTACGGATAATTGAAGACTACAGTACAATTATAATACCGTTTGGTCGTTCCATACATAATGGCTGAAAGGTGAACATACTTACAGAAAGATTGTCAGGAACACCTGACTGTTTGATCGAGCACTTAGAATCTATTGCATACTTACAGAAAACTTGCTATGTGAGTTGTTGTTATATTATATTCTTTTTTTGACTATTCAATATTCGTTTGGATCTTTTCTGCTCCTAAAAGAAAAAGTGAGCAAAGTATAATTTTATGTGCGTTGCTATTACGTTTTGCACAGGCGTTAGTTTATAATGAGACGTTACGGACGGTTTCCCCTACAAGCAAGCGGTATGCCACTTTAAAGGATTTTTAAAAGCATACATTTAATGTTCTTAATACTTTATACCTTAGGAGGTAAAAGAGTAATGAACTTTAAAATGTTACCTTAGGATTATAGGCAGTGAACATTACCGACGTGAAATGGTAACTTGCTACTCAAGAGCACCTAGGTGGTGAAGGGGGCTAAAGGCTAGCAACAGATCAGCGATTTTCTTAAGGTCACTATTTCCATTGATGACAGTGATTAGATCACTTATCTCTTAAGATCACCCGCACGCTTTCTTCTCTTAATTCATAAGAAATAAGAGAACTAACTACTCGTGCTTCACGAACCATTGTTATTAATAATTTCTCTAGATTAAACTTTTTATTTTTTGGTTTGTGCATGAAATGTTTTTTATTTTCAGATAATAACAATAGCAGTAATGGCATACAGTCTTTACCAGCTCGGTATGAACATCGAATCACCCGAGAAGGTCGATGACACCAGTAGATTCAAAAACTGGGAAAAACTAGAGGAACTGTTCGGAGAGAAAAATGAAACTCTGGTAGCGATAGTCACTATGGTGTATTACATATCGTATATAGTCATTGCTTTTCTGATGTTTCTCTTTTCTGCAATGTTCACATGTGGAGCTTACACGGTAAGTCCGCTTTTATAATCGTTTAGAATATACATTTTAGATTATGGATAGACCACTGAGCACACGGGTTGATCTTCGGCAGTGATAAGTACCAAAATAGCTGTCGACGATGCATTATCGCTCACACAAGGCGATTAACTATTTTATGTACAAACATTATTATAAGTTGTTGCAGGTGTCTATAGGCGGTGGTGATCACTTACCATCAGGTGACCCACTTGCTTGTTTGCCGTCCTATGTTGTATTAAAAAAAAAAAAAAAAAAAAGTTGATTTTTTTGTAACCGGAATTTCTTTCTATTTTATTTTTTAAATGTTGAACATTCTGATTATTAAATTATTTGCTACTAAATCACAAAGAAAAATCTTGAGCACTAGCAGTACTCGAACCTGCGACCTCGGCATTCCGATCAAGCATAATTATTGTATGGTAATTTTCCACTGTCTTTGCTATACGTACTTTTGCTCTTTGTCTGTGTCTGCTATGATACTACTTTTATCCACTCAAAGGCTAACTGAAAGAGATCCCTTAAAGAGATAAGTTCCCCTTTGTACATCACTGTATCTTTTTTGTCAGTTATGTTTTTAGAATTTATATATTTCCATTCAAGCATGATCATTTTCAGCATTTAAGATTTTTCTTTGTCATGTTTATAGCATATCATATCAATATTATAAGTTTTTCAAAATCATGGCGGAATGCCATGAAGTCTACTTAATTTGCTAATTTTTTTTCTTTTTAAATAATTTTTACATAATAAACCTGGCCCTCTTTTCGAACCCATCCAAGCGATGCTAAATTTACACGGGGTTAGTACTTATGTTAAGTACTTGCCACTTACATAATGCCTTGCGTGTAAACATGCTTAGTGTTATAAAATTGCATGTGCAAGTGAATAGATTCTAGTAAACGAAAGTATGGTGTGTTGCGAATTGGCGTGCAGAAAAGTAATATTTGTATCAATCGTACCTTCGGTTTGACTTCTGCTTTAAAAAAGTTATCAGAAAATGCTTATTAGGTGTTACCTTCTCTGTTTCAGGTAAACAACTGCCTGGTGTCGTCGTTTTTCATGTACAGCTTCTTGCACGTGTTTCTCACTATCTTCCTTATCGTGTGGGAAGCCACGTCCGGCGGGTGGATCCAACTCGGGCTCATCGTGGCTTCAGATGGTACGGTAACCGTTTAATATTATATGTTAGCCTGCAATCTTGTCCCACTGCTGGCTGACCAAAAGCTTCGTCCTCGGATTCCCAGTTTTCTCTATCTTTAGCAATCTCTGGCCAGTCATTTGAGAATGCGTCCAAATCATTCCGCCATTTCCGCCTCGGCCTAACCCGTCGTTGACTTCTACCTTGTGCCACCCACCGGATGGCAATCAATGCCCATTTTTGGTGTATGCGGCAGACATGGCCAGTCCAGTCCATTTCAGCCTAACCAATTAACCCACCATAAGTCCGTTTAACCAGACTTTCAGGCCCTCTGTATGCGGGCTTGCAAGGCGTGCAACGCACGCGCGCGGCACATCTCGGGGGGCGGCAATTCCTTTCTGTTATCACACCCTTATGAGTTAACAATAAACAACCTTTCTGACAAGCTAAGCATGGATAATCGTAGATAAACAGGGGCGGCATAATCGATATTGCACACGGGCGTTCAAATAGCTAGCGGCGGGCCTGCAGACTTTAATGGGATCATAGACGGACGAGTAAGTTTGCGCACTTGTGGCTTGACGACCTTTTATCGCCCAAAAATAACTTGCGTTACAGGAGGGTAATAAAAGTCGTTCAGCCATAAGTATACGCAAACTTACTGGTCCGCCTATCAACCCTTTTAAAGCAGTCACAAGCTGGGTCCTGACTAAGCTAGCCTCCTTGCTAGGCAGCCTTGCACAGCAGCTTGGTAATTCGAGACCCGGCAAACAGAAACGACGTAAATTTACTCCTATTTGGAGTTCAAAAATATATCAATAGTTGGAAAATAAGCAAAAGGCCCAGGCAAAATCATAATTAATTATAAAACAAATTAATATACATTCAGATTCAGACGTTACTTTGCGGGCGTCCATATCAACACACTGAAACAAATTAACTTAAGTACTTACTACTCTGCGGAACCAAACCCAAAGTTCTCTCCAAAGCTCCGCTCGGTTTCTATCAGTTTGTTGTTATAGCAAATAGTGACTGACTGGGGCCTCTCGCTGGCTTTTTAACTGTATTTGAATATTTTAGAGTATAAAAAGTGACGGATATAAAAACCAAAAGGCATACTAAGAACCTTCAAAGAAGAACGGGGCTTTTAATCTTTTAGATTGTTTCTGTGTACTCGCAATTTCACTCAACATTCTTCTCTCTGCATCTACATTAATATTAAGATATTAAATTCCGGAGCTAACTTTAATGTTTTGTTTGCAGTGATCCTGATTATTTGTCTGTTCAGTGTCAAATACCTGATGGAAGCAATCAGAACAGGGAATATCTACAGTCGACCTGGAGAAGTTTATTATAAATATTAGTATTATAAAACATGCGTACCCACTCAAAGAAATTAAACTTTACAGATAGAGAGGAGTTTCTGAAAGGTTGTTAATAATTTAATATCGTGCCAAAAACGTGCTCATTTTTCGTGTAATGCAGTTAAGCACTTACTTAATTAATCAGTACTTTGTGAAGTCGAGTATTTTAAAAACAAGTTTTTCGTCTGATTGATGATTGTTTTAGTTAGTGGAATATTTACGAATTGTTTTTTATAATGTCATACGAATAAAGATACGTAATAAAAAATACAGGTAGCTTGTTAGTTTTCATGTGAATCGTATGTTTTAAAAAGTGGAATTTAATTATTTAGTGGTTAACTTCATTACTTTTAGCCTTCTAACTGTGAAGTCACCGTTATCTTCAAACTTTTGTGATATATGCATTGTGGGTGTCTGAATAAATTGAAAGTCGTAATATAATAAAGATAATTTATTTTTCTTATTTTTTTGTGTCCGTTATTTCTGAGACATAACTGCGTCCCTTTTTTCTCCACTTTAGTACCCACCCATTTACTTCCTGCAAAATCTTTTTAAGCCAAAAAAAGAAAAGTCATTAATAAATAACCCTACTTTCTGGCAGCAGTCGAGTAAAAAGATCACATTTTAACAAAATTACATTAAACGTAAGTACTTTTCGGTAAAATTTTATGTATATGAGAGAGAATAAATTAATAATCACAGTGATCACTTAAATTCTAAATTCCTAAATAAAACGTATGAATAACTATTGATATTTGTGAAGTAAGTCATTTAAATTTGGATCCTTCGGTGTCGTGTCGAGGTCCCTTCTTCGTCGTCGGCCGAGCATCATAGGTACAACCATGGCCATGGTAGCGGGCAGCATACCGGCTCCAACTGCCGCGAATACAGTCGAGCTGTCCGGCGAATGATTTGACACTATCTTCCTCCTCATTACTCGATTGACAACTGGCTTTTGCTGATTCGAAGCAAACTCCATATCGTACTTCTTATCCATATCTCGCTTTGACTCTTCTACTGTTTGGAAACTCTTCTCCACTTCCAATAAGCCCCCGTGTGACGTTGTCATGTTTGTATGAGCACTGTCTACAGGTAATACCGTTAATGCCACTGCTTGATGAGACGTCATCGTCGTCCCGTCAGAACGATCATCAGCTGTAGGGTTAAGAGAACGCTGTCGTTTTTTATTTCGGTAGCCTTTTGTAGTCGACAGTAATACCCACTGACCATCGCCATATGGGGGCCTTGAAGCACGATCACTATCCAGCTCAGGAGTTCCAGCGTAAATCACTTGAGTCGGTCTTCTCATTGGTCTCTTCTGGTGTGGAGCTTGGTGAAGAGCTTCATACTCAAACGGGAATTTAGTTGGCCGATGATCGGTGACCACTGAATCCGACATGCCATAGAAAACTGTATCATCATCAGCACCACTATTATTAGGGAAGTGTTCTTCAGATTCACAGTTTGGTTTATGTGGACGCCGACCTTCATCCGGAGACCAGGAAGTTGGGTAGCTGTACACGCCTTGTTGTGGCTTATTCCATGTAGGTTTGGATGGCATTTCAGATTCATACTCTGATGACATGTGTAACTTATTATTTATGAAAGTAGGGCGGTTCAAATTCGGTCGTTTTTGCTGGTTCGATTGTGGGTAACTATAACTACTATCTATTCCTTGATATGAAGAATACCTGTCGTCATAGTCTGGTTTATCACTGTCATCATTCCACTGATAAGGTTTTTGCTTCTTAACATTTGGCTTCCATTTAGAAATTTTGCTTGATGACCATGCTACTGGTTCTAATGTAACCCAGCCATCTTTGTCATCATACGGATGCTTATGTTGTTTTACTTTGAGCCTGTTCCAAGAAGTAAAAACTTTGCCATTGTCCTCTTCATCAGATTGGCTTTGTTCTACCGGGACGTAATGGTCTGATTTGAACTTTTCTTTCTTGAGTTTTGCCGCCAAAGCACTTATTGCTTGAAGTCGATCCTTGGAAAATTCGGGATAATCTTTAAGTTTCTCCACATTGTCTGAGTAGTATTCATCAAAATCTTTTTGAGGTCCATCAGTGTCACTGAAACCTTCCTGGCAAGATGGTCCGAAGCACCTTGGATTTCCATCTGTGTCATGAATAATATCCGTCATAATATTCTTCAATTCAACGTCGTCCTTTTGATCCTTGAAGTCCTTGCCATACTGCTGCCAGTGATGACCATCTGTTTCTATAACAGTGATAGGCTCTTTGCCTGGTACATCTAACTGGTATTTTAACTCGGCATGGTTTCCGATTCGCGCCGGATCTTTCGAATTGGCCAAAGCAAGGGCCAGCACGCAAAATACGATTACCCTCACTGTCATTTTCATTGAATTCACTTTCAAATCGCGACACGGCGCGCTGGCGGGCGCGCGAGGACTGAGCGCCGGCGGTGGTGGTCGCGCGCTGATATAGTTCTGATAGTGGTTGCACATTAAACGCCCTCCCTGTGGCTGCGCTCTAATGCAGTGGCAATTTCAGTTCGGTCACGACGAATGCGCGGAATAATTGCGCGGCGATTGTCGCAGCCGGCGACTATCTTAATGGACTATCACGTCTTTCTCATGCCCATGACCCGCGCTCAGGTGAAACCGTTTTACATTTTTCCGAGCGTTTTCTCCGTGGGTCGAGAACACTTGCTGTTTCACAGCTTTTCCCCATTTAGCGTTAATGCGAATAATGACAGTTTATATTGCGATAAATATTTATTGATATTGAGTTGTTCAGAATGTGCTTACGCTTAGAACTTTTTATTCAAGTAAATAAATAGACAAAAACTAGAAGTATTCTAGTTATTATTGCCCTAAGTAAGGCACCACTAGTTTTAACAGCGCTGTTAGAAAAATCTGACAAGGTACCACCAAGATAGTGCACATCAAAATGTTCCAAAATTTAAAAAAAATTTTTGGTGCACAAGTTTTATTAATGTGCGAATACCACACGCTTCCAATCCTGTCTGGGTCAGCCGTCGTCTTTACGTCACTTGCAGAGCACCAAACCAAGAATCCTCTATAATACCACCCCTGGCCTGTTTGTTGCAGTGCCCGTGTAGTCCGACTCTCTCTTCTACCACTAACCCACTCCACTTACCGCTATCCCTGTCGCCATCGCCTCCGCTCTAATTGCACTATGCACTTTTACTTGTTTACTTTCCTTGCTTAGAAAATGGTCCATATTGGCTATTAATCCTTGTGTAGTTGCAAAGGTAATAACACAGGGTGAGAACTACTGTATAAGTGCGCTTCGTATTTATCAGGGTTCCGTAATCCAACTAGGAATCCCAATAGTTTCTCTACACCCTTTTGTATGTCACACTCATTTTTTCTCAAAACTATTTAAGTTACAAACCTAAAATTTACACACATCTAGATTTATATCCCACTCACAAATACCGTGAATAACATTTGTAAAAAAGTTTTAGGGTACCTCCCATAAAAAGCAGGGTTTTTTTACCCTTCAACATCGAATAAGGTTTCGTTAGATAACTATTCAAAAAAATTTATCAGTATATTATTATCCATCTCAAGATTTGAGGTACCGTTTCTAAATAATTGAGCACTTAATGAAAAAAAAATCGTGTTCCCTCTCTCTCTTTCCCTCCTTAGATTCTACAAGTCCTAAAAATATATATCTTAAACGCTAGATCTTATGAAGTGCTTTAAGGAAAACTAAACCGTGTCATACAGCTTTATTGGTTCTTGAATTAAAGTCGACTAAACTGTTATATCAGTTGAAAATCACCGTAGATAGTACAAAATCTACTTATTTATTTATTAATCAACTTACATTTACAGACACGCAAAACATGAAAGTTATAGGTTACGTAGTTACATATAATAAATAAAATTACTTTGAACAGAAAATATATCTAAATTGGTCGTAAGACTTGGTCGATTATTAGTTATGACTACGGAATACAGAACCCATTTTTTTCCTACCTACAAAACACCACTAGTAATAGTACCGAAGAGCTTTGTCATGACGATGCAATTTTTGTATTTAGGTTTTTTTACTCGCATATGGCGTGTGCGCAGAAAATAAACTTCAGTGAAATTACGTTTAGTACACAATAACTGTTATTATTACCCAATCAATGCACACGATAAATGACAAGATAAATCGAGAGCACCAAAGCGCCGTCACGTAACCAGCGTAACTGGACAAAAAGTGAACAAAAACTGCAAAAAGTGAACATCCGTTTATTTGCAACGATTCAGTACAAAAAAATATTGAGCACTTCAGCGCCTTTCCATATTATTACACCGACATTCCGTGCCCAGCGTACGTGCTGATGAATAATATGGTCGAATCAATCAATGCTATAACTATAAAGCTGAGGTGAGCGATTTTTAGCATTCTTTTAGCCGCTAGCCACTAGAAATAATCTCATTAGTAGCTGATAAAGAGGAAAGAAATAATGATTGGTTGCTCAGGGGGCCTGTATTATGACAAAAAAATGACTGACTCTTATTTTCACGCACTTGATCCATATTTTCTTGACGCCTAATAACACGCATGAGATAAAAGTATTCTACTCGCATTTTTAATCCAAGACCAGACGTACGATTTTCGAATCTCACCAGGTGACAGAAGCATACAAAAGTGGCGGAATCTATGAAAAACGGCCATTTTGGTGAGCTTTAGTCACCTGGTGAGATTCAAAATCGCTCTCCTGATCTATCAAATTTCATTTAAGTCTGTCGTCTAGACGTTAAGCGTGATTGAGGAACAAACCTCCACATATACAAATATCCAAACATTACTACTTTCACATTTATAAACTATAATATTAGTAGGAATAGATTAGGCTTAACACAGAAGTAAACTTAATCACCGGTTCAAAAAAATCATCATTGGAAACAGCCGACGGAACATTTAGGAGTATATTTTTTTATGATAATTAGAATTTTACTTTATTTGTTATACATTTCAATTAACAATTGTTAAATAGGAATATCAAATAGCTGGTTTTAAGCTAAAATTTGCTCGGTTTCACTTGAACCATTCGAGTAAAGTAGCGCAACTGTTTACATATTTGTATATGTTTCGGATACATCATTTGTCTGGATTTCATTGTTCTGAAATCCATTTTTTGGTAGGGATAATCTTTTATTGATTTAGGCGAAAAATATTTTCCAAAAAACATCGATGCTGACGAATGAAGTTTACATAATATAAAGTAGAGTGGCTATCCATTCCTGTCTGTCCTAATTTTTCATTCTGTATATTCGGCCGCCTTCTCCTTCTAAATCGCGCAATTTCACTGTTATTTAGACATTTTTAACAGAAGGTTTTTATGTCCATTACATCCTAATCGAACTCGTGCAAAGCCGGGACGGGTTGCTAGTGCTGAATAAAGGAATCTTCCACATTAAATGTTTATCTAACCCTATTCAAGTTACGTCGCATTCAAACTGTTATTTCGCAAACGGGCATAATATGCAAAGAGAAAGGTGAAATATAAAGAACCGTGTGTGGTTTTTATAAGAAGTGATAAATCACGTTAGCGAGAGGTCAACGCGCTGCAAATTATGGCTTCATTAGACTGGCTGCAGACGTCCATGTAATTGGCAAAACGATAACGAGGCAATAAGATTTACTGGTGGTAGAGCCACACTGCAGCCAGTTGCTGGTTGCAGTTCGAATGGGCTGACTGGACCGCGGTAGTACTACACTGTCACAGAATACCAGTGTTGTTGCTTGCCTTTTGAATGGTAATTATACGATTGAGAGACCTTAAAGTAGGTAGGATTCTTTTAAAGTTCCTGGTTTCCCGTGTCATGGTGTTTGGCGGAGATAACTTCTCTTCATGACCTGCATTCTTGTTTACCTTCTTTTCTATAAAAAAGTGTTAGCGCCGTAAAAACCTACTGTTCTATAGGTACATGCTAAGGCTTTGGATTTGACCTATGTCTAAGTGCCAGTTTAATATTATTCCTCGTCCTCCAACCTCTATTTATTTAAACATTACCTTTTAAAAATGGCATCCTTATAGCATTCTCGACCATTCAACCCTTAGGAAAGACAAAATTCTTAATACATCATAGCATATACATACATATAAAAAAATACATAAACACATATCTCATCTTCTCAGATTCTTAGTCCAGCAAATATTGCCGAAGCATTCGCTTGAATGCAAGCTTACTGGGATTGGGGCCCGTCTTATGTCAAGAAGAAGTGCATTTCGGAGACAGATCTTCTAATGGGCGAAGAAATCAGACATGAAATCAAATAATATATAAAAGTTCAAAAAAAATTATAAGTTTAAGCGATGAAGTAGAACGCAGTTGAAAACCTGCATATTCAAGGAGCATCAAAGTTTACACATAAAGGAGAATGGGCATTTTTGTATGGGCGCTGTCCCAACCCTTGTATACACTAGTGAGTAGTATGGACGTGTAGTACTCGGAGTAAGGATCATCATAGACCATGTTTCGAAGACCAGGTGTCTGCAGGGGTGACGTGGGACGCAAATATAAAAAAATATTTTTTCAATAAAACTTAAGTGTAACACACCCTAATGTATGCGACGTTGCCATTCTGTTGACTAAAAAGTCATAACGAAATATGTCACGTCAAACTGAAATAATCCTTTGTCATTTAAGTCATCAACGTGATCGAAAATAAAAAACCATTATGACCTAACGTGTCAAAAGTTAAAGTAGTACGTTGCCAGCTCGTCCTAAAGCACTGTTCGACTGGGGTTTACCTTAAGAATTGTTAGTTGAATTGTTTTGTATGAAAAAATAAAAAAAATAAAACAGCTAATTAGACCTATGCTCACATTACGTTTTTTACTTCTAGTGGCCTCAGTAATGCGTGGTTAAAATCTTTCGGCTATATCTCGAACAAGATTTTACAGATACTTTTCATACAACTGCTAGTTCAAAGTGAGGTATAAAATGGGCTGTAGCTTTTTCCCTGCAAACATCTCGGTTTTGCTGTCATATAAAAAAATTAAGCTCTTATAGAGAGCTTTCAAATAAGATATAGCACAACTGTATACAGCACTTGGGTCAATTTGCCCATTCTCCTTTGCAATATGTGAGTGGAGAGTCGAACAGGACTTTAGAATTAATGCAAAGAATTCTAAAAGACCCGTGTTGACGAATGGGAAGCTGGTTAATCTGATGCCGATTGAAAATGAAATAATTATTTTGTAAGTAGGCCACATAGGCTCGAAATGAAGAGGTATGGTCGTATTTACGAAAGCCAAGGGTAATAATAAAAAAAAGGAATGTGTAAATGAAGCCCTTTCATTAAATATTAATACTTGAAGGAGAAGCCGCACTTTAAAATCTTGCTTTTGACCCCTTATGCAAAGAAATAAAACAAGTATTTTTTTTTCATTTGTTTTGAGGTAGGGTAAACAAGCTGTTAAAATTTGGAATTCATAGCAATCTATGGTTGCTGAAATGTACCCCTATAAAAAACGGACAGACAGTTGGAGTCGTTACTAAACTCTGAAACGGAAATCCAAAATCAAAAGTAAGGGTCTAGAGATGCCATGATCCGTTGAATATTGTTAGATCAGAAGCAATATCATAAGGTTTGGAGGGTTGTCACCTGATAAATCTCTAGGAAGATACAAATCAAGGCCCGACCACATCAGCCATTAGATATTGTCATCTGAAAACCCCAATTTTTGATCTAAGATTTCATTTCAGTTTGCAAATAATTATTTTTTTTACCTACCTTGTACCCACGGAACCCCGAAAATGTAACTTTCTGTAACAATAACATTCTAGTAATAAAAACAAAGTAGTCGCACGTGTAGAACAAAACTTTGCCTTTGACTCTGCTCGAGCTCGTATGAACTCCGGCTACCTAAGAGTACGTCATTTTAGTTCGTATCTTAGTCTTGTAGTCACAAAAGCAACCGTAAGTTATAGGGACAAAGTTGAAAATTTAAACTAATTTAAACACGTAGTACGGGCTCATTAAACTTACTACAACTACGTAACTCTAGGTAAGAAACTCTCTTCCTTAACTGGCTTGTTCGGAGCGGATGCAAGTTAATGCATTTAATGCCGTAATGCTGAAAATTGCATCCAAGCGGACATTAGTTATAACTGAGTATCTTCAGTTTAAGTTACCTATTTGAATATGTAAGAATACTCATTTCGCTTACCTAAGTAGGAACTGGTAAACAATCCGAAGTTGAACGTGGAATTTACGCTAGCATTGAAGCTAGAAACTACGATTATATTCGTAATTTACAAACGGTGGAGAAGTTTCTGGCCAACGACAGGATTTATCTTTTTATTCAGGAACTTAGGCACCTATTCTTTATCATTTTAAGGTGTTTTTGTGTAGTCTATTTCACTTTCCGGTCCTATTTAAAACTATCGCTTTTAATTAATACATAATTCCGTGTCTGGCAGGTGATCTGTGGCTTAATAAGCAAGAGCTCGCATTGGATGACGTCGCAAGTTCGTTCGAGTCAAGTATGTCTTTTTGTGTTGTCATTTTATTTATCATTCAAATAAACACACTTTCGGATTTATAACATTACTTAGAACGACACTTGCTAAACACAATGACCGTTACTGCCCTCTTATAAACACCCTTCATCAGTTAAAAGGTTCAATGGAACACCCTTAAAACCAACCGGTTCAAGTATCCATGGATAATTCTAATGATTATGAATGCCAAAGATACCAGAATCTTCACGCCTCGCCACTGATCCACAAGTCACGCTTCCCAGCCTCATTTACCGCCAAGCTCCTTTATGCTTTCTACAACTGACAAAATAGTGTTGACAGATTTCTAAATGATATCTCTTCTGTTGTCAATGAAAATTTTATTTATTCAAGTTCGTTCAACTTTGGAGATCACGGAGTCCGAGACAGATCGGATCGATTGTTACGGTATGACTTGAATGGAATCAAGGAGTTTTCTTTTGATGTTTCTAATGGAATTAACAATAGCTATTACAATTTGGTAAATTATGTACGCGAAAGTTTGCTAGCGTTTAAAGTTTGGACGGTCGAAGAGCTCCTGGGATACTGCTATCTGACTTCAGCAGACTTTACAAATGTATATAATTTTCCAAGTATACGTGTCATTTGGTAACAAGTATTTTTTTGGTGAAGCCCATAAATTTTCACAATTGGGAAAGACATGGTTTATGATGGGCGCCAGATCTAATATAACACAAAATAGAAAAGAATGGCGCAAAAAGATAAGGAGAGTTGACCCTAAATTATATGGGTAGCCGCCTAAGCACCTAAACTACTCAAAACAAAATAGCTTGGCTTTTCTCTAAAAATGGAAATATGAAAATAAGTTCATATACCTATGCACGTTTTGAAAGTTGGGGTTTATTTTATAAATTTGATGTGTAAACATGGGGTCAGTCAGATATATTCAAAAGGATTAATATTTCAAAAACCGATTCTTTATTCCCCGTTCGCCACCAGCAAAATAAAATATTTAAATCACTTCAGACAGACAGAGAGACAGGCATCTGCCTGTCTGTTTGGCCGTCTCCCTGCAGCCCTTGTCTATTTAGACTAGATAAGGAAGGGATGAGGACTCTAAATGTACAAGAGTCACCCCTTTTGCTTCTGCGTTGCGTGGCTAGCAGCGGTTCTCGCTAAAAACTTCGCCGTAAGCTCTTACGTGACATTGTTACACTAACCGAACGCAATTACGTCACAATAAGTTTGAAAGCGCAATTTGGCGCCACGAGTGTAAGACCAAAACAAAGCACTTTCCATGCGCTATGGCGATGGCTAAACGCTGAATTTGGCCTAAGACGTCCGTGGAGTCGCCAGTTTTAAGTTGATCAGATAAAGGAAAATGTATGCAATTTAGTTTTTATTAATAAGTCTTCGAAACGTTAATGTTCATGTAAACGAGAAGCAAATATTTCAGAACAGCCTAAACAGTACTTGAACGTTATATTTAGGTATAATAATAATTAACTTGATAATTATAGGCATTTTTATAATAATGATATACATATAAAGCTGTTTTGTCTACACATATATCATAAATGCTCTATAATGCGCTCAGAAACCGTAGGCAATGACCAGCATTATAACAACCAATATTATTATGAGAATTTTTCTAATTTGTTTCTATATTTGTTCAAATTCAATTTTTATTACTTATTTTAATGTGTACAGTCTATAGATATTGAATAGGTACCTAGCACTAGTAGCTAGTAGCAATGCACCTATTGCTTCTGAACCCATCATAGAGTACTTATGCTATGTGTGTAGATAAAGTACCTAATGTATACAACTGTACATAATTAGGTCTTAAAACACTCGTGTGATCCTATTATTAAAACCTTCCTTATTCCTGTGACAAAAACCACACTCGTGTTTTAAGGCCCCTCATTATGCAACAGTTGCATTAAATACTATTAACTTTAAGTGTACTACTTGCCGAATATACTACGAGATGTAATTACCAATTTCTGAATAGTAGAGTTTATGATAATGCGTCATTGTTCTACTCTTGTTTGTTGACTGCCGCTCAACTGTAACTAATCTGCAGGGAAATCGTTCATTTCATTTCCTATATTACAGTTGGTAGGTTTGTACTTCTGTTTGTAGTTTAGTAAGTAAATTCTAAATTCACTGCGGATGTGATTACAAAACGACAGTAAACGATGGAGATTGATTAATTGTAAGCATTTAATAAAGTATAATTACTTCATCCTTTTATAAACATAATGAAAAACGTGTTATGTTAAAAAAATTATAAAAGCCAAACTGTCAACAATGACGTCAATAACGTTTAGATTTAGTATAATACGCGCATTTCAGCACTGACGCTTTGGTTTGCCAACCCTACACGACCAATAAATAACTTACAAAATAATTCTAACGCCTCACAGAGGAGAGGTTACAGTAAGTTACAGTGGATACAGTGGCAGTGGTTACAGTGGCTCTACCATGACCAGCCCAGGTTTAATTTTACCCCCCTTCCGGGTTAATATCATAAAAAATAACATAGAAATAAACTCCGATATACTAAACTTGACAGGGCATGTTAGGGCTATTGGGCTTTGTTTTTTGAGTCATAGTATTGAACTTTCATTGATTCCATTTGAATTTCACAGTCTTGGAACAAAGTAACCTTCGATATAACTGTGACAAATATATTTTTCACGGCGGCGTCTCCATGGACGCCGTGACGGTCAAGGCTGGCTGCCGGTTTCACTTTCTTGTGCCGAACATTTTCACCGCTCTCACGCGCAAGCTCGGAGAAATGCGCTTGCGCAGCGTGTTTATGATGGAGATAATACGGGCAAAGTGTTTTGTGTACTTAATACATGCGTGTAGTTTAAAACGTAATAGTGTGTTGTGTTAGTAAATAAAATTCTCCAACTTCCTAAATTAAAAAGTTTTAAATTTAAAAAGAAAATAGCGTCGAGTTTATTGTTTAAGCTTGTAAAAGACAATTTGCTCACTATCAAGACATGAGAACTAAAGTACGCGAACAAAAAGCTATGACTTACCAATGGTAAACAAAAAAAAAGTATTATGTCCGTAATAATAGCATAAGAGATATTATGTGATAACTTTTACAAATTAAAAACTGACTTAATACACAGAGCTTCTGATGAGCCTCGTATTTATATTTAGACGGCGATTTATCCCTAAGGATTCCACCCTTAGTGATAGAATATTCATGGGACCAAATCGTATAACCAATTCAATTAAAAAAAGAATCGTTGAAATCGGTTCACAATTAGCAAAGATATATTGCGTAACACACAAAAAAATATTCGCCCTCCTTTTTTAAGTTGGTTTAAAAGTGATCAGCTTTCGCCATACGTATTTTAAATACTTCCTGGGGTGCAATTTTTGAATCTCAGCAGGTGACTAGAGCTCACCAAAGTGGCCGAATCTCTATGAAAAACGGCTATTTTGGTGAGCTTTAGCCACCCGGTGAGATTCAAAAATTGCACCTCAGGGGCAAATTATATTTTCAATAAAAGGAAAGAAAGTATTTTTCAATCTTAATTCCTCGCTATTGTATTTTTCGTGTGGGGAAACACCTCATTCATTAAAATCGGCTCAGTCATTTAGGCACTACAGTGGAACATACGTAAATACAAACATACATATATAGGCTGCTAAAAACATAACCCTTCCTTTTGGCTTTGCCGTAGTCGGGTAAAAATAAATGAAACATGTAAGTGACTGACAATTAAAACCAGCATATTTGTTTCGAATATTTAGGTAAGTATTTTTTCGAAGTCTATCATATTTTTTTATATCACACCAATTCCCATATTTTATTTTTAACCGACAATCCATTTGATGATGATTAGATAAAAAAAAATCCTATAGTTAACACCTACTGTTTCAAGTTATTGCAGCAGTCCAACATAAAAACTGGAAACTTTATCCTTTAGAAATGTGGCATGATTGTTAGCAACGCCATCTATTTCACATTGCAGTTAAGTAGTTACGTGGGCTTGAATGCTGCCTCTCTCTTTTCTTACTTATCTGCTGGGCTTAGCGAACGCCATCTATGTTTTAATGATTCAACTACTTCTACCACTGATGTACTTCTTGCTGCCTTTCTGCAACACTAGAGAACATTTAGTTAACAAAAATTACAGAAAAACATAGAAAGAAAACCTTATCTTGCGGATTAGGAATGTGTTCTTTACTGAAAATTGCTATCAAACTGGTTAGTGTTTCAACTGTTTCCTTTGTCACCAGAAATTTTTAAAACTTTTACCTCTACTCTACACGAACATGACGTCGTCGAAGTAATATTTGGGTGGCACGCTAGATGGCACTTCACTTAGTTGTTTGTGTTCGCGTATTCGCGAGAGCTACAGAGATGCACTTTGCAAAATCGTTTGTAGGGTTACGTCCGTAGTCACGTTTTATTTCTTTAATTCTGAGTAATTGTCTAGCTAGCCAATACCAACTCCTTCACTTTTTCTGTATAAAAATACTCAGCCAAGCTCTCCTCCATTTTTTAAGTCGGTTAAAAACGGCAGCTTCTCTAAAAATCGACGACGCTTTACAATTACAGTCAGATGTAAAAATATGAATGCATCCCACATACTCAAACGTATTAAGTATGTACCAACGCTTTTACGTATGAGGTACCTACTAAGGATTTTACTTAAATAATAAATAAGGCTTGTTGCAATTGATTTTGTTGTTGTTGTTAATGTTAAGCTTTCTTGAAAATTCATGGTGACAAGTCAATTAGTACACTCGTACTACCATCGATATGCATGTGTTTCTTCTAATAACGTGTAGATTTGAATTTCACTCTAATTATAAGGCAATGAAATCATATTATGGGATGGTTTATTTCTTAACGTGAAACCAGACGTGGATGGTTGTGATGATATCCTGACTGGGCAGTTGTCGGACGGTGGCCTCGACCTTCCCCTTCTCAAACGGCAGCACGTTGGGCATCCCTTCAGCTGCCAACGTCATGTTCTTGAATATGTACATTCCCTGAAGAAGAAGAAAACTTCGTTGACTTTGGACGATCATTTAGTATTTCATGATCCGACACAAACGTTACCACTTCTCTAACCAATGCAAACAGTACCAGAAATACTATAATGACGTTTCGATCAAAATTTTTTTGACAAAGGTTTTTGGCTAATGGCCATAAATGACACAGTGATATCTTCATTAATATAGCCAGTAGAAAAATTCTAAAAACACTTCCTTCGAAGCTGTATTAATTGTTGAGGTAGTCCACGAAAATTGCAATAGTTCTCTAATATGAAAACTTTTTTGCGTTTTTGCGCGGAAGACATAGATATGAGGGCGCATCACTCACGCCTCAACAAAGCCATACCGAAACTATATGTAACATTATGTGTCCCAAAGTCCACACCAAACGGTTTGCACGATCTTCGATCTTCGATGGTCTCCATTTCGCATAACTAAGGATTAGAATGCTTTTCTTGCATCGGTATTAATCAGAAAACTTCTGGATAAACATATTATGCTACATCATTTGGCCTAATTATCACTTACCATCGGGTGAGATTGAGGTCAAATCCAAACCAATTCTGAACATAAAGTGGAATAAATAAAACAATGCTCACCGCTTGTATAGGGCAAGTGATATTGTATGAAGCTAAGATTACGCTAAAAAGCTTCCCGAAGTAAGGGTCTCGTTGGAGCATGTCACATATCTTCAAGTGCAACTCCATGAAACTGCGGCGATACTGGTTGTGCTGATACTCGAAGAATACCAGGTGGAGCTGAAGTAGACGAAAGTGGCACGCAGCTTATTCCTACTATTACTATGTTGTTGCAAATTCCAGTAATCTAAGGGTGGTAGTTTAAAAACAGTATCCAAGTTCCCATATCAACTGGATCATACTGTTCTAGTATCAAACTGGAAAACTTGAATATTGTCTATAATTGCCTCCTTAAAAGGCCAGGATGTCTAGACAACATGACATTCTGTTAGCATAAACGTTAGTAGAAACGACAACATGTATAGACTTGACGTAAGGGAGCGAACGCAAACGTCAATGTGAGTCGAATATCAATGCCAAACCCATATATTCTGTTATTTCTACTAGCGTTGACGCTCGCAGAGTGTCATATCCCTTTTTCTAGACTCTCTGTAGTTATAGATTGTACTCAATTATAGCAGCGTACTCAAGATGGAATTTGACGTTTCGTTTCTACAAGATTGCAACGTTAAATGCTTTTTTGAAAACGCAGACGATTTGAGAACGATCTATACAGCTACAGGCTTACAGCGAGCACTCTCATGCAATACTATGTCATGAAATCATGATATTTCGCTAAGTGGAAAAGAAGAAGACGTAATATGAGTGCTGCCAAAGGTTAACCAATCATGGCTTCTTTCTCTCGTGGTGGCACATCACTTTGTGCTTCGTTCATTACACCATCTCTGATGTGAAAAACCAAATGTTTGTAGTGCATCTCTTTGGTTCTTGCCATACTTTGAGCTCATAGAGTCATCAGCAGAAGTAACACGACTAAAATGGCCCAAAAAATCTTTGGATTCACAAATCTCTTGTCAAGAGAGTAAGAAATTATGTGCAGGTCTTGTTGACATCTTCAAGTGTTCAGCTATGATTACTGGTGGCAGTAGCACAAAGTTATGTGGCACCAACAACGTTGTCGTGTACCGTGACATTGTTCCGCAGGTAATCTCTTTTTTCTCTTCTTTTAAAACAACTAGGTATATTTATTCTTCTTTGTTGTTAATAATGACTCAGCTTAAGTAGCGTACCAAGATGGAAGATACACCCGGTTTCAAGTTAGACCATCAGCAATACAAATGTAAAAAACAAAAAAGGAGGAGAACAAGCATGCGGATCATCTGATGGAAAGTGATCACCGCCTTCCATGGGCAAATTATAATAATTCCGAAATATTTTATTTTTTATTACAATAAATACAGGTGAAAGAGAGTGTGAATACTAACCAAAGTCCATTGCAAAAAGATAAACGCAAATAGGAATGCTTGCCACGCGCACCCGCCTCTCATCTTGCCTCCAAATAGAGTAATGAAACATTCACAACAATCATACTTTCGGTCCGAAATCAACTAATCACTATTTAATGAAAAGATACGTACCTGCATAAATAATGTGTTTATTTAACTCTAAAAATGGCCCTACAATTGGCAGTCAACGTCAAGTTGCTGAGAGGTAATCTTCATTAAATATTAGTGACTTATTTAATGAACGCTTTAAATTTCAACACTAAAAATATGGCAACAAAGCCTGAATGTCAATACTTTGTTATTGTGTGCAATAAACATTTTGCCACCAAAATAAATTTTGAGGCCCCAAACAATGCTATCAAAAAATATAACTGAACACCAAAAAAGAAAACATTTACCAAATAATTACAGCCTACATAAGGAAATGGTTGTTTTAGCGATGTCTGGGGGCCTAGCACGCTAGCTTTTATCGATGATATAAAGCATTTATCCCGTTCTAACCAGTATGCGTGTGCAAAAGGGACGAATGCTTTATGTCAGCGATAAACGCTAGTGTGCTAGAGGGGCTGGTATTGAAAATTGCATTCTGGTATACTAAATCCAGTTTATGATCACCAAAACAAAACCACTACTGTATCAGCCAACGGACAAGAGGTACTTTATTGTGAGTTACTAGTACTGCGTTAGTACTAACGCGTGAGCGCACTTGTTATTTTGTGATCTTGAAACAATGTAACTAAACTGCTTGTGAATGGCAAAAATGGGCGGGGTCTGAATTTACGAGAATCATTTTACGTTTTCGATTTGGCGGATCCATTATTTTATGGACTCTGATGTAGGTAAATGTAGGTAAAGTAACATATTCTAAAATTTTGCACATTTCTTGTTACAGAAGTAGCACGAAATCAAACACTGGAAAAAGGGTTATTAAAAGTAGTTTATTTTCATTTAGTATTCGTGTAGAAGAGCGAGCGTTTTAGGAGCCGTACATGTGTTCTGTTTCGCGTTTTTTGTACTGTATACAAATCGCGTGCACACATAGATTTTCGTTTGCGTTCCATTCCCAAGAACAAAGAAAATACTCTTAAATAATAGACGCTTTCTATCTGTGTGGACACTGGAACTATACAGTAAAACAATTGCCTGCTATTAACGGCGCCTGTTTTATAATAGCTTTACGTTTAATGTTGTTTTTAACGTTTTAATCATCAAGTTTCTGTTTGAAAGTGACGTAGATGGCCGATGATGTCTGTTGTCGGCGTTTGCTAGAGAGCAACTTCCACTTTACCCTTTTCGAAAGGCCAAACATTCGGGAAATCATCAGCTGGTATCGAACTGTTCATAAATTTGTATATACCCTGGAAAAAGTTGAGTAAAGATAAAAACAATAAATAGAATCAGGCGTTTGCAGAGGTCCATTTGAACAAACTGGAACAATACCTTGCTTGCGGTTTCGCAAAGTACCTAGCAAGGTATTTTTTTCCAGTTTGAAGGTCAAACACTCTAATTTTATACAAAACACAAAATCATAACACTCGTAAACGAATTGTACGTTCGGCCGTCGACCCATGGAAATGGTAAGCATAGCTAGAACTATGGCATTGTAAACGCCAATGAGTGCAGGTCTGTTACTCCGTGTAAAACCTTTATTAGTTTACTACGACGTGATCAAATTTTTTTTAACAATTTTGTGAACTGTAGTGTTGGTCGTAGCAATAGAGCCGTACCGAGCAGTATCCAGGCTGGCAAGGCTGCCATAATTTAGTTATCGTTGCTGCAAAACCAGCTTAATACCTAGAGGTATCCATTTTAAGCAACCCAGTTTAACAGAGACGCACTGAATTCCGTTACGAGTGACGTCGTTTCGAAAATTCTCGTGCTAGATGCACTGATGGCAAAATGTTAATTGGTGACCAAGGACTGACTGAAGAGGTACTGGCTACTGAAAATAACTGGCTTTTTGATGGAAATTGATCACGGTTACCTATTATAACCCCGTAACCAGCGATCGCTAGTGATTCGTTGATCTGTTGCTGGGTTTTGGGTCCTCTCCCCTTTGGCCTCAACTTCTTCCACTCACCGTACGAGACGCAATACCCGGTTACTATTTTCCACTGGTACTTTGTGAGAATGTAACATTACACGATCGAACCGATCCATTGCAACCAACAACTGATTACTGAGTGGTTCTACTAATATGGCTAGAATGACATACCGAGACTCATCGTCGCTTAGTGCGCTTTATCTAACTAGTCCAGGAAGAGAAGGACCCACTAAGCGAAAATCGAGAAGATGAATAGGTCTAGCCATTTCCATCGTAATGATAGTTAAACTTAATTAAGTAAATTTTTGTACCCGAAATTTCTTTCAATTTTTATTTTTAAATGTTTAACATTTAAATTACCTATTAAATTAAAATGCTATGTAATGACAACACAAATATATGATAACTTGTTAAAAGTTTCATTTAGATGACACCGAGGGTACCGTAAGGGACCGTAAGACGAAGCACATTGAAGAATTCGCAAGGTATATGGTAACGGTAACGTGGCGAAACTGGAAAACGCAAGACACGGAATGCTGATGTTGCAGGTTCAAATCTTGCCATTACCCTTATTTTTCTTTGTTTTGTCATTACATAGCATTTTAATTTTAATTAATTAAACTAAAATAATATTTGCTTACGTATATAACACCAAAAATACCTGACAAAATGACACACAACATCGTCATTCACAATAATATCAGTTCTGGACCCATTGCGCTTAATCTATATTTAATGTTAAAGTAAATTTATTTCGTAAATGATTAAACACCATTCATGTTCTAACCATTCAGTACAGGCTGCGTTTAATGTAGCGCATCTAATGTAGCGTGCATTTACCGCTAGCGCATAGGATAAAGCTGTTGTAAAACATGGCCAGCATTACGAGTATAGCGAACAACTGCCGCACCAACATGGACGAGAAGCGACACACGCTGTTGCAGAAGAAAATCAGGGCTCGCAAGAAGCCTCGCAAGACACAGTGTGGTACTGCAGAGCCGGATAACTCCAGGCTGTGAGTAGCGATACCTAACACGGCGCTCTACGTGTCGCGCCTGCATCACACCGCCGCATTCGCTGATGTGGTGGGGTATGTCCGACGGAAGACTGGTTACACGCTGAGAGCATTCCAGCTGCAGTCACGACACTATGTGCACTTCAGCTCGTTTGTGGTGCGCGTACCGCGGCCGCTGCTGGAAACCCTCGGGTGCGTAGCCTTCTGGCCAAAGGATGTTGTATTCTGCCGGTTCCGGGGCAGTGGTGAAAGAGGTCCAAAATTTAATACATTTGTATTAAATTTTGGACCTCTTTCAATAGTTAATGATTTTATTATTCTTTTATTATTTTCTTTTAATATTTATTATACAAATGTTTGTTGTATGTTATACAAATATTTTATCAGATATATTGGATTCTTGGCAGAGATGCTCATGAATACTTGAACTCACTCTGGTGTCATCATCAGACCCTGGTCACCATCTGTTGAGACCATTCTAATGAGCCCAAACACGATACATCTGCTGAATGTTATTGAGGAGTTCGATATTCCACAGACTTTAGGTGATACTACAGTATCAAAGTCAAAAGTCAAAATATTTTTATTCAGATTAGGCTTACAGTATGCACATATGAATGTCATGTTACCACCGTTTCGGAAAACCTCCGATGAGAAGATACCGGCAAGAAACTCAACGAAAATAAAATAATATTCATTTATATTGTACGTCAGTCTTTAAGGTATTTTTTCTATGGACCTGTGCAGCCAAAAATAAATGGTTTTCTTATTATCGTTACATAGTATAAAAAAGTCTCTATTCGTTCCTGTCTGTCCTAAATCCTTATAGTGTATGTTTAACCGCTTTCTCCTCCGAAACTAAGTAACGGATTTTGATACGGTTTTCACTGTCATTTAGATATTTCTTTACAGAAGGTTTTTCTGTACAATACATTTCGATTGTATCCGTGCAAAGCCGGGGCAGGTAGTTAGTTTACTATATATTATGTGTAATAAAGAGGGCACGTCCGATAATACCCAAAAGGCAAACTTATTGAATTTAGACTTTTGAATCTGCCGACAAATGAAACAAGCAAACTTTTATAATCATATTGTTTTATTTCAAACATTATCTTTTATTTCCCAGCCGTGTTAGTTTTCTTGAACCGCACATAGAAGCGAGCCCTCACGAGAATCTCCTGGGTTGGTATGAACATGGCGTACCCTTCGAACATGACTCTTTCGAACGGCCACACATAGGGGAAATTGTCCATCGATATTGTTATGTTGTGAAGTCTATAAGTATTCTGAAAATTATAAATTATTATACCCGCTGGTATGCATCATAAGAATATGTACAGTGGTAGAAATAAAACCAATAAAACGTTGAGGTCAAGCGTGACAAAATTTTGTATTTATGCAGTTAAACGTTGAAATTCACAAAAAAGCGAAAAGTTTGGAAACAAATGTACTTATTCTGTTCTTTTTTAACTTTACAGCCCTACGTCAGGTTCTACGCAAGCATGTTGTACTATTTCTCTGGGCAATACCTACTGCATATTTAAGAAAACAGAGTATAGTAAATATACCTTTTTAGAAAAGTTATTCAGCGTTTGTGTGTTAGGATAAAAAAGTCCGAGGGAGTTTAACTGAACAACAACTACATTACATTTATAGAGTCCAAATAGCCCTCAAATACAAAAGCATGACCCTGTATCTAAATTAATATATCATGATCATGACTCTGTATCAGAATTTATGTAGATATTATGTCTATGAAATTTAGTTAAAGTATCATGACTCTGTATCTGAATTAATGTATCATGACTAGGCATGGAGGTATTAAATCCGCCTTTTATGCGTTTGTTACTATTTTGTGCAAAGAAATTTAAATAAATAAATAAAGATTCTGTATCTGAATTAACGTATCATGACTTTGTATTTGAATCAATGTATCATAACTTTGTATCTGAATTAATATAATATCATTAATCTTACCGGCGGTGCAGGACAAACAGCCCCGTGATTAATTAGAAGTGTCCCCACGAAGTTCTTCCAAGGATTCTTATAGAGCAGATCACACAACTTCAAGTCTAACTCCACAAAACTGCGCTTATACTCATTGTGGAGAAACTCGTAAAACACGCCATGAAGCTAAAAAATATAGGAAAAAAAGACCCCGTAAAAAACAAATCCTAATCTATGGAAACTTTATCTAAACAATGTGAATTAAAAGGAAAAATTGTGTACCTATTTCAATTTATTTAACACAATACAAACCAATAACTCCGTTGCAAAGTACAATTACCATCAACATCAAGATCTTTAATGCTTTTAAAATGTAACTTAAATGTCACAAGATACCGGGGCGGATAAAGAGAAGCGAGCGATTTTACGCCGACGTCTTTGGAGCTTAGACCCGACCAACGCAACGTCGCCAATCAGTCTTCTTGCCCGGCGGTATACAGAGTCTAGCGCAGCTAGCTGATACTTGGTGGAGCGATTCCAGAGGTGGCAGCTATACTCCATGCAAAAACTGACTTGACCTTGATACAGGTTTAGAAGCAGTCCAGCGCTAAAGTACCGCTTGACCTTGAAAAGGAAAAAGAGTTTTTTTGCAACAGTTTTGGCTTTTGACTTGGTAGCCCTTCCAAAATTCAGGTTAAAAGAAGCATCTGAACCAAGAAGTTCGAGATGGCCAGTAATTGTGAGGGATGAAAAGTGGGAGTCAGGTCAAAATAACTTCTTTTGGTGGAAAATATGCAAGCCTGTAGAGAGATTAAACTTGATCAGATTGGTATCGTCCCCGTCGGGCACAGTCTGAAGTGTCAAATCTACACGCTCTACGTTCGGACTGTTTGTCAGCGCAGGTAACGCGCGAGTTGGATAAATAATTATCTCTCCGAAACAGTACTGTCGCCTGCGTACCCAAAGACACCGGATATTAATAGATCGTTGATATGTATTAGGAATAGAGTTGCGGATATAATAGACTCTTGAGGTACCCTGACATTAATAGCTAGTAGTTCGGACGAGTAGCCATCAATAACTACCCTAATAGACTGTTCCCTCGGAAAATCAGGTATCCAACGACGCTGAGTAACGGGGATTTCGTATGAAGGACGCTTACTGTTAAGGCTATCGTGCCAATCCCTGTCAAAAGCCTTGGTTATGTCTAAAGAGACCGTAAGTATTTCCTCCTTATCTCTTCACGGCTTCACCCCAAAGTGTGTGGTATACACAAGAAGGTCCCCAGTCGAACGCTCTCGGCGAAAACCGTACTGTTGATCGCTAAGGAAGTGGTTGCATTCAAGGTAGGTATACCATGAGCTTGTAATTTAATATACTCTTGCACATAGAGCTAAACTCAGATAAACTATACTTGGCCGGCCACGTTAGGTCCACAGGATGTAATCCTATTTTTATTCGAAAATAACTTAGTAAATGTAAATAAAATACCGATACGTTATCTCCAACAGTTTTCAAAGTCGTCCCCGTTATGTGGATGTAGTAGGGACTGCGCCTGGAGTTCCGCTTGATGACCAATGACGCATTAGTCAGGTAGTTGGCGTTGACGTAGTATATTTCTCCGCGTTCCGGTATCACTTCTGAGCTCTGAACATAGCAACAAGTTCAAGGTCAATAAACTGAGACAAATTACCCTCCTACTCCGCAAACCAGTGCTATGCAGGTGCAAAGCAACTGTGGTTAAATTCGGTTCCTATGTATTAAGGTTTTTAAGTACCTACAATTCATCCTAATTGCATCAGTAACAAATACATTACTACTTACATAAATGACAGCCAAAATTCCTAAGAAAACTAGACGAAACGTAGCCATCTTCATCGTATCAGCCGAATAATGGCCACTGCTGGGCATAGGCCTAGC
The DNA here is from genome assembly GCA_963691745.1 of Ditula angustiorana. Classification (NCBI taxonomy): domain Eukaryota; kingdom Metazoa; phylum Arthropoda; class Insecta; order Lepidoptera; family Tortricidae; genus Ditula; species Ditula angustiorana. The sequence continues at coordinate 5,145,867 of OY829488.1, forward strand.
TTAACCTTCAGGAAGGTCTCTTTTGTGCTACTAACAGTCCGTATTTAATCTCTATGTAATAAATGCGTGTACTCTTTATTACGTTTTGCAATAATTACATAATGGACCATTAAAAAACCGGTCATGTGCGAGACTGAGTCGCCTGATGATGGTCCCGTACTATAAATCATCCCTTCGCATGGACATATTTTTTAAGTAACTATGCTTAACAAAACCTAAAATATTATGCCATTATACTTAAAATAGAAAGGCAAACAAGCAAGTGGGTCACCTGATGTTGAGTGACATAGACACCCGCGACACCAAGGAGATTGCAAAGGCGTTGCCAACCTAGAGATCTAAGATATCTCTTGTGCCAGTAATTGCACCGGCTGTCTTGCTCTCCACGCCGAAACACAACAGTGCAAGTATTGCAGCTTAGGGGCAGGATTAGCGAGCAACATACCGGGATATTTACATTAATATGTGTTGTTGTTGTCCGGTGGTATCCCAATGGTGCAAAGAACCTCGACGAGATCACGCCCCTCCTTTCTGTCCCCAGCAACTCTCCTTGCCTCACTCCAGCTCAGACCAACGGCTCAGGAATCACTCTTCACAGGGCTCCGCCACGTGTACACGGGTCGCCCGGGTCTACGCCGGCCTCCCAAAGGCTGCCACCCATAAGCAGCACTCGCAATATTGGTTTCCCCTCTTCGAATTAATGTGTGCAGTAGAAGCAAATTAATAACACGGAAAAGTAATTTTTTATAAGGCTTTTTAAGGGGTAGTACTCCAAAAAAATATGATAATTATGAAAATTTGCTATTTATTTTCGCGGACGTAAAAAGAAAAGTCGTGTTAAGGTCCCCCAAGGTTAACCAGCCTTGGTCCCGGGATACCGTTGGATAAGTACAGTCAACCAACTCGAATCATAGGTCACAATGGCCTATAAATTAGATTGGTTGACTATACCTACGATCAGCGTCAGTAATTTGTCGCAGTGTCAACAATACCGCGACAATTTGAATGCGTCTTTAAGTAGTTACAATGACAAGGTACAACAGTGTTCAGCTACTTTAGATTTTGACTATGGACCTACAACTACCTTTACACTTCCCTAAAACCAGATTCGAAATTGAAACAAAGATTTATATATGTTTACAAACAGCAACAAACTTAACTGACCAGTAAAGAGGGGACTGAGAGAAATTGTCTATGCTCGACTTCATAGTGCTTATTATATGCGTCCCTATCGAAAAATTACACCTTTTTCCAGTTCCAACTTTAATGGTTACTTGTATGTGTCGTTGACAGTCTACACGACAAAATGGACGAATGACCCCCACGGAACTATGTCAAAGTGACGCTATAAATAAATCAAATCGTAAGAAGTCTCTTACTATTTTACTTACTTATTATGGGAATTTGATAAAGATCTATTATGACGCTCAGGGTTCCATTTTGTTGATAATATTATCAAGAGGCTATTTTGTAGAGATATATAATAAGTAGGTTGTTTCTGGGAACTTTTAGTTAGGCTTGGACTCAACAATATTCATAATATTGATGGTTTCACCGGCAAGCTGACTTTTTGTTAAGTCACGGAGGAACCCGGAAAACTCGTTTCTAGTTTAAACTATTATTTATTTAATCCGTTTCCATCAGGTTTTCTGTTTTAGGGTTTCGAAGCAAACTGGTAAAAACGGAACCTTTACAATTTCGTCCTGTCCGTCCGTCTGTCTGTCCACACATCATAGCTATTTTACTTGAAGCCTATTTTGATAGTTTTTTTATTATTAGTGTATGATTAAAACCGCTATACAATGGAGTAGTAAATGTACAAGTTTTCTTATTAAAAAAGGCACTCGATACATGTAACAAGAAATTAACAATAAACATTGTGGGCCTGTATATTTCAAGAGGTCTTCAAAAATTATATAAATGGTTTCAAATGACTTTTTCTATTTTATTAAATACTAGTGGACGCCCGCGACTTCGTTCGCATATAATTAGTAGCCTATATCCGTCAAAGACAGTGTAGCTTTCAATTACTGAAATAATTTTTGAAATCGGTTCAGTAGTTCCAGAGATTACCCCCTACATACAAGTGTAGTGTAGATATGCACACAGTCGTATAAATAATTCAATTCAAAATTAAACGTGCTCATAAAATGAGAAAGTTGGAATTTTCATTCACCTACCATACCAAATAATAGATGTTAGCGCTTCCCAAACTTAACTTGGTATCATAAGATTAAACCGGATACGGGAATTCTACGAAACCCTGAGATTATGCTGGTCCGACACGCACTTTACCGGTGTTTTGCCATTCAGGTACTTTACTATCTCTACAATCAAGGACTAAATAATTAACCATCATTTCATTCATGTGAATCACCCACGCGTGTAAATCGATATAATTTTATTGTGCACCTTGTTCACCCCAAATACATAAGAGCTGTAGAAATAAGCATAGTAGATGTATTGAGCGATTACTGTTAATGTATGGGAATGCCCTAAATTATCTGGTAGTGAATGGCCACCCTTCACATACTCTATAAGTCTATAATATTGTCTATACTGTTACCATAGATTAATTTTATATTAAAAAAATTACTGCTTCCTTCTCTCTTGTGCACTGGATCAATACACACGTATGTATAACGCAATCTTGGATTTTATTTTTCCACGCCACCACTCCGTTCCAAATAGCTCTGCCACTCCATCAGGTTATCGGCCCAGACAGGCTATTAACTGCGTCGTGTATTTGGAACGGACAAGAAAATTTTTTTTCAAAAACGAGCAAAGGACGCCGTTGTCAACGAGGTTGTTAACCTCAAAGTTATATACCAACTGCAAGCAAGCGACTATTATTAAACCATCATGGCAGATGAAAATATTAAAGTTTATTCATTTGATAAATTAGAAGGCGTGTCCAATTTCTGCAATTGGAAATTCTATATGCAGATGGCGTTGAATCTGGAAGGCTTATGGTCGTGTGTTATTGCGACTGAAACCGATGCAACAAAGAATGCAAAAGCGCTGGCGCGCATTTGCCTCTCAGTAAAACCAACATGTTTGCAGTATGTGCGTAATGCTAGCACTCCCAAAGCAGCATGGGACAACTTATGTAATGTATTTGAAGATAAAGGTTTTTACCGAAGAGTATTGCTACTGCGGAAACTGCATAAATCACAGTATAGTGACTACTCCGATATGAGCAGTTACATTGAGGGCGTGATGTCGCTGGTACAGCAACTGCATGACATAGGGAAGCACATAGAAGATGCAGAGGTTGCTGAATTACTCTTAAGTGGACTGCCTCAAGAATTTGACGTTCTTGTGTCTAGTCTAGAGTCCGCGAATGTGTCGTCGACGCTGACCAGTGAGTTAGTCAGAACCCGGCTACTACAAGAAGAACAACGGAGACTCTCACTGGACAACTTAGCAGTGGATACTGCGTTGGCTGCGCGGAAGAGAAATTTGATGAAGTGTCACTACTGTAACAAAATTGGTCACATCAAGGCTAAATGTTTCAAGTTTAAGAAAGACAAGAAGAAGGGTTCTAATGCATCTAATGAAGAGGAGCTTTCATTGGTGGCTTTGACTTCGATCAATTTCAAAAACTCTGACTGGTTGATAGACTCGGGGGCGAGTTCCCACATGTGCAATCAAGAGAGATGTTTTAAAAACTTAAGCCAACAGTCTGAAACAGTTATAGTGGCAAATGGTGAATCATTAACTTGTATTGGTAGGGGAGATGTGAGCATTCAATCCCAGAATGGTATTGTCACACTTACAGACGTTATGTTTATACCTTGTCTCTCGACAAATTTAATTAGCGTAAGTAAATTATGTGAGAAGGCTTTATCTGTAAAATTTCAAAAAGAAAAATGCCTTATTCTTAAGGATAATGCCACTGTCTTGAGCGCTACTCGAGTTAATGGGATTTATTGTTTGGATATGGGGATAGGTACTAATTGTATTCCGCAGGTGGTGCATTCTTCAGCCGAGGTGGTGCCAATGGACTTGTGGCACAAACGGCTGGGCCATCTGAGTTACCGAGGTATGAGTGCTCTGAGAAATCTTGTGTCTGGTTTCGTTTTGCAGGATCAATGTGACTCTGCTATGAATGGTTGCGTGTCATGTGTTGAGGGGAAGCAAAGCGTTGTGAGGTTCCCAAAGGGGAAAGCCACGCGTGCCACACGGATGCTGGAGCTCATCCATTCGGATGTCTGTGGACCGCTGCCTGTGTGCAGCTTGGGCGGAGCAAGGTACCTACTCACCTTTACGGATGACTTCACTAAGAAAACATTTGGATATGTCTTGAAGAACAAATGTGAGGTAATGTCCAAGTTTATCCTTTTTAAAGCCACTGTAGAAAAGCAGACGGGTTGCCTTATTAAGAAATTAAGAACTGATAATGGGGGAGAGTATTGTGGTCTCAAATTTCAGGATTATTTAAAAAAAGAGGGTATTGTTCATGAGAAAACTGTGCCTTACTCCCCGCAACAAAACGGGGTTAGCGAGCGGCTGAACCGAACACTCTTCGAGAAAGCTCGATGTATGTTGCAGGAAGCGGGCTTGGGTAAACAATACTGGGCTGAGGCTGTCTCTACAGCCATTTATTTAAAAAATAGGTCACCTACAGCCGCCGTACCCGGTAAGACTCCTGAAGAAGCGTGGTCAGGTAACAGAGTTGACCTGAGCCACCTGCGAGTCTTCGGTTGTAAAGCTTTATCTCTTATAGATGGCAGTAAGCGCGACAAGTTGGACGCCAAGTCAAAACATTGTGTCTTTGTTGGCTATTCTGAGCAGTCTAAAGGTTTTAGACTTATAGACCCCATTAATCCCAAGAAAATTATAATTTCAAGAAATGTTGTTTTCTTTGAAAATGAATTTTATAATATGACCAAACTGAATAATAATAGTACAAGTTGTAATTCTTTCCCCATTCCTAATAATAATATTATTTTTCATGACTTGTGCAAATCACAGTCTAATGACATTGACAATAATAATATTTTAAATGATGACAATTATAGTAATATTGAGAATAATATTTTAAATAATGATAATGATAATAATTTATTACTTAATGAGTCCAGTGTCCATTCAAATATTATAAGTGAAATTAATGAGAGCAATAATTCAATTTCAGATGCTGAGTCATGGGACAGCGCTACCGGTCCTGCTTCTGGCAGTGAGAGCGAGAGCTGCGAGGCCGAGCCGGACTCCTCGTCTTCGGACGCACGCAACGTTCGAGGGGAAGGTGTTGTGCCAGTGCCAGAGCCTGTCACGATCAGCGAACGTCCCGTGCGTAGCACGAGATACAAGAAACCACTGAGGTATGATGACTTCGATTTATCGAATTCTTCTATGTTAACTTGTACCCATAAGTATATTTATGATGAACCGACATCATATGATGAGGCTATGTCCAGTCCATATAAGGCCGAATGGCTGTCTGCAATGCAGTCTGAATATAATTCCCTCTTAGGCAATAATGTGTGGACTCTTGTAGATAGACCTTTGAACCAGAATGTAATTAAAAGTAAATGGGTGTTCAAAATAAAAAATGATGTTAACTCATTAAAATATAAAGCTCGATTAGTGGCTCGTGGTTACTCACAAAGGCAGGGAATAGACTATGATGAAACCTTTTCACCTGTGGTACGCCATTCAACTATGCGTTTATTATTTTGTATTGCTAATGAGTTAGATTTGCAAATGGAGCATGTTGATGTAACTACAGCATTTTTGCATGGGGATCTGTCTGAAAAGATCTACATGGAACAACCAGTAGGTTTCACTAACGATAGTGATAAAGTCTGTTTACTAAATAAAAGCATTTACGGTCTTAAACAGGCCAGCAGAGTCTGGAATTGTAAAGTTCATAATGTATTAACTAACAATGGATATGTGCAGAGTCAATGTGAACCTTGCATTTATACTAAAAAGTCAGGTAAGAGTTTAACAATTATTGCACTTTACGTCGATGACTTTTACATTTTTTGGAATAACAGTAGCGAAAAGGAAAGCTTGTGTAAATTGTTAAAATCTGAATTTGACTCTAAGCAGTTAGGCTCACTCAAAAATTGTTTAGGAATTAAAGTGACAAGGAACTTAAATTCTGGATTATTAACTTTATCTCAATCTGATTATATTAGAAAGTTACTTTCAAAATTCCATATGTCTAACTGTAAGAGTGTTTCTAGTCCTATGGCACTTAATTGTAAACTTGAGAAACCCAATAGTGATAAAGATTGTTTGTCAGAGAATATATATCCATACAGAGAATTAATTGGGTGTCTCATGTATTTATCGGTGTGCACTAGACCTGACATTTCTTTTGCCTTGTCGCAACTAAGCCAGTATAGCACCTGTTTCACTAAGGATCATTGGCAAGCAGCAAAACGCATTCTGCGATATTTAATTGGGACAATTGATTATTGTCTTGTATTTATTAAAAGTGGTAATTTTAACATTTCAGTATTTGCAGATGCCGACTGGGCTAATGATTCTGATAGAAAGTCTTACAGTGGCTTTGTAATTAAGATAGGCAACTCCATTGTTAACTGGGAATCTCGAAAGCAACGTTGTGTTGCTCTGTCAAGCACAGAGGCCGAGTATTTGGCGCTAGGTGATGCTTGCCGCGAACTTTGTTTTGTTAGAAATTTCATGAAAGAAATTTTTGACAAACATATGTGTTCTAAGCTATATAGTGATAACCAGAGTGCTTTGAGACTTCTAGAGATACGGGAATATTGTCATAAGAAAACAAAGCATATTGACTTGAGATACCATTTTATTAAAGATGTAGTCAAAAAGTGTAACATTGTGACAAAGTACTTGCCTACTGAAAGTATGGTAGCAGATATCCTCACCAAACCTCTGTCTGGTCCTAAGCATTTTGGCTTTATGAATAAGTTATGTTTAAGGAACATGTCTGTTAAGTCTTTGAGCATGTAGAGTCTTAATGTAAAGTTTCTTTGAGCATGTAGAGTCTTAATGTAGTTTTTTTTTTGAGCATGTAGAGTCTTAATGTATAGTTTCTTTAAACATGTAGTCTTGAGAATGTTAAGATGATAGAGCATGTAGGATCAAAATGTAGAGTCGAATGTAAAGTGTTTACTTGATTATGTGAAGTGTGAGGGGAAGTGTTAATGTATGGGAATGCCCTAAATTATCTGGTAGTGAATGGCCACCCTTCACATACTCTATAAGTCTATAATATTGTCTATACTGTTACCATAGATTAATTTTATATTAAAAAAATTACTGCTTCCTTCTCTCTTGTGCACTGGATCAATACACACGTATGTATAACGCAATCTTGGATTTTATTTTTCCACGCCACCACTCCGTTCCAAATAGCTCTGCCACTCCATCAATTACTTCTATACAGCTACAATACGGCTTAGGCTTAAGCTTAGGGCGCAAGGATTGAGGGAGCACTGGGCAAGCACCATACAGAGATGTTTGGCAGGCATAGGCAGGACAGGCGGGGAATTGGTTGAGGGGGGAGGTTGTCAGCTCAAAATCAGTGCATCTAGCACGAATCTTCTCGACAGGCGTTAACTCGCTACGTAACTCAGTAGGTCTCCTATGGACTAGTAAGAACGAGACGCACCGAGTTACGTACCTATAGTGAGTTAACGCGTATCAAGAAGATTCGTGCTAGGTGTACAGGCCCTGTATATCGCTGTGTGTTACTTGAAACTGTTTGTTACAGTAAAAAGTGTACGACGATGTTTGAATTTCATAACTCTTTAGCCATTCACACTTATTGTATTTCCAATCGTGCAATCTTACAACAACAACAAATACTCTGTATTGATTCACACAAGTAAACAAAAATAAAAAACGCACAATCCAATCTCACTGCAATTTTACACGATACAAAATTATAGTCTATCTGCTGCAATAATATTTACAATAGCAAATATTGTTGTACCTACCAGAAAAAAAGGTTCCTCATGGAATTTAATTGACTTCAAAAATAAAGACGTTCCTGTTGTTTTCCAAGTGCGCCAGTGTCTCCAAAATGCACGTCTCCTAACTATTATTTCATAGCGTATCGGATAGTATTTTTTTTGACAACTGGCTGGAACATTTTAGCGTCATTACATTTGCTATTACCTGAAAGTTACCTACCTACGCATGTAAACCGATACAATTTCATTGTGCGCTTGCGTTCACTGTTTGTTTCAGAATCATACCGTAGACTATTACGAAGAAAGAATACTTTTACTATTCATAAAAGTGCATTGTCTTTGATAGCAATTGCAGAATTATCCGCCGTTTTATAACCATGTAGTCTCAAATGTTTTGATTTTTTGTGTACGAGCAAGAACGTTCCAATTATTTATCGTAGGCAGGTTTATGACAACTTTGCGACCGTATTACAAACGGCAAAGGTCAAGTAATTACTCGGTCGACTATACACTACGTAAACACAAAATGTTAGTACTAATTATTTATTTTGTGCTTCTGGGGAGACGGTTGCGGGTCGGAGATGGCCCGCGGACCGTAATTAAACAAGGATCAAGGAAAGGGAACACCCGGAAGTTGCGGCGTATGTCGCGCTCTCTTTTAGCTGAACGGCTAGTCATACACTACGTCACGATTCTCCTAGGCTAATTAGACAGAGACGTATTGAGCTATATAGCGAGTCACGATGTACTATGCTAGCCATGAAGGAAGACGTTTAAGTTAGTGGCAATGGGTGCGGAAATAGGGTTGCCAGGTGTCCGGCTTTAGCCGGACATGTCCGGCTTTTTACAGTCGTGTCCGGCCAAGTAAATACAAGGCCGGCCTGTCCGGCTTTTGTTAGGCTTTTGGCCAACCCCGCCGCGCGCGACCAAAGTCAAGCGGACACGCAACGCAACGCATAAGCATGACTCGCGATCTCAAAAGTACCGTTTTTTTTTCGTGTAATGTGTAATTTCGTGTAAATGTATCAGGCTACGTTAGTATTTGCGTCAGGCTTTTAGGGCAAAATGTCCGGCTAAATATGAACCTGTGTCCGGCTTTTCTATTTTTGGACCTGGCAACCCTATGCGGAAGGTGTGAGACTGTCTGTCGTGGCAGTGACTGAATCAGGTAAAACTAGGTTTAGCAATAGATTCACGAATATCGGGTTGATAATGAAATGACGGGAACGAACGAAAATGATGTAATAAGACATGAAATCATCCGTATAAATGAAATTACATTATTAACCGGCGTTAGGTATGTTTCATGATCAAAAACATTTATGAAAACATTTAGAGATAGTTCGCCTTTGAACATCACTGTATTTCTTTTTGTCATTTATGTGTTTTGCATAATAAATATATATACATACTACATTTGCAGTTTAAGGCAAAGAGTTTCTTTTAAAACTTGCTTTAACTTACAGAGCAGCCTTAACCAGTAACTCTTACAGAAAAATGAAGTGGCATTTTCGAATACGTATCTTGGCCTTTTTGAACTACTTATATGGGCACCAAGTCTTCGTATCAATACATTCAATTTTTGTACTTATGGAACGGTTACTTTCCGTTGCGGAGTCGGCATAAGTCGATAGAGATCGTTAACAATTTATACGTCTTCTTTGAACCATTTTCTGGCACTTAATATTATATAAACTTCGCATATATTTTTACTATGGCATGTCCGATGACGGGCAAAATATCTTCTTCAAATAATTGCACTGTACGAGTTTGTATAACCTCCTTTTTTGGTCACCGAATTGTGTCACCACAGAAGCATTGTTATGTCAGAGTTACCAAAACTGCGGCTGCCCCACATTCTTGGGTTGCGGAAACAATCGACACGTGGAGTAAACAAAGATGTTCCGCCACGTTTGTCATCGTCGCCCTACAGCGGTTGCGACCGTCGCCGCTTATGAGCGTTACATTGCTTTAATATTTTGTGTTACTTAAAAAGTCGAAACTCAAAATTGTGATGCGAATCGATGTCGCATCGCATATAATTTGGCGGGTAATAAAAGCGTTCTGAAGAAGACGCGAATCGAGTTGCAAGTTTTTCTAAAACATCGAGGTCGATCACAAAATTCGCTAAAACAAGATTTTGAGTTCCGAACTTTGCTATGCCACTCTTAAATTTACGTATATTATTAATTATTTCTTACTTATTGTTAATAAAAACTAATGCTTATAATAAGCATATTTGATAATGACATCGTTACATAGAAAGCGTAATCAATCAATAAAAACATGGATTTGAACTCTGAAGCCTTACATTAGTAAGGATGTTTGGAAATGATCCCGATCTGTATTGGCGATCCCTGGCTCCTAAGATTGTACACCTGCTGTGTTAAATTGTTAAATTGTAAAAATTTTGAATATTTGAGATGTAAAATAACAGTGTAATTTTGATTTATTTAAAAAATTACACCTCGTTGAGTTTCTTGCCGGTATCTTCTCATCAGAGGTTTTTCCGAACCGGTGGTAAATTTTTTGACATTCATAAGTGCTACCTGTAAGCCTAATCTGAATAAAATATTTTGACTTTGACTTTGACTTATGTTACATATAACAACGTCCTTTGAAGTCCAACGTTACCAAATATTTCTACCAACATTCCCAACCGCTGTACTATCAGTACCGTAAACAAAAACTCCACGACGCCACTAAAAAGCAACAACAATAGCGCCATTAGCAGATGTCATCGTGCGTGCGACGAACAAAAGCCACCGGGAAGAGATAAAACAGCAAACCATGTCCGAGCCGATTCAATCCTATCAGTGCTGCACAACTTACTACCTGTTCCTCCAGTCGCTCCCTTACCCTATTCCAAGATGGTCGCCATTTATGTGTTCCTATCGTGCTTAGTGTTGGCAACCGCGGAACATTCTGGAGCGTACTCTTCCCCGCAATATGCTAAAAAAATGTATCCGAAGCAAGGATTTGACACTAACGCGTTGTTGCCTAGGGAAAAGCCGCCGGTTCCCTTCAAGAAGACAATAGACAGGTTCGATAGTGACTCTAACGATACGGCTCAGTACGCGAGGTCATCGCTTTTTAACTCAGCGGGTAGTTTCCTGAGCGGGGCGGGAGGGCAGATGGTGACTAATCTAGCGAAGGATTTTATCGCGCGATCAACGGGCAGCAGTCAGGTTGGTTTTGACTGCGTCTCGCAGGTTCGTATCGCACTTGTCCTAACTTTGCACGCAATGCATGTACAGTGTAGCTGTAATTGATTTCTTTAGGTACTGAAAAGAAAATTGAGAAAAGTATGGTACGGAGTATCCGTCTTGTTTGCTCATCTTTCGCTGTACTTGGCGAGGGCACGGCCGAGACCCCGATAAACAAAATAACTTGAACGGGCAGCCTTCGTAAATGAGTGAGATTTCTTAACTTAAAACTCTTGAATATTTTGAGTTGTATTTTTTATGATAAGTTTTCATGGTATTGGTTGGATAGGGTTTGTTATCAGCTTTCTAACGATGTATTTTTTTGCAACCGACAGCCTACTCCGTAATTTTTGTGCCTAATTATACAATCTGACCCATTCACGAAATTATTCAAGATGTACCACGTCCATCAGGTGTTCTTTTGCTTATTTAAAAATTTTAAGTCTCCCCAAGAAGTGTTTAAGAATCAGGTGACTTAATGAATCTGGTAATCACTTGCTTTTATGGTCATGCAAAAGAAAGACTTCATTGGCTAATTTTCTGAGACATGCGATTCTCTAAATTATTTTATTACCAGTACATACAAAAATAAACTGCTTTAAACTTTTGCGTTTTGAACACATGTCTTTTCGTGACGACGGCCGTTGAAATATGACCGAAACGTCGATGTAACGGTCATGTTAACAATGATTTTATCGCGGTAAAGTCCCGTCCCGTTATAAAAAAAAACGGTATTCCGAATTCATACTTCTACATGCAATGCGTCCCTCTCTAATTAGCTTAGTAGGGAATCCTAAATGATAAGAGAATCCTTTTAAATATTACGTCACCTTGAATAAATTCTTATTATTATGGGTGATTCAGAGAAGCTATGAGTGCCTACATTTTTATGTACTTTTGTGATTTTTTGTCACATTTATGTCATTTTTTTCTGTAATAAATCAGGTAATATCAGGTTGTTGTCGTTGCTTGTTTGTTATTGTATTAATACGGGTCAATGACCCCTGTATTTTCCAGGTGCTGAGCCTGAATCTGACAAACCTGGTAATCCTGATAGTGCTGAAGGCGCTCATACTCGCAGCGGGGTTCTTCGGCGCGGGCGCATGGAAGGGCGGGCACAACTACGGGAGAAGTCTCGATGGCAAGTGACATCGATATTTCTAGTTCCTATTAATACATCTTTTAGCGGAAATCATGTTAGCGGAAATAATTACCATTTGTAGAGTTTTATTTAGGGAATAATTTCATACATTTAATATAAGATTGTCTATTGACTGTAGGTACTTATTTTATTATTGTATTTTCATCGGAACTACGTACAGAATATCAAAGATCAAGACAAATCCGACCACAATTTTTTTTCCCTACCAAACAAAACTAAGAACCAAAGAATGCCTCCTTTCGTCGATATAAGAAGACAATAGATATGCCCACTCGTTCGGATTGTTACAAGCCTAGCGTCACCACTTTGCGACGGGGTGAAGCAAGGTGAAGAGGGGCTTGCAATATTTAGCCATTGGTTCAACTTTGAATCTTATCGTAAGTGAATAAAGTGCTTCTAAGTTTTCTAACTAGCAGCGACACAGGCGTCGGATAGCAGAACTAAAAATATGACGCCAATTTAAAACGTATAAAACGCAGAGCTGTTTACTTGACAATTGGCACAGACAGTTTTATTCAGGCTATCCAACATAGTCTACCAAATAGACTATGGTCGGCTACTCTGCCACTGCGTTGTACACAGTTCTATGGTTTTCTCATTTCGATGCCTCCTTTCAATTAAAACCCACCTATTCACCCGTTTCAGATGCCACAGACAGACAGATATCAAACAACCCTTACCTACAAACCTATACTTATATACACGCGACACGGTACTAATGGAATCAGGATCTGAAGGCAAAAACTGCAAACCAACATATTCCCAACAGCCCGCATTTAAATCCACTTACCAGAATCCACGCCTTCCGCCAAATGACCATCAGTCACAATGACCATAGATTAATCCCCATAATGACCATTACCATCTGCCCCCACTGTACCCGCGCCTAACTGACCACTGAAATCATTGACCAAAGGTCGTAAGTGGTATAGTTCTAGGTGAACATAAGTCCGTTTTGATAAGTAGGATGAGCACACCTCGTTGATGCGTTTGTCATGTCCGGGGTTTAATCCCATTGGTCAGGGATTATCCGTCTATAGCCGGCAGTCTCTTCTCGGACGGGTGGCGGCCACTCTGTTACCTAAAGATTCTAAGGTGTATATAAACTTTATGCTGTTCAGTTGAAGGTTCAATTATAAATACACTAAAAATTGTAAATAAGACATTATAAGTTAGAGGTTAACTACGCGTCGGTTTAGTGGGAATTAAATTTTGCTTATTGATGATGTAGTCCATTACTATTGTGGTCACAAGGGATGACGGTAGAGTAAACTTTAAAATATTTGAGTGTGAACAAGGTGGTCAATATTATCTGACCCTTTGGAACCGTTACGACTGAAAAAAGAGTTTACGTTATCTTCGAGTAATGCATTGTCCATTCGGAAAATAAGTGGCAGTGGCACTAATAATATACCAAACTAATAAGGACCAAGATTCTTTTATAATAGTTAGATAAAATTAATTTCAACATTTTTCTGTTGTAGACAATAAGAATGCATCTTACATAACGGAAGACGAGATTCTTCTGTACCTGAGCTACCTGGCTGGCCAACAGACCCAAGACTTCGGCTGCCTGTATAGACTGTCGTGCCAGAAACCGCAGCAGGCAGCGATGTACTCTTCCGGTGCGGAGATACTACTACAAGGAGCCAGACTCCTGCAAGGGTAGGTATTGGTAAGGACGGTAGTACTGTCCACCTACACCTTAAATAAGTCTAGTAGCTGTCACATAAGAAGCTGCAGGTAGCAATGGCCTCTTTGGGCGTGGAGATACCGTTTCAGGAGACAGGTTCTTGCAAGGTTAGAAGTCAGGGAGGCTGATAGCACTTCTGTACCAAACCCTCCATTGTTTTAACAAGCTGTTATGCAAGAAGCCGCAGCAAGTAGCGACGTACCTACTCGTCGGGCGCCAAGATACTGTTTTAGGAGCCAGGCTTTTCTAAAGATAGATGTCGGTGAGACTAATTACGGTACTACTTTTGCGCCAACCTCTCCATTTTTTTTCTAAGCTGACGACCAAAAAATCGAAGCAGATAGTAATGTGCTTCTTACCGCGTAGATATCGCAAAGAGCTAGGCATTAAATGTCGATAAAAGTGACAACATAGATGGGCTGACATTATCAACCAATTAGCTTTTTTCTTTCTCCTAATTGTGCGTACACATTCTGGTGCACATATGCAAAGAGGCAGTTCAAATTATTGATTTTATCTGGTCAGTTCATTGCATGGGTGAAGTTTCAAGTTTACTGGAATCTTGCTCCGAATACGAGGAGCCGACCCTTGACTACGGAGAAATTTAAAGATTTATTTAGACTAAGCCTAATCTAAAAAGCTTCATCGTCCTATGTGCTTCAACATTTTCAACTCCAAAATGATAAGAACCATTCTGTGACATTATGTTTTCAATATACAATAAGATTTATTTTGTACTAGCGACCCGTCCTGGCTTCGAATGGGTACAATTAGGATGTATAATGTACCTAAAAAACTAAAATCTCAACTTAGTTTTTTAAATTACCTAAAATTTTTTTTGGCAACGTAAGTTAAACGGAGGGTGTTGTTCTTAGCAAGTTGAGCTACACTGCTATAGCGTGGTCGAAAGTTTTAGAATCCTTTTGCTGCTGCAATTAAACTATATCCCCAATATCCTTTTCTAGCAAATAAACGTGTGCGAAAAGGATGAATGTTTTATATCGCTCGTGCTCTATCGTATGTGACTTAAACCCGATTTCAACGTGCTCTTTATTTTTTAGGAACAGTGTTGAATTGGAGTCCTATGAAGAGGTATCAAAAGGGATCAAGGAAGCCTCTGCCTGGGGGGAGGAAGGGATGAACTGCGACTCCCGTTACCAGTGCGGGGAATAAAATATTAACTATTTAAATAACTTAGAACATTTGGAAGGTCACTCTCAAAATTAGCACCACAACCATTTTTGACCCAGTAGCTATTTGACTGGCTCTTCTTGTTGTTACTGGTTCTTTAACATTTTAAATACTCCGTGAAATAAGTATAACAATGAAATAATTGAAAACCTACACTTTTAAACATGTATTTATTTAGCAAATACATCTGTCACTTATAATACCAATACAATAAGCAAAGACTGCCTTTCATGGCATGTAGCTCAATTAATTTCTGTTCAACTAGACTATAGAAAAATATTGATATGGCAATAGTTAATGATCTTATAAAAAAAATGTCCAAGACGGTTAGTACAAGGAGGTACCTTGTCACTAAGGCCTGTAGTTATAGATCGTTCTAAAGTACTTAACGACGTATTTCGCATCACTTAGCGAGAAACGGCCTGTTGTGCTAGCCATCCAAAAGAACCCTTGTGTTTGAGTAACTAGTGACCACTGAGTAGAATCTGAAATTGTTATCTAGGACATTTGACATTTATAAATAGTCTTTATTGTAACAAAATATGGCAGTTTGTATGAATATTCTTTGAACCCGTCAAGTAACACCATATTTTTATCCGTGACCAGTTGTTTAGTCATGTAAATAAGAAGTATGTTTAAGAACTTATGTTTATTGTAATTGTAATCTTAGTAGTTAAAAATAAATTAAATAATTTACAATATTTTTTACATTGTTCGATAACAGTTGTCCTGAGAAAGCGTCTTTATTTTAATACGGAACTTACTATGAAGCACTTAGAATATTTTGTTTGTAAATCATAAATGTCATTCATTATAAATGAAACTTCGTTATCAATTGACCAAATGTAAACAAAAGCAGATTCCAGTGATAATTTTGATTAAATACCTATGTGTATCTGAATTGTTTTAACAGGGATTGCAATACCGGGATTTTTAGTATACACAAATACCGGGATCCCGGGTTTAGTCATCCTAAAAATCCCGGGATTGCAATTCCCAGTTTTAACTCAAGAACCATATCGATACTAGAAATCTGAAATGTCGTAAAGGACATGTCCATTAATGTCCCTTACGACATTTGAGATTTCCACTGTCGATATATCCTTTAGGCTCTACGTAGGTTAGCGCCCCCGTGAACGAACTTAGATTCGATTTACAGTCAGAAATTACGAGCGATAACACGCAAAAACACGGCAATGGCCTTCTCTGATTGGTCGATTCCTGCGTTTTTAGCGCTTTGAACTTCTGATTGTGAATTATTGTGTTCCCCACATCTCGCTATTTTGGTAACATCAGTTATTGACAAAAAATTTAAAAGCAGTATTTTGAGGATATGTGGTCTATTGTTTATTGTGTTTTTTAAAATAGATACATAAACGAGTAAAAGTTATTTTAAATAAATCACTGACTTTTGTTATAAATCAGAATTCTTCTTAGTGTACAGTCAAGGAAATTGAAACACGTACCACCGTAGAACCTAGTCGAAGAGACATACGCATGACATTTGTATGACATAGTCTGGCGTTTAACGCATCGCGTCATTGCGATAGGGTTCTAAAGTGGTACGTGAATTTATTTCCCCTACTGTACATCGTTTTTTTTTGGGTTATGTTGAAAACAATCTTAGTACTAAACTCTGTTTTTGTAAAAATGATTTCTTTTTCAAATAATAAGAGCTTCTAATAAAGATATAAAAGAATTGTAGTATAGTATATTTGAACTGGCTATTTATATAATTTACTGTAGCGTTTTATTTTAAAGATTATGATAATTTACATCATTTCTCGTCGAAAAAACCAAGTTAAGTACACATTTTATTGTCATTTTAATAATTATGTTCATCGATGCTATGTTCGTTTTCTTTCCATTACAAATTGTTAGGCCAATATTCATTTTTGATATCGTTACACTAAAAATGAAAAACACTCGCTCGCAAATATTCTCAGCTATATAAATTTTACTTTAAGATTTTTGTCAAAACAATACTTGCAAATAGTTACTCTCCTTTGGCGCAACGACTTGAAGTGTGTTGACCTTCGAAACTTTCTTCTTAGACAGAATTTAATTTATAGGGAACCGGCAGGAATGAAAATGAATGAGGTATATCACTATGAAGGTAAGTTAGTGACTACTGGTGACTCTTGGGGACTGCGTCCTCTTGGACTATATTAGCGTAGGGCTCGTTAGTGGCCAAGTACTTTGGTACTAAGATTACGGCAGCTAGACAACGGGCTAGTACTAGTATTTTGAGTGTCCTCTGGAACTGGTGGGTACTAGCGTTTCCGCAGACTTAGCGGCCAGCATTGGCGGGCAGTAGTTTTTTTTTTGGCTACTTAATAGCGCTAAGGTGGGGAGTTGGCAGCCAGTACTCTTGGGGTTCTGTCGCCGGGGTTGTTAGCGCGGGCGGCGCGATACTCCGCGTACGATACGTAACCGTCGCCGTCCGTATCGTCCGACTGCAGTGTCCGATCCACCAGAGCTGAAACAATGTCAATGCTTTGAATTCTTTCTTGCTCTGGACTTTTAATTCCTGGAGGCCAATAGCTGAATTAGGAGGTAACTTTGTTGTAATACCACATGTCAACCCTATTTAAGTTAAGCCGTTAAAGAATTTATGATTTATTCCTTCCGTTTATAGTAAAAAGTGTCCGGACACCTTCTATGTCACGACGATAACTTTAAAACTATATTTATGATAAAAAGAAAGTTCGAAGGAATAAAGAGCGTATTATATTAGGAAGCTAAGAATCAAGCGCAGAGTAGAGGAAACATTGATACTCCACTGACAAGAGCAAAATGCTTTTATTGCAAGATGATGATGATTATTCAAAAACGATGAATTGATGATAGTAAAATAAACCGCTGAAGGTTCGTTTTGGATACGGTCTCTATCCGGCGGAATCTTTTTTATTAGATTTAAGATATTGGCATCTGGTTTACCTATGTAAGCTTCAAGTTCATCTGCTGCAGGCTCTATGGATGAGTCGGCATCGGGGTCTGGAGCCTCGTGCTCTATTGTGTGGTACACTGCCTGCAAATAACAACAGATGTACTAATATACGAGTCTTATACATATACGATATTTAGCTTAGCTTCAGCTTTAGCGCCACCTTTAGCGACCTTAGCGGATAGCTTTAGTGGTTAGTGATCTAGATTACGAATCTAAAGGTTCCGGGTGTTTTGATGAATAATATAAGACCGTTTTAACCTGAGTTTTGGTTGTTATCATCATCTATTTATTATGTGTGTATATCTCTTGGCTAGTGCCCATAGTATAATATTTGTTTAATTTGGAACGGCTTATTGGTGTAAATTGACCCAAAATATTAATAGAACTTATCTTCTTCTGTTGTCTCTACTTGATTATAAATGACCTACAATATCCATAGGCTACCATCGACAAAATGAACCTTAAGTAGCTCTAAGCCATCCAGTTTGGAGTTCCTGTCAAAGTCGTGAGCGGAGAAGTAGTGGAACTCGAGCTCCTCTGGAGTCATCTTGGCAAGCGCCTCCGCAGTCAGCACTTTTGAGTCCTCTTCTATGTGCCTAGAAAGCAATGACACAAAAACATATTGTACAATACAACACAATAACTCTTTATTGATCATCACAAAACTAATCAAAAAGGTACAAATTAGAGAAAATACATGCACACAATAGCTGGTGTTATGGTTCAACGGGAGACGTCAACAGCAGACGGTTCTGAAGAGCTAGTGGTGAGTACTCTTGGCGTCCACTAGGTAGTATTATTAGAACCACTGAGGTCTAGTAAGATAGGAATAAGTACCCAGAATGTCTTCTTAGCTGAGTTGTTAATGGTTTTAAGGTCAGTAACAGCTATAAACAAGCTGTATAAAGATTCTGGTACTCACTGAACGTCATGCAGTAACTGCGCGTCGGCTGTGAGCGAGTCGGCGTCGCGCGGCCGATAGTGGTGGTGTTTCTGTTCGACGGGAGACTGCCCGTGCGGGTGATGCGGCCCGCGGCGCAGTGCGCACGCGGCGGCGTTCAGCAGCAGGACTATGCATGCTGAGGAATGGAGTCTATATTTAGTTCGCTGGGATATAACAACAAATGTTTGAGACCAGTAATTGAACTGTCCTAATACCAAATGGTAAACTAAGATGCCAGAAGCCATGTGCTGTTTTATCTTTTCTTTTAATAAAACGACGACCACATAATGGCAACAAGCGATCTACTAAACTAATGTGTACATGTGTCTACCTGTATTGAAGGAATGAATCATCAACGAGACACAGTGGCAGCTCAAGAGCAAGGATCACGGATTGGTCCAAAACATGTCGAGCATTAACTCGACTTTAATTATGTAATCCACTTTACTTTAATATGTCTGAATTTCACGGTTGTTGTCTTTTTAACTGTTTCTAATGCTGATTTCACACTGACTATTATGTCTCGGCGTGCGTGTTTTAATTGTATTAGTACAGTCACCAGCAATAATATCGTATACAACGTTAGGCTCAAAAATATAAGACACGCCCTAATGCCTTTAGTAATAGAGAAGTCTCATATATTTTTGAGCCTAACAATGGATAAGATATTATTGCTGGCGACTGTACCTACTGTGCTGTCCACTCTACCTACTTCTTAACCGTTCTGTCCCCGTGTGAAATCAGCATTACTGTCTTTTTCTTTGCCAGTTTTGACTGTTGAAAAACAATGACAGAGTTAGAATAGTAGTCATTAAAATACAATTCAATTAATGTGAGGTGCAAAGACGAATTCATTGAAGGAAACAGGCTTAAGATCCCTTAATGCTTTCCGTACTGTTATGTTTATCAAAAAATTGAATGAATCTAAACTAAAATAATGAATTGAAGATTAATAAACATCAAAATAACACAAAAGTCTATAAAATGCAATCAATTTACTCAAAAGTCGGTCACAATACTCACAACAGACCGCGCACGCGCCGTCAATATTCTCGGCAAATAACAAAACAATGAAACAAGATCGACATTGAATGGTACCTGTCT
Source organism: Ditula angustiorana (assembly GCA_963691745.1). Lineage (NCBI taxonomy): Eukaryota > Metazoa > Arthropoda > Insecta > Lepidoptera > Tortricidae > Ditula > Ditula angustiorana. The sequence continues at coordinate 5,166,032 of OY829488.1, forward strand.
GTAATTTGAACACCATTGTACTTGCAACATAAAGGGTAGGGGACAGCTGGCCCGCGACCACATGGGGCGCCGCGAGACCATGGGGTCGAAACCCCCGCCGAGACGCAATATTCACACTTCATTTCACAAGTACCCCTCCATTTGTCATCGGTGAATACGTCAAATTAAATGTTTAGTTTGCTTGTTCGATGCGACAAATTAGCTTATTTTGCGTGTTGTTTAAAGTTTATAACGGTGATTAAAGATTATTAAAAGATTTACGTTTTTGATTAGTTTGACATTAATAAAACTTTATAATCAATTTGCAATTTCGTAACGCAAGTCTTGTGTACTTTGATGATGTCAAATAAATAATTTAAAAAAAATGCAGCTTTAGTTGCTTACTTTGGGACTAGGTCAATTGGTGTTAACTGTCCCAAGATATTTATTTATTTTATTTATTTATATTGACCCCTCAACTCAAAAAACGGGATTAGGAGTTTTACGCTTAGCGTCTGTGACATTGTAACTAGACTCCGAGCTTAAATGCAGGTAAACTATATAAAAACTGATACACGTTTGTATTATTGATGTATTCTCACAGAATACGAGCGTAATAGCATGTATTACGTTCGTACTATATCATTTTCTCCATCTCCTTTGATATACTCATAATAGTAACATACTGGTAGGTATATCTACTAAAAAATCCATTACAAAGTACTACTTTCAATGCTCCGAATGCATAATTAAATACCACCCTCGATCAGATGGAACAGTTGTTGGAAAGACGAGCCCGGTCTTTAATCGGACCCCACTTTATTACGGCTCATGTGGAATCGTATGAAATCGTAATGGAGGACAAATTATGCGCCCGCGTCGACAAGTGCGCGCTCCATATGTCGGGGTGTCTGTCACAAGCGCTCTACAGGGACACAGGGTCACGTAGTCTGAGCAGCAATGTTTTGTAAGTTACTGTTAGTTTTTTTTCGGTGCAGCCTAAGTAGTCCTATGCACTTAGCACGAATCTTCTCGATACGCGTTAACTCGCTACGGAAAATAACAACTTGCCGTAAGTAAATCCCTAACTAACAGTGAAAACGTATCAAAATCCTTTGCTTTGCTTTGGCAAATATAAGAGAACAAACAGGAACGGATAGCGACTTTGTTTTATACTATATAAAGAAGACAAAGATAAAGAAAAAAAAACGATGACGATTTTACCCCCTTTGCCACTAGGCCACAAACCCCCTCCATTCGGTTACAGTTCAGAGTACTTTCAATATTTAAAACCTGGAAAGCTATCAAGGCTAAAGTAACTTTAACATGAGATTTCAAGATTTGATTTGCAATAATCAATAGATTCAGGCGTTACAGGACTTACAGCATACTTTTCAAAAAACTGCCGGGGTTCGTAAAAGAAATGTGTACGTTGCTCCGTTTTTAACACAACAACCAATTTGATTTTTGGGTCACAATAGAACTTTTTCAGAGCGATTGCCATTATCAGTTTTACAACAAATAGTATAATGTCAAAACGACGACTTATTACGACAGAGACCAAAATCTAATTTGATTAACTGTACTTTAGCGAGCAGATCTCTTGACATATTAATAAAACGACCAGATCACAGATCGAACGTTTAAACGTCATAAGTGTTGAAACGAGACAGCCACATACGATTAAGACATAGCAGCATCCTTTTCTCGTCTTAGCGTCTCAGTTACAGACCAGAGACAATATCGGTCTTACATTCACTTGTAAGCGATTGAGAGTCGGCTTTGTTATAGAGACGTCATGGTACCAAATTCAGCGATTCAGTTTAGGATCCTAAACTGAACTGCTCTGCATTTGGATAGTTTTGAATAAGATCGTGGTAAGCCTCCAGATCTCTTGAGTTAGACTATAATTCCGATTAATTTTGCTAACTACTTTTAACGCCCGTATGTCACAAACCTTGGACCCCAAATGGGGTCTACGGCGGTACTCAGGGTGCCCCCGTATTATCGTGATAACACCCTAATCCCCAGCGATTACAATGCGCTTACAGGTCAAAAATTCCTTTATGTTCACGTCACCAAAAACACATTTGCGGAAAAGTTTAATAAAAGTACTACTAACTTTGGTAAGGGCCCCCTATTTCCTTATTATCGAGATTCATCTGATCATCTCATGCTCGACATAGGTCAAAAAATGACAGATTTCGTAGGAATCTGACAGTTCTTTTTGAGCCATCTCTACTGACACGAGAATTGCCAGGCTGGTTTCGTGTTTAATAAAAGGATTATTCTGTAAACTGTAAACTCTTGAGTCAGAAAATCCATAAAAGAATCAAAGTATTCAAAAACTTTGCACGGTAATACAACGTGCCTACGTGCTACATTCATAGAGCATTTGTAGCGAAAATTCTCTAAGAACAGAGGACCCTACTAGTGGGTTACTTTCACTGAATGTGTTAATTAACTTCCCCAACGTGTGCTGTTTTGCTCTCGTTCCTTATAACTATTTATTGTGGCACTTAGTACCTTAACAAATCCTGTAAAATAATATTTGATGCTCATCTTATTGAGATCCTAACCTCTACCATTACAAAATTTGATACTCTACAATAAACAGTAACCCTTCGTAACCAGTAATGGAGTGAAATCAAAATGCGTAACTATAAGAGTTAATTTACCTTCAGTCTTCATTTGTCTTGAATCGGATACTCATTTGTTTCCCTTTAATAATCGGTAAATAGATTTTCACAACACACATCTGTCAACTTAAGGGTGACACAAGAAATCAATGGTAAGGCGCACGCGCGAGAGTGCCTTGCGAATTAAAACTCTACTACAAAGTGATAGAGACTGTATTTAGCTGGATTAATTCAGGGTGGTCCGCGCAAGGCATCTTGAGGTTATAATAGTTCCTTCACCTCGATGTAGATGGCGGTACTAGTCGAAATAGAGTAACTGGGACAAGTTAGGTTTGATGTTAGCAAAATATGCTACTTATCCTACTAATATTAATTATTATAAAATAAATGCAAAAGTAACTATGTTTGGATATGTGAATATTTATATGTTTGTATGTTTGTTCCGCAATCACGCATCGACGAAATTTGACGATGATGAAATGTGGGAGACAGAGCATTTACTGGATTAAAACGTAGGATACTTTTATCCCGTAAAATGCAATGAAATCATGCGGGCGCAGCCGCGGGTAAAATCTCGTTAAAAATATATTTCTTATTTCTCGACTTTTTTATTAATTGTCAAGCAACTTACTTTTATTAGTTGGCCTTTACCTGCCAAGTAAAGTAGTAATATAATATACCTAAAAGACCTGTACCATAGACTTACACCACAATACCACAAACTAACCATGTACAGAATTAAATGTTATTTTTAATTTATAAAACAAAATTTATGCATTTAATATTTTTTTATGTTTAATTTAACTTCTCTATTTTTATTTAATACGACGTCGTTTGCGTGAAATTAGTAGCCTATGTCCGTCAGGGATAGTGTAGCTTTGTATCTTGTAAATGAATTTTTGAATTTGGATCAGTAGTTCCAGAGATTACCCCCTACATACAAACAAACAATGTTTATCTCTTTATTATATTAGTGTAGATTAGTGTAGAAATGCATGTTTCCTGATTAATATTTGTAATAGTTCAGATCTAAATAAAATTTTGTACGTTGAAACGCAGATCAAATCACAGAGAATCTGTAATATTGAGAATAAGACCTTCTGTAACTCACTTATGGAACTGCTAGAATATATTATTGTACTTTTACCGACGTTAAAAACCAACATTTAGTAAGAAGTAAGAAATGACTAATGTAGAGCAATGAAAACAGCATTTATTTTGTATTATCCTTTCTTTTGTTGCACTTACTGCATAAATTATTTTAAAGTAAGAAATAATTACTAAGGAATAATAAGGCATTTGAATTAACTACACGAAAATTGAAAATAGGACTACTACGGACAAAACGAACGGAGAAAAATGCTTATTCAGGTTTGCTGATGTATTGGTTATTTGCCCCATAATATAATTTGAATTAATAATCATAGGTTAACGTATGCCAAAAAGAAAATCGTATTTTTTAAAACAATTTTATTTTTTAGTTAATTTGTTAAACTAAAATTTGAAGCCAAATTTGACTAAATGAAAAAGTACAAAATGTATGTGGTAAAGATTGGTCAATATAAGTACTGCGATAAGTTTTTTTTTATACAACAGGAAGGCAAGCAAGCAAGTGGGTCACCTGATGGTAAGTGATCACCACCGCCTATAGACACCTGCAACAACAAAGAGAGTGCAGATGCGTTGCCAACCCAGAGGGCTAAGATGGAATACCTCTTGTGCCAGTAATTACACCGGCTGTCTTGCTCTCCACGCCGGAACACAACAGTGCAAGTACTGCTGCTTGGCAACATGTGAGTTGGGAAGTTAAATTAGACAACAAATATTTCGCCGAAACGGCAGTTCACCGTATTTTACCGTGGTAGCGATCTGGACGGACGAAAATATAGAAGTATAGGAGAGATCGCCTCTATACAGCTACTAAGCAGCATTTATAGCGCTTGTGTGCTACTGTTGTGGCATCTATAGATCGACTCTACGTACATTTTCAATAGGAACGAATTCAAAACAATAATACTCGTAGATACAGACTTAAACCTAACTAAACAGAAATATCACTTACTCGTGCCTAAATTACATCACAGAATATCTTGCATCAAAAAACATGCGAGAAAAAAATAATTCATACGCGACAAGGCACAAATTGAATTTATTACACGTCAATATTAATTTATTGAGAGCGAATGCATAAAACGCCTTTTAAAGAACTTCACATAAAATTTTATATTTATAGCTAAGTATATTATACAATTCGTATTAGATATATATTTGGCTTTGATTTGAAATAATTTCTTACATACTAACTACCTTGATGACTCTCAAGTATAGAGAAAATAATTCGCTTTATAAAGAAAAGCGTTTTTGATGCAATACATTTACATACCAAAATTGAACACTAGAAATCAGTCAACATTTACTTGTATAATTTCACCTATGATATTTCCAGCCGAGAAACAAACAATAAGGCAAGTTAATTAAAGGCTTTTTAAAAGGCTTGGTTTGATTTACTTTCTTGTATAATTATCAAGTTACCTTATTTCTGGTGCACTGCCAAAACATCCAACCATTTATAATTGAAATTATACGTACGGCAAGTATACTTCCAAAGGTACTTAAACCGACAACTCCGGAAAAATCTTCTGTGTAAAAAGCTAGCAATAAGAACTTCAGTGGGACCATTTTTCAAGATAACGCTGCAATGGTATGCCAGTTACGACCTATTACAACAGTCAACCTCTTCAGAGCCATGAATCGACTATACAAATTAAATTAGTGTCATTTCAAAACATTATTTCCTTTCTATCCCTTACAATACGATGAAAGGATAACTTGTCCGTCGGTATTTAATTAGTGTCACAAGTGTAGTTTATAGGATGGCTAGCACAACACATTATGAGTAGCTCTGTCACTCAGTGCGTTTCTTTCTAACTATCCCAATAAGAGAGTGTCGCACCGAGCGACAAGCGAGAAATTGGGCACTCGTGCTTGCCGTGTTGAGCAATATCGATAACCTAAACTTACTTGCCGCTCTACATGGTGCCTGAATGTCTGCACGATAGCAAATTAGCCAATACTTCACCAGCTTTTTGTATAGAATCCAATTAAAATCTATAGGCTATAAAACGAATCGGCGAAATAGTTTTTATTTTACATAAACAGGTACCCTTCCCTTATATATTAATATATGTGCTAGCTCCGGCTTGTCAACAACTTAAAGCAGTACTCGTCAAACCACTCCGCTGTCTATCGACAATGTTCCCTCAATTAACGTAATAGGATCCATTTTCTATTAACTGAGACGTGAAATAGATCTTTATTCCTTTAAGAATGTACACGGAATTTGCTAGCACAACAACCCTGTTAGCTCCTATATGGGAGTCCTAAATGCCACGTTTGAGCATGACGGGTTGTGTCTTATGCTTGCGGATGTAAAGTTCTTTTTGGGTTGGTAAGATTAGTGAGAAAAGCCTTTTCAGTGATGAAAGTATCTGTGTTTAATAGTGATCTGTTGTGAGGGAGTTAAAAAGAGATGGGCGTATGTAACCGTGTGTGTATGTGTGTGTTCGCATGATCAATACGGCCGGAGCTGCGTACTGCGTGCTAAAGGCTTGCCTAATGGTCGTTTTCTTACATTTGCATGCTAATTGTCTTTCCCACTCTGCCCTGTCTTTTTGTTTCGCGTGTCGCACATAACTACGAATCAACTGCGTTTAAGAATGGAGCTGGCTGGAAACTGGGAGAGATACGGTTTGCAGAACATTCGATTTGAAGGAAGGATTTGTTTTTCCCTACTACGGCGTAGCCACAAAGGAGATTATGTATTTGCGTTTTATGTTTTTATGCATTTATGTAGGTATGTTATCTTTAATCCCTTGTAAAGACTTAATGAATGGTGCAATCGTGGGTAAAAGACATGAAGCGTCATTAGATTCGCCTTAGTGATGTAGGGACACGGCCTACCATGTACGAAAGAACTAAATGACATATCTCATTTTTGCAACTAAAATAAATAACAGTACCTAATCCTATCCTTAAAATTCAATTCAAAAATACAGGTAATGATAGGTATAGCTAATAGATTTCTGTCGGCATATTATAAATTTAGGGTCTGGGAGATACAATATCGGCGGCATTCTACACGATGGACCGGCGACTTAAGGTCGGTGGACATTATAGGATGCGGAAGGCATGCGGCCGTTTCTCGTAAAAGTCTTTAGTGGAGACCCATGTTTAATGGTGAATGTACCCGGATTCAAAATAAGACGAAAAAGATCCTCTGAAACTATTAAATTCCGGTATATTCCAGCCGGTCTTATTTACAAATTGTCTTATACTGAATGCGATCACAAAGATCATACTAGATTCTGCTTTTTGTATGAGGTAACCAAAGTCAATACTCCATTTCCGAATCTACCAATCAACAGAACACAAAGTATTAACACTCCAACAGACATCGCAAAAGCCGTAACATTTTTATGACCGACAAAAATCTGTGTTAGAAACAATAAATTTTCGGTTTTCCGTATCAAGCGGAGATTTGCGGCGTAGGCGAGTGGGCGGCGTTGCTAGGCAACCCCCCTCCCGGGGTGGAGGGGGAGGGGGACTCGGATCACTTTTAAACTTTCATGTCGGAAAGTTATTAAGGTTTGCTTGTGGCTCTCAGATTCGCTTTCTCTTAGTTGAAAAACAACATGATGGACGAAAAATGTGTAGTGGATCACAGAGACGGTAATGGCAAAGTTTACGTTGAGTTTCGTTCTGTAGGTATTTGTTGGTTTTATATATCAAAGGACGAAGGTGCGTTGGAGGTTGCATACAAAGTCAAAGTACCTACAGGAATTTCTGATCGTCGGGAATAAAATTAATAATTAATTCAATGGTGCATAAGCACCATTGAATTAATTATTAATTTTATTCATTAAATTATTAGTTCATTAAATCGACATTCGTGTATAAACACGAATGTCGATTTAATGAACAATTAAATGCCATCAGTAATCTCAAACTGGCTGCTGTTTTTTTTAATTAAAAAGAGGAAAAACACATGCGGGTTACCTGACGGGAAGTGATCAACGCCGCCCATGACAGCAAGCAACCGCAAGGGAACTGCTGATCCATCGCCTTTAGGTAAGGGCCTGATGAGTGATGACGTACTTTTAATTAAAGACGACTGTAACCCGTTTTGTTTAAATAAATAAATCTTTCCTCTATTAACCTTATGTAGTCTTTTAATATCACTAGTTTTTGTTTAGTTCAGCTTATAATAAACAAAAATGTCATCACTCTGCGTTGATAACTAAGATTGGTCACATAATGGGAGATTGAACTCTACATATACTTCAAAAGTATATGTAGAGTTCAAAAGTAATAAGTAATTAATCGTATTTAGTAATCGCTGTAATATTAAACAGTTATTATGAAAAGTCGTTGTGACTTTTATTGCGAAAAGGTTCTACGCTGGGAAAGAATCAAGTTAACTGTTCATACTCCTATTTTGAGTAGATTAATTTAGCTACACTTAGGTATAGGAACTTATATAACAATCAAATTCACCTATTTTTTAGTAATACCCATTACACGTCATCTTCACTAATATAATAAACAGGTAATATTTTATAAATGATTATGATTCCAAACATCACTCAATAAATTATAGATAGATATATCATCGTAATATATTGGAAACACTGTACTCGTACACTCTTATGAAATATTTCCTCTATCTGCCCGAAAATACACTGCTAAGCAATGAGAAAGCAGCAGTAAATAAAATAAAATAATAAATAAATAACATTTTTGTAATCGAATCTTTCAATTTTTATTTTTAAATGTTTAACATTCAATGTCATGACTGTAATCACCGTAAGACGAAGCACACTGAAAAATCCGCAGGGTATGGTAGCGTTGGTGTGGCGAAACGGGAAAACGCAAGGCACGGAAGTTGATGTTGAAGGTTCAAGTCCTGCCATTACCCTAATTTTTCATTGTGTTGTCATGACATAGCATTTTAAAATAAATAAAAATTATTTGCCACATAGTTACATACTTAGTACAGATTACCCATGACCACCACACCAGGCTAAGCCTGTCTCGTGGGGTCCGGTGGTGACAGTTACCTTACCTTATGGTCTAAAATGGTGTCTTTACATTACGACACGAATAATAGTACTCCTGAGCTGTACTATCGTTGGTGTCGTCGTTGGTCATTAGTTTTTGGTTTAAGTAGTATTAGGAATTGCAAGGGTCCGACTGAAAAACAGCGTCTAGGTTTACCGAGGCAGTATGCTGAGTGGGGCCCTTTTTAATTCTGTTCAACGTAATGTTTTGTTTTTGTACTCTGCCCGTGTTGTGTATATTTCTATGTTTTATGTTGAATAGTTTGAATAAATGTCTTCTTTCTAAAATGTCTCACGCCTATAGAAGATGGCATCCTATAAATAGCGCAACAAAAATAGGTAGTTAGTTATTAAATTAAAGTGCTATGCAATGACAACACAAAGAAATATTCGGGTAATGGAGGACTCGAACCTGCAACATCAGCATTCCGTGTCTTGAGTTTTCCAGTTTCGCGACATTACCGCTAAACATAACATTTAAAATAAAAATCGAAAGAAATTTCGGTTACAAAAACTTAGGTAGTTATTTTTTTATTGTTATGAAAACAATGCCAACCTTAAGTACCTGTTGAGAACTTTAATCAGAGCAAAACAGTAACTAATCAATAATACATTAAAAAATTCTAAACTAGACGTAAACATATAAAACTAAAATTAAAACTAAAACTAGGTGAGGTCCCCCAGGTCTGGACCCTCCATGATGTATTTTATATTTTTATCAAGTACCTGTAGCCAGTAAGCGGTTGGCAACAAGCAAAAAATGTAAAAAACCTTTTACCCCCTCGTTAAATCTTGAAAATGCTGAAAATGCTGGAAAACACCACGCTACTTACCTGACGATAAAAAACGAATGCCTGAAGCCCGCGTGTTTGGATCTTTTTGGAAGCGAAGAATACCTAAGTAACCATGACTATGAAGATTTAGAATTATTTTTTATTTCGTCTCTGTTATTGTGAACCTTTAAATTGATTTAAATGTTTGATAAGACTGTTGATGGTTGTAGAGATTAATTTTAATTTTTGTAAATAAATATGTAAACAATTGTTTACTGTTACGTTAATTGCGTTCTACTGATATGATTACTTAGTAAAATAGTTGAGCGAAAATAGCTACTTTGAAAAATAAATATGTTTTACGTTTTTAAGCCTTTGTTTGTCCGTTTGGTGTCTAATCTACACTAATATAATAAAGAGGTAAACTTTGTTTGTTTGTTTGTATGTAGGGGGTAATCTCTGGAACTACGAAACCGATTTCAAAAAAAAATTAACAGGTAGAAAGCTACACTATTCCTGATGGACATAGGCTACTAATTTTACGCGAAAGAAGTCGCGCGCGTCCGCTAGTAATTAATAATAGCAGACGTTATGTTGATCTAAAAAACAGTTCAGTCGAATTGAGAACCTCCTCCTTTTTTTTAAGTTTGTCAAAAAGCGGTTTTGATTGACATTCAGAATTTTTTTAATACTTATTTATACGTATCATTGTACGTAGAAACCTTCAGTAGAGTGTTCGTCAAATTGATCAAAATCTTAGTTCTCCTAATAATTCCAAAAATAAAAACCCATTTCCTCCATAATTAAATAGACCTCAACCTTGAAAAAAAAAACATAAGCTATCCCCGCTCGGAACTTTCATCGTATTTTTCTCTGCAGAAAGTTTTTAACGGCGGAGAGCGATGTACAAAATTGATGAAGGAAGGAAACCGCGCGCGCAGGCCGGGCCCGAAGGTGCTTTTAGTCCCTAATTGGTGAGCTTTTAAGTTTCCCGCGCGTTCGTTTGACGTCGCACCGTACAGGCGGCGAGTTAAGTGAACATTTTGTTTACTGGCAACAAAGTCTTTTGACAAAAGAACGAGGTTGTTGGTTTGTTTCGCTGTTTATATCAATTTTTAGATTTCTTGTCCCAGGCGAAGTGACGTCTGGAATTTTAGCTCTACTAACCAATGAGAAAACAGTACACAGAAAGTGGTTATTTCACTAGCTTTTAAGAATCGTGTATAGCTTTCTGGAGCACGTTGGTTTCAGCTATCTTGTCCCTTGGATCGTTACTCTGACTTCGTCCACTTCTTACGCATTTAAATACGTATTTGTTTTTGTTTATGTAAAGGTATATATTAATTTTGTATTTATATTTTTGGCCATCCCTTCTAACATAAATATAATAATATTATTGATAAATTTTTTAAAGCTTTTTTTTCTATGCCATAATTTTGTTGTTTTCTGCTTTTTTAATGCTAAACGGGTATCTGTTAGAGATCGTTCTTAAACGATAAGACTCAATAATTTATCTTATAAGCTATTTTTAAATGTAATTTTTATAAACTATATTCTGTCTGGTGTTCAATAAAGAGCTTTTGTCTTGTGATTTGTCTTGTCTTATCACAACGCGATCATAGTTTCCAAAGCCGTAACACTTCCTTGGAGGACTGTACTCATATGAAACAGCGCAACGAAACACCGGCGCAAACATTCGGATCGGGATTTAAGAGGTATGATGACAAACTAAGTTAGTCACGTACTTAAGGTACTGATATCTAGAAACCACCTTGTAGTCACAACTTCGTTAAAACTTTACTAAGTCTTTTTAGGATTAAAGTTGTTTCCAGAATATTGCTTACGGAGTTTTGTGGTATAAAGTTAATCTCATTACTTTTAAGTATCTTTTTCTTTATTTAAAAAAAAACTGTTGGAGGAGTTTGTCTTTGCATTATGAATCTTTATCTGCAATAATAATCTACATCTATACTAATATTATAATAACGTAAACTTTGTTTTTTGTTTGTTTGTGTGTAGTGGGTAATCTGTGAAACTACAAAACGGATTTCGAAAAACCTTTCATTAATAGAAAGCTACACTATCCCTTGCTGACATAGACTACTAATTCCACGCGACCAAAGTCGTGCGCGTTCGCTAGTATTAAATAAAAATCATTTAAATACTCTCTAGTTTTTCATGCTTTTCGTATAATTTTATAGGTACCCAAAAACTTTATTTTTTATTCAGTCAGCCACAAAAACCTTTTCATTTGACTTAAATCACTACCGCCTGTGCCAATTTCGTCCTGAAAGCACTCTATATGATAGGAATTGCACTTAATCCTGGCAAACTGCGACAAATTCGAGTAATCAACTTTATACCTCCATCAATTATTGGCAAAAAAACTAAAACCACGCCCTCTTACAAAAAAAACCAGAGCCACGTGTCTCGAGTAAAAAAGTTAACCGTTTCGAATCGGAACTAAAAAGCGACGCGCGCCAACACCAATAATTCGCGTCGGCCTACACATTTCCCTGTCAAAATATTATTGCAAACAATCGACGCGCGCATTCACCACGTCCTCTTCCAACACCCACTTCAAAGTAACAAAACAAAACCACAATTAGCATAATAGTTACTTGTAACATCCATTGTAGTACTAACAATGAAGCAAATTATTGGGCGGGACCCTCTGCTATGTAACTTAATTGGCTCGCTAATCGAGGTGAATAAAATACGTCGCTTCAGAATGGCTTAACATCGCAAATAATTAATTATCTCTTAACCTGAACGAATCGGGGACGTCATATAAATTATTAATTTCGGAAAATGGTCCAAAAAGGATGAATTATAAAATTAGCCGTCAAACGATTCGTGAGACCGAAAAGGGAATGCTTTTAAGGGGTTAACACATGGTTCTGGTCCGGGCAGGTGTAGGGGTCTTACCGGGGCTCCCGCCCGGGGCGAAAGGTAACTTAGTCCGGGAAAACGATTTGGCGTAGAATAAGTAATTTGTCAATTATTTTAATTAATGTATCAAACAGTTAACAGTTGATTAAGTGGTAGTAGGCGGCACATTGGTCGTAGGACTGATAGCCGTTGGGGCGGAAAGGTTCTTGAGTAGAGACCGCACACCGAAAGATTAAGTGTTAAGAAGCCTCCCAGAATTCGAGCAGTATAACTACAATGGTATAAGACCTACCGTCGGAGAGATCCTTAGGGAAGGCCTAATACCAGTAACTCTAATAATTCCCTCTTTTTTATTTTTAACGGTTTTCTAATTATCAAGTCTCTCCTTTTGTGATAGGTAATATTTTCTTAAGGTATTTCTTTACAAACAAGTTAAAAAATATATTTGTACTACAACCTTTTACAACCTTGGGCAGGGCACATAGCACGGAGAACCGATGGCCGATGGGTTCGGAAAGTTCTCGAATGGCGGCCGCGTATTGGCAAGCGCAGCGTAGGACGACCAGCCATAAGATGGTCCGATGACCTCATACAGGTGGCAGGAAGGCGCTGGTTGCATGCCGCTTCCAACCGGCCACTTTGGAAATCCATGGAGGAGGCCTATGTCCAACAGTGGACTTCTTGTGGCTGAGATGATGATGATGATGATGACAACCTTTTTACTGGCGGTATCTTCTTAATGAGTATTGTCAAGACAAATCAAAAGAAACCAAACATAATCTTGATAGGTTTGCATTATTTTTACAGAGCTCTATTGGCCGTTTTACGGCTCCATCATCAGATCAGTTCAATATCACACCATAAGTTTTCACTGTCATCAGACTTAGGAAAGTTGTTCAAATTGAATTACATATTACGGTTTTTTTTAATAACATTTTCAATACAAGCCATTGTTCTGAGGGTAGTTTATTATGTTTATCATCGTATCTACACACACACACATACCATAAGCCAATGATGCGACCACTGGAAGTGGTTCAGATTTGGCTTCTAAGATTTGAACTAGGCATAGTATAGATGTTACTAAAAACTGTTGTCAAGTTAAATAAAAGCTTGTTTTAAAAAAGGCGTTATTATTATTTCTCATGATTATGGTAGGTAAGCTAAAGCTTGTGTTTTTGTATTCGTTTCTTTAAATAAATTAAACAATAGAAAGGTTTGTTTTACGAACTATAAGTAGGTATAGAATTTTTTTCAGGGACGCCAACAATAGTGTAACAGTAAGAATGCGGAGTCTACCATAAAATGTAGTTTCACATACTGTTCACGCGTACGATGAACTCTTTCCCCTAAAACATAGTCAATATATATTTTTCACAATGAGCCTGTTTTATTTACTTTAAACGAACTGTTTCTGTAAACGCGGCGAACATTCGCTGTTTACTGCGGCATCAGGCTCGCTCGGCAAAATGAAAAGTTAAGCTTCAAAGGGCAAAGGGTGCATTTTAAAGTAAAATTGAAGCGTTGCGGAGAACTACAGACAAATATCGCGACACCATTTTAAGTTGGCCTTCGCCATTGCTTGGTGGAGTTCCGCCGTCGCCACTAGAAGGGTATTCGAGACGGGAGAGGAGGGTCTCAGTAAGTTGGTAGGTGTCTAGGTATCGGATAAACGGTGGGTCCGCATCGTCGCAGCCATTAAAAACTTATTAAACATCATCTCAGGCAATTACCCTGCCCCTCGCGCCTCCCTGCTCCCTCCCTCCCATCGTCACCTCCTTGCTAGTAAGTACTTACAAGGCGAACCAAAAACCTATGTATAATAAATCCAGTTGAATATGCTGAAAGTATCTCTGAGGACGAAAACATATGTTTGGAAAATAGCTTCAGTCCCTTGAGTCTTTGTATTAAATTTGATAATTAGAAAAGCCGTCTCCTAAAAGCTCAGGTTTTACTTTACATAGAAAGCTCAATTAGGAATTAGCACAGGCGTGCTATAAACGAGATATGTAATACTAGAACGTTTCTTTGTTGGTATATTTTCATTGTTCTGGCTATACTCGTAGGTTATTATGGAAAACAAAATAACAAAGTAGAAGCAAATCATAAAGAAACGTACAGTCAACTACACAATGTATTTCTTGTGCACCTTATTCCATTGAAATAATTTACAAAAATAGGTAGGTAGCTACATCTTTTTGAAGTCGTCGTTTGTGCCTAAACTGATTCTTTTCTTTACCATAGTTATTTGAAGTTGAGGAAGCTTTTATTATATTGCTATTATAAATATTGTAATTAAAAATCATTCAGGTAGGAATTAATTACAATTACTTATAACAAAAATACTCTATACTTCTTAAACATATAAAATACCCGCTAACCTAATTTATTGTGTTGCAAATGACACCTAAATTTTACCATTTTATGCGATTTTGAGTTTTGAAAGATAAAAAAATATCCTGATTTTTTCTACAATGTAGAAAATAATTTCAGCAACCTCGAGTCCTACAACTCACCGCGCAGTTCGACATTTAGTAGTCAATTCGATACCTTTAGGAACCACTGAATTAAACTTGTTCGGCAAATTCCCAGACAGTCGATTTGGTCGGGAGACCAACATTACTCGCTGTAACATATAGAAAGGAGGTGGCGGGTTTTACGTGCACACTAAGGGGCCATTTACACGGCGCGAATTCTCGTATGCGCGTTGCATTACATTGCACGGCTCGACGGACGGATCGATCGCATCAAACCTCAGTAGCCCGCAATGTCATGCAACTCTCATGCGAGAACTCGTACCATGTAAATGGCCCTTAAGGGTCTCACCACATTTGTCGACGTGAAATCGACTTTGAGCCGATTTAGAAGCCGGCAACGGCAAATTCTGCGTCTGTGGCACATAACTAAGTATTTCATGCAAAAACCCATCCTCCTCCCGTTCAACATAAAACAAGTCCATCACAAAGACTCAACTATTAACCATGTTTTGCCATGTTTCGCCTCTATACAAGGCATCATGAGGATCTCAAAGGGGACGACCGTTTTGCAAGGTATGTACTTCAACGAAGAAAGAATTTAAAGTATTTAAACCGACTCGGCGCTGATAAGTGTGATAAGAGCCTTTTACTCTAAAGTGCGGAAAGTGTCCGGAGGAAATGTCTCCTGAGCTCAGTCAGCAGCAGAAATTGCATATAGGGATGAAATAATCATCCATTTGACGTTAGAATGATTATTGATTATAGGTTTTAATAGTAAATTTCCGCAACTTGTACACATTAAAACAAAACTGTTTATACGAAAACAAAAACGTTTTACATTGCGAATGTTGCAAAAAATATTTATTTATTAATTATTTATTTATTTAGTATTTCTAAACTGTTCTCAAGCGCGCAGCGTACTAAAGATCGCGTTTGACATTTCGTTTCCATAGAAATTAAATTAAAAGTCCTACATCCCGACTCTTTGAGCCATTCCCGGGTCTCGAGTTTACGGGCAGACCGAGATGACATAGTCAATAACTTTAATAAGCAATATAAGCCGTTAAAATATTAACTTTTATTCATACAATTGTTTTATAAACCTACCTAAGTATCTTAATTGTCTAAATTATTTATGTTCACAACATTTGTCATTGTTCTAAATGAGCAATCTATGTCCACGACAGTTGGAAAGCGGCTAAAACTAAATAATCGTGTGCCGGCGGAGCTTTCCAAAATTGCAAAACTTTCAATAGCAAAATAATCCAAGAGCCATCCCGCTTTTTGAGAACTTTTTGCAACTTTCTCATCCCCGTTGAAACATTAGACCTTTAAAAACGTTAATTGGTCTTCATTAAGTGTAAGATTTACAAGTGTAATAACGTGTTCAAACAACAAAAGTTTTACTAAAGTAAAATTAATAAATTACGTTTGTTACTGACTACAAAAGAATTAAATTAAAATTTTCCTTAGAACTCTGTTATTCATGAACCGATTATAAAAATTCTTTTTATGTTTCAAATAATTCCAGAATGGTCCCATTTTTATCAAAATTCAATTCTGATGCTGCTGGGATCCATGAGGAAATGAGGGAAGTCCTCAAATGTCATAGGTATACATAATGGCGATTTTTAAATAGTTATTTATGTTTGTTTATGTATGTATGTACCCCCTTCGGTAAAACTATATGTATTTATATAGACTTTATAGTCTATTTTTATGTTAATTTTTTTTAAATTACAGCGTCAAGACCAGCGAACTAATGAATCTGTCTACGATTTACACACATCTTTATGTACTAAACCAACATCTACTATAGCTGTCTGTATGTATATATCTTCCGAGTCCGGTGGGCCGGAACCCCGGTGCCCCGCAGGAAGCTGGACGCAAACTGCAATTTCACTATATTTCACGATCAGTGGGATATAAAATCCTATTTCATGCACTGATGCTTATTGGCGGTAAATGATTGCAAAACATTTGAGGATATCTGAAGAAATTTAATAAGTGAAGAAATAGAAACAGTACAAAAGCAAGCAAACGGAGTTAAATTAATTGGAAGACCTTTTTTAAAGATTGAACCAAAACAGCGTTAATGTGAAAAGTACTTGACCATTTCGTCTTGCTTTGCAAAGTTGCATTAAATTTTTTCTATCGAAATTTTCGCCTAGTTCCAAGTACCTACAACTACCTACCTACACGTAGCACACTCCAAAACCAGACTCCACAACAACACCTGTTACTTTTTAACTTTAGCATTTCCTTACGCCAAATGGTCAAGGTAAATAGCTTATGTCACCCAGACTACAATTACAAACCGATTGATACCTCATTCATCAAAATCGGCTCAGTCGTTTAGGCACTACATAGGCTGCTAATTATAAAATCAAGATAATTTGTTCCAGTTTGCTTACGGAATATATTAGAAATTGAACAAACTTCAAATAGTAAGTAATACAAAATTTTAAGGACTGAAGCAAGTTCGATATGCGTCGACATAAATTAACATACCCATTGCATAGTTAAGAGGAAATACAAGGGCCGTTTTTCCATACAAACGTCGTCCCCTGTTTCCTCTCTGGATAATGCCAGTAGAGCAATATTTTTTTTCCAAAAAATCGATTGCCACTATTATGCATGTCCCTATGTTTTCCTTTTTTTAATAAATTAATTATCAAAAGAGATATGGACATTCAAAAACCTAAAAAATTGGCCAGATTTTCGGCTGCGTTCATACATTCAGAAAACAAATTTTACTAGATTATATAAAAAAAGAAAAACATAGGAACACTGCCAAAGCCATTCTTTAATTTTTAATGAAAAAAGTAGTTAAATCGGATAAGTTTTGGAGAAGGAATCAGGGGTCTACGAATCGTTGATTTTGTGTACTTTTAATAGGTATTTTCAGTCCAAGCTGCGGCTGTCTCTATTGCACTCTGCGGGGGGAGGCTTGATAGATGGAGGCAGCAATAGATTTTACAAATACCTATTTTTCAATTCTCTAGACCTTGGTGTTTCCTCTTAACATATAAATAAACATTAAATTTGCCGGTCCAACTCGCTTATCCTGCCGCTAAGCAGCAGTGCTTGCACTGTTGTTGTGTTCCGGCGCGGAGAGTAAGACAGCCAGTGCAATTACTGGCACAAGAGGTATTTCATCTTAGCCCTCTGGGTTGGCAACGCATCTGCAAGCTCTTTATATCTTTATATTCTATAGGCGGTGGTGATCACTTACCATCAGATGACCCACTTGCTCGTTTTCCTTTCTATGTTGTATTTTTTTTTATGAGAAACCATGTTAAAAAGTAGTCAAAAAATACATTGCCGGTTGCCGCAACACGTGGCTTCAATCCGGGCAGATGAAAGACCTGTAATTTGGCATCGCCCGGCCTGCGACATTATTGCTTTGATGACTGCCACAAAGGGAGAGGCGGGGCCACACATGGTCAAAATAAAGTTCGCTTGTGCTCGCAGATGAAACAATTACTAACAATATTCGATATACGCCTGCAACCCTAACGTTCTCCTGGTTAAGTGTATACCCTGCGTCTCTGTCAAACCAATGTGTAAAGAAAGTGACGCACATAGAGATAAGCTCTGATAAACTCAACTTTGTTCGTCGTTTTAGACCCACAGGGATGTTGTTATTTTTCGCATTATAAATGTTATACAAATTTATAATCCTCTCTTAAGATATCAATTTGAATCACGTTTATGAGAGAGCTGGTTTTAACTAAATTCGGTGTTTTAGGGATCGACTCAATCGGCGTTTTATACGCCTACACACAGAATAACTAGTAGTTATTACGTTTGACGAGACTTTAACGCAAAAATACTTATTTGTTTATTTATTTACTTCGACGTTTCGGCTGTATTGCAACGGCCGTGGTCACGAGCAGACAAAGTGAAGTAGAAGGTTATAAAATGCATCTCATACGGTGAGTGACGAGAACAGGAGGCCCAGAGTCGGGGATCTAAAGTTCGGCAACGGAACAGCGATTCTCGTAGGGTTGCTGGTCCCTATGCCTGGCGGGGACACTTCCTAATAGGTGATCTACATACTCGTTGGCCCTCTTTCGCATTAAAAAAGGTACATTACACAGGAAAACAAAAATATTTTATTTTTGACTTTATATTATATCAAAAAATTGGACCAAAACACCTTGCTACTGCGCGAAACAGTAACCCGCTATACTCGTACAGTGAGGGAGTGAATTTACCTACGTAAAATAAAATAATGTATGTATGTATGTAAATTCTTTATTGTAAAAAAAAACATAAGACAAAAAGAGATACAGTGTTGTACAAAGGCGAATCCCTTGAAGGGATCTCTTCCAGTTAGCCTTTGTGAGGATGAAAAGAGTATCATTGCAAGGACAGACAAAGAGCAAAAGTACAGCAAAAACAGAGGAAAATTACCATTCTATTAATATTTATGCCATATAAGTATGGCACGTGCATAAACGCACCTTTGCAAAGATATCACTGATTAAATAATTAATAGATTCAGGCGTTACTTTGCGGAGGTCCATATCAACAAACTGACTGTATATCACTGATTGATTTGGATATGGTTTCTAAAATGACGTTAATGTTTCATTATGAGTTGCTATTTCAATTATCAGTATTAACCGTTGGTAAAAAAGAGAGAGAGACAGAATTACTCGTGAAAAATGAAAAACTCTTACCCCCCTTATTCATAAACGCTGGGTTTTACGCTTTATGTTTTTATCTGTCATTGTGACTTTTACAATCAAATGAAAGGAACAAAACATTTGTTAGCTTTAAAGATTGTTATTTTCCATGAATATGGGGGTTAAAGTCGTAAAGCATGTATCTGAAAGTGCACCTATTACTTTGAAGGTATTAATTAACGCAAAGGCGGAACGTCTTAGTACATTTCACCATCAACTTACTAAAAGTTTCACCTACGCTTAAACAGAAATAGTTAGTGCATGAACTGAAGACAAACTCACACTTTAAGCGCGGAGTTAATTAAAACGGCTAACAAAGTTCTAAGACATTTCACTCGCTGCTGTACTTATACTTGTACTTATACTTAATTGTAGATACTTGAAAACTTCTAATAAGTATGGCTAGCACGACACACCGTGACTCGCTTTGCCGTTCATTGCGTCTCTTTCTAACTAGCCCAGTAAGAGAGAGATGCACTGAGCGACAGGAGAGACAATGCATGTGCTCGCATGCTAGATCGGCATATGTTACATTACATATTTATGTATGTACTTAGCATTAATGAAGTACATCACATTTCTTAAATGTTTACAATTGAAATACAAAACTTACAAATACACATTAAAAGAAAAAACTTAAAATCTAAATACATTTAAAATAAAAGCCAAATGTAATAAAGCTAACAATTAAAACTAATCTAAACTAAAGTATAACATTAAAACTAAAACAGAACAATAAATTATTAAACGAAAATCTTAAATAAAAAATTTAAAGTGTTTTTTTTACAGTGTATATGCTCTATTGCTTTATTTGCGTATAAAGTCTGCCATATTCCGCCAGTGTTGCTAAGTCGCCAATTCAAAAAGTAGCCAAGGTTTTCCAAAAAGCGGCTAGAATCGATATATTTCCAAATTTGGAAAAAGCAGCTAGAATCGATATATGCATTTCCGAATTTGAAAAAGTGGCTAGTAGTGGCTAAACAGTTTGATGTCAAGTAATAGGTGCTTAAAATCATTTAACAAGGTGGTTGCGTAGTGGGAGAGTTTCGGATATGCCGTCTCGGACCAGAAGCCACGTAAAGTTATGGTTAGAAATAACTTCAGGTAAGTTCGTTTAATCATACACATATAATCATACTCCGCTTCTTGTCTGAGACCGTTTTACAAGTAGCGGTTTAAAAAGGGAGTTGTGAATAAACTTCCATGATGTAAGAGAGAATATAAATTTTCACCCAATAATTTAAAATCCATAAAATCCAAATTTTTATTAAACACCTCAGACAATTATAAATTGACTAGCGGACGCCCGCGACTTCGTTCGCGTGGAATTAGTAGTCTATGTCCGTCAGGGATAGTGTAGCTTTCTATTGGTGATTTTTTTTTGGAATCGGTTCTGTAGTACCAGAGATTACCCTCTACATACAAACAAACAAAGTTTATCACTTTATTATATTAGTGTAGATAAATGCTACTATACACTCGGACAGTGTTTTAATGATATGAATCAGTAAATTATGTTTAAAATCCGTACAATTATATATTTTCGCTAATAGAAATTGATTCTATTTTTATATCGTTCTCGGGACTCTAACGCGATAAAAGTATATTGTTAATTTATCTCGACGTTTCGGCCATGTTTCAACGGCCGTTGGTCACGAGTAGATTCTAGTTTCTCAGCAAAATTTACGTTAAAACTTGGTTTTCATAAGACTTAATTAAGATTAATAGATAAATTATAAATATCACTGACAATACAACTATTAATAAACAAGACTTACTATTAAGGCTTACTTGTTTGAAAATGTTAAGGCACTAAATAGACAGTTTTAGAATGAATCTGACGTTATTGAGCGTCTTTTTAACCTTTTGGTGAAAGTCAGCCTAAATCAAAAGTGCCTACTAAAGTTTTCAATAAGTACATGTTAAATTTAAATTCTTAGAAAGTTCCATCTATACGCAGAATAATTTAAAGTAACGAATTGCTACGCCGCGCCGTAGCCGTAGTTTCGTAGGCGCGCTACGAAGACGTCTTTCAACGCTGTCGGCGTCAGTAATAAACACATTACGTTTTGAACAAATAAATTTATGTGAAATAGAAAAACTATATTTTACGAGAGCAACCTTACCTCTTCATAAAACTCAGTAACAAAATAAGATCGCCTTTCATTTTTAAAAATACGCCTTTACATTCAAAGTCCAATATTACCAAACTAACCTACATACTTATTTACATTACAACCTTTTATTGATTGCAGGAACTTGTGCTAGGTCCATCCGGACCGCTACCACCGTCTAGCTCGCTAATTCGGCCGCTAAGCAGCAGTGCTAGCACTGTTGTGGAAAGCAAGACAGCCGGTGAAATTACTGGCACAAGCGGTATTCCATCTTAGCTCTCTGGATTGGCAACGCATCTGAAATTCCTTTGATCACTTATTATCAGGTGACCCTATTGTTCGTTTTCCTTACTATTTTATATAAAAATAACATAATAATTAAATACAGTAAAAGTGACACTATCTTTTTCTTTATCTTATCTTTACACAGTATAAAGTAAAGTCGCTATCCGTTCCTGTCTGTCCCGAATCCTTATCGTGTATTCGGCCGCCTTCCTTTAAACCACGCAACGGATTTCACGCCGACTTCGAACGGATATATCGCACGCTTAGTATTAAAGTGACCCATTTCTGAATAATACACGTCCCAAAATATCACCTTAATTAAAAGACATAGGGTTTAATTTTGGGAAATATCAAATTCAGAATTGAGTCACTTTGATACTAAGCATGCGACATGTCATGTATATAAAAACCTTCTGTAATAAATTCTCTAAATGACAGTGAAAATCGTTTCAAAGTCCGTTAAGTGGTTTAGAAGAAGTAAGCGGCCGACGATAGGAGGACAGACAGACGAATAGCGACCTTGTTTTATAGTAAGTACTACATTTGTAAGGCTGTAATAAAGATCTGGAATATCTGGATCCTCAATTTATATGATGCCAGGAGTGCGATTTTTGAATCTCACCGGGTGACTAAAGCTCGCCAAAATGGCCGTTTTTCATAGAAATGCGGCCATTTTGGTGAGCTTCAGTCACCTGGTGAGATTTAAAAATTGCATTTGAACCTCACCGGGTAACTAAAGCTCACAAAAATAGCCGTTTTTCATAAAGATTCGGCCATTTTGGTGAGCTCTAGTCACCTGGTAAGATTCAAAAATTGCACCCCTGATTTTATTCTATCACATAATTTGTTCTATCGAGGTTCTATCTACAATCTATCAAACCACAAATATCATATCGGAGATTAAAATCATAAACCTGATAGCTTAAGTAATGGTAATGACATTCAGAAGGGATGGGATATGCAAAGGGTTGATGTTATCGTCAGAGTGAATGATACACTGGACGGTTTTATTGATATTTGATACTTATGCATATTAATTGTTAAGGACGAGAGGGCAGGCGGTTTGTACGCGTATGGTGTTTCATTGGTTAGATTTTTTGTCGGTACAAATGCAATTAATATTAGGCAAGTACCGATATAAATCAAATGTATGGCAAATATTAAAACATTCGGGCGTATGAAACTATGAAAAACATAACGCGGGTGCATAATTGCGGGTGGTAGGACTTTGTGCAAGGTCCGTCCGGATCGCTACCTCCATCTTGCTCGCTAATCCTGCCGCTAAGCAACAGTGCTTGCACTGTTGTGTTCCGGCGTGGAGAGCAAGACAGCCGGTGTAATTACTGGCACAAGAGGTATTCCATCTTAGCCCTCTGGGTTGGCAACGCATCTGCACTCTCTTTGTTGTTGCAGGTGTCTATAGGCGGTGGTGATCACTTACCATCAGGTGACCCACTTGCTTGTTTGCCGTCCTATGTTGTATTAAAAAAAAAGACAATTTAAAAATAATTTATTGCCAAGTAGCACGGTAAGCCCTATAGATAAAGTTCGCCTTTGTAAATGTTACTTATTTTCTTGTAAACTGTTATTTTTTATTATTATTATGTGCAATAATGAGTTTACATACATACATACATAAACTGTATATGTAGAGGAGAACGCCTTTATAGAGCTACTATAGTGCTCTATAGAGCTTATGTGCTATTTAGGATTGACTTGTTTGGATTCTAACCAACGTAACATCGCTGCGTTGGACGCAATGATGTTTATTAACGATTTTAACCTCGCAGTTGTAATGCATTTTTCTTTATTAACGGTAATTAACCGCATTTTTCCCGACTGCTGCCAGATAAGGGGGTTACGTTTTTCGAGTGTATCTACGACTCGCAGTTGTCTGGTTTTTTACTGTGTCTTTGTATTTTTAATATTTTATTTACATACGTCAATTGTTTTAAATTTACGTTAATTTGTCATTTTTAGGGTTCCGTACCTCAAAAGGAAAAACTGAACCCTTATCTTATAGGATCACTTTGTTATCCGTCTGTCTGTCTGTCAAGAACATTTTTCTCAAGAATGCGTGGAAGTATTGAGTTAAAATTAATATCAATACTCAAGTCTACAGTCTCTTAGAGCCGTGAAAAAATCAAACTTCTAAGTCAAAGGAATCAAAAGATACGGCCGTTTATGCCGCATATTTCATACATTTTCAAGGCACTCAAAATCTATGGGGTACTTCCCGTTGACCTAGAATTATGAAATTTGGCAAGAAGCAAGGGCTCACAGCACAAATTAAATAATAAATCCGAAAACCATACATTTGAAGTCAATAACACAAAAAATATATTGGTCATACAAGCAAAAATGCGGTACTAGATGTTGTAGACCCCTCGGAACCCTCGGTGCGCGAGTCCGACTCGTACTTGGCCGGTTTTTAACTGTAGTCAGCTTAGCCTTTGGTTTTTAATAATTAATGAACGTGGGGTTTTGTGAACGTAATTTAAATATTTCAGTTAGTAATAAAACAACCAAAATTTTGCTTTATCTTACGGACTTTTATCAAACTAGGTTTAAATTAGGTATATAATTTTTACTTAGGGCGTGGGTATTTCTTATAGTGTTAAAATAAATCTGTGGGTTTTAAACTCCAAGTAAATTTCAGAGGGTTTCATTTCTATGACTTCATTAGGCTGTGTTTTTATCTGATATTTCGTTTTATTATTGTAATCAAATAACAGTTGTACCTACGTACTTTGTTGTTGTATAAAAAATAATCCCAAATCAAAACGTTCCTTTAATTTCTGCAGCTAGTAGGTATGCTAGAACCATTCATACGACAGAAAATAGTTGATAACCAAGATATTTATTTCCTAGACCACGAAATAGATTTGTATTTCTATGTATGAGCCGTTTGACGTGAAATATATTAAACTGTCATCGTTTTCATAGAAATTTGGTCGCAGCTCTCAACGATCTCTACAAACCTAATATTACTTATACGACTACGTAAAGTTATAAGTTAAATTTCGTTTATTGCTTATATTTATTTATAGTAAAAATTAAAAGGCATATGTTTTTATTTTACATGCCGTCGGGAATAATAAAAACAGCATTATTAAATAAAGAGCTGTGCTTGAGTCATGAGTTACAGCATTTTGTAGTTAGTATAAGGTTTGCTGTAAATAAAATGTTTAAAAGGTAGGTAAGTTGCAACTTACACCGACTTAATTAACAAAATGGAGATGGGTCTCATTTTCTGTATGATATATTAAGTGCGGACACTGCCTTTATTCTTCAACCATCATCTAGACCCCATGCGTGCTGTACAGTGTCTCATCTAAGTTTATCATTGATATCAGCCGTGAGCCAGGTAGGGGCGGGCCTTATCAAAACAGGCGAATTAACTTCATTCAAACACAGCACCACTGTCACAAAGCACTCCTTTTAATATTCGCAGCGTTCCCCTTCCGCTTCGCGTTTATTTACCTTGAGGAGTTGGAACCTGCGATCTATTTTGTATTTTGCGAAACAAAACATGGTGCAATGCATAAACTTTAAACGCAAGATCGACGAGAAGCCATGGAACAATAAAACAAACAAAAGCCTATCTGCCCGGAGCGGTGCCGGCGCGCGGCCGGCCCCGCCCCCGGCCGCCGGCGCGCCGGCAGCCCCATTGGCCGGCCGCCGCCCCCCGGCCGGGCGCTCTCGCGGCGCGAGCGAACGAGAAGCAGCATCCCTATAAAGATTTTACATCGATTATGGGGGTATGGGAGCAGGCCGTTTCGTTCTAGCCCGCGGGCGGCGGCGTGAGGTCCTCTCGCGCAGTCGCGAACAATTAAAAGTGGCGGGGCTCGGTGCGCGGCGCGGCGCGGAGTGGCGCGGAGTCGCAACGTCACTATAATGTGGTTAGTCAGTGAGCGTCGGGGCCGGGCCGACGGCGACGGCACGCAGCACGACGCCCGCAGCGCGCTCGCCGCAGAGCCGCGCTGGTCGCTCAGCCCGCGCGCCGGCCACAGCACGGTGGAGTTCAAGAGCGCCGCGTGCGCGGGGGCCGGCGAGCCCGCGCCTCTCGCGGCGCTGCCGGACCCCCAGCAGTTCAACATCTTCCCGGCCTTCTTCAGCCGCCAGCTCAACTTCAGCGGCAGCGGCGGCTGCGGCCAGGGCTCCAAGATCATGGAGGAGCTGCGACCTAACCTCGTCGGAGGATTGTTAGGGGTGGGAGGGTTGTTAGAGGAGCACCAGTCGGAAGGCAAGTTCCTGCCGAGCGGGGAGAGCAAATACACTCCGGACAAGGGCCGCAAATGCAGCAACGCGTCCAGTTCTTCGGCCGAGGAGTTCGGCGCGCTGTACGGCGGCGAGCATGCGCCCACGCCGCCCGCGCCGCTCAGCCGCAGCCTACAGGACCACACACGTGTGTACCCACTACTTCCTGGACCTCTAGTCGTCATCGGTCTTAGTGATATGGAAGCCAACATTAAAACTAGCAATAGTATAAAGATACCAGTTTGCGTATACCTAATGCCCATATTATTTTGATCATGTTGATTAGAGTTCCGCACATAGTATATTATGTTGCAACTCTCGTATGTCGCGTGTCAACTCTTCTCCTTAAGACAAAGGCTAAACATAAGTTATATAGAGACGCATGCTGGCTGTGAAGAAAAACCTGATGAATGAGACTCGCAACATATTCTGCTATCCGCGTGGTGCATGACATTTTCTTGGAAGACATAACATTAGGTGCAGTCGATCATGATGCCGCAACCTAGAAGCTGATATTAAATACTGTGTTATAGGTACTTTGATTCTTTAAAAACTCTTGGAAATGGCACAAAAACAAAGTTGTACATTTCTTTGTTATCCACTCTGTTTACGTCGATAAAACTTAAAACATTAGGCACCAGTCCTTTTAATCTGAATATTCGCATGAATATCCATGCAGATTTGTAAACAACTACAAAATATAAATTTGTAATTTGTTTATTATTATTATGACTCATGGCGTATCCATTTCACAGTGGTAGAAGAAATAAGTAACTAGGTACATTTTCCATCAATTTCCATGTTTTATCTCACTTTACTAAGATTCAATTTAAAGTAACTAATACTTTAATTTAAGTTTATCCTAAAAAGCTAAAATTAACAGTTCGTTTATTGAACGTTTGTAGTCACGATTATTGTAGACTTTGCAACTACTACTGCAAGAAACCTTCCTAATAATGTATTTGAACCCTTAACTAAACAAATTCGATTTCAGGCACAGCCGACATTTAGTAGCTACGAAAACTCTTGGTCGGCCGCGTCTCATCTTTGATACGTTTTACATAGCAGTCAAAGAGTGGGCCCATTTTGCCCCACAAACACCTCATTAACTTCAAAAACGCAACTACCTTGTTTATTAGGCTAGAAGAAAAGTTGGTCGGCCGCGTTCTATCTCGGCAGGTTCCGGTGTCCGGCCGAGTTTAGGGTACTCTGGGACAAGTATAACAACCAATTTAATTTAATTAAATGCATAATAATAGTTGAGTTAAAGCTGTTTTTATACTGACGTAGATCAATTTAAATGGTTCGATCAATTTAGATCAATTAAAATCGCCTAATTGTAACGAATCCCTGAATTTTGTCGACAAGTCACGAAAGCATAGAAATTATTATTGTTTACTACTTGATATTATTTGGTCGGCGTGACCAGCCTGGCCGTTTTTCAAGTCTGACATAATATACCTTTCGAAAAAATATGATAGGTAGTACATTTCTCCTCATTTACTAACTGTTTACATATCGATACTTTGTTAATTATAGCAGCATCGAAAATACCTACTAATCTTTATGTTAAGACAAATATTTATACCATTTTTGACATATTAAGGCAAGTACCTTCTCCTTCTCTTGTTAGTACGATTAGAGATAAAGAAAATAATAATAGAACTAGCTGCTTTAGTAGTTTCTCTTACTAAACTTTGTATGCATTTTAGACATTAGGTAGCAGCTCTTATAAAACGGCCCATACGGTCCGATCGAAAGTAAGTGTTCAGACCACACCGAAAAGAAAACCAAAACTTAGTTACAAATGTTACTATCATATTGGCACCGACTCCCGACCTATAAAAGTGGCAGTGGACATCTTCATTAAGGCTTCACCGGACACCGGACGTGGCAAGAACGCATCCGTCGCTACACTCCTAGTCCAGCACGTATAGATCATTCTCAAATACGACCGCGTACATTTCGTACATTTCATTTGACATTTCGTGTCATTAGGAATTAAACGTCAAATGCGATCTTGAGAACGTGGTTGTACTTGAAAATGATCTGTAACTACAGACCCTAAGTTTTACCCGTCGTTTACTAGTTAATCAGTGGCATAATACACATATTTAGTTATTCTGGTCTTTGTTTAAGTAGTATAGGTAACGCAACTAGAGTTAAGGTCACGTACTTCATGGCATGTGTGTAACGGAGTTTCTTTCGAATTTTCATTTGTTGTATTATTTTGTATGGCGCTGTGTCTTCGTGTGTGTAAACGTTAACCTCAATACCTAACTCGTTGCGTTGCTTACAAAAACGTTGAAAATTGTAAATAACTATTTTTTGTCCGTAACTTCGTCGGCATAGAATTTGGGTTACATATTAACTTTCACTTCTCTTTTAACCTCCTTAAATATAAACTTTCCAAAAATCCTTTGTTAGTGCACCTCGAGGTCTAAACACTCTTAGGAACTAATCTTCAAAATAACATGGTTCTATCTTCAGCAGTTTAAGTTATGTGTTGTCTATCAGTCAGTAATGGAACTTTTTTATCCTCGTATGTATGGATGAACATCGGAAATATGCAATTTGGAGGGCGTAGAGTCTAAAACAAAAGTTTTCGGAAAGAAAAATTTGCCTGTTTATACTTGTGCATACATATAGGGTGATATAGGTATACCTCCGTAAGAATTGTAAAGCAAGTTTAACGTGATAAACGTTTTTTACAGTTGAGACTTTAAAGAATCCTTAAGAATATTCAGTGTTTCGGACCGGCATGTAATTTCCGAAAGAGAATATAATCAGTAATCACTACTTTGAAGAGTTCGGACTCTTAAATTCTCGAACCGATACTTCAAATATATATATGGAATGGTTCAGCCTCCATTTCAAATTGCATACAAGCAAGTTCTTGTGTTCTATATATTGACATTGACAAAGTTGAATTTTTTTTGTAAAGAAGTCTTGCCCGATTTCCTATAAAATGGTGGTAAAAAGCATGCTATGACAACTAATATGACTATAATTTCGACCTCAATAGAGGTTGGGCATCAACAATTCAGATATATGAAAAAGCTAGTCTAGTAAGTGCACCTGTCTATCGCCAAGTTTAATAGAATACAATGACGATGCAGTCGAATTGCTGAAAACTCTAACTTCAACATTTCGCTTGCCGATTTATCCCAAAAATCTAAGTTCCGATCACATCACAAGTTAGAAACCTCTCTTAACTTTACCTTCGGACAGTTAAGGTGTGTTTCAGTTGTTACTTAATAGAAGTAGTCTAGACTGTATCAGTCTCACCTTCACTTTACTTGAGTCCTAGAAATCCTTTTATCTTATTCATAGTAAGAATATTATCATCATCAGGGCCCCACTGAAAATCAGCGCTGCTGCTTGCAGCAGCATATACTGAGTAGGGTCCCTTTCAGCATTAATTGTGTAATTTTCGTTTTTTCTCATCTGTTTGCTGAATAAATCTTTTCTTTCTTTCTTTCTTTTTATACCAACTTAGTAACTAATCCCCGCTAGGAACTGTGCCAAAATTAGGCACTTTTAATTAATGATTTCATGCATAACTGTGAACTCTCTCTCCACTCAACATGCTATTTACGTCTTCTTAAGCCGGGTGTCTACCGCAAGCATTTGCTTTTAATACAACATCTCCAGCACAGCTTAAATTTAAGCATTACATGCAGTAACGAGTTCATTGAATAGTCCGAACACCAGCACAAAACACATTACCGTAACGTATCTAATAATTTGTTACATTACCCGTGACTTGGCTTTGGATTTCTTTTGTAATAGTAGTTTATACCTTGCTTATGATGAACTTTTCACTTCTTTATTTTTTCATGTAGATACGCATGTATTTTCACTTGTTATTCCGATATACTTCTTTGATATCCATCACAAAGGTTATATCAGTTTTGCGATTTAGACGACCTATAACCAAGCACTATACGTGCAAGTAATTACAATTCCAATTAGAGTAATATAGCAAACAATCGGGCCGGGGTGACGTCATGAATACGAAATGTCGTCACTAACGACCACCCCCTCCCCGTGGGGGGAGGGAGGGATGAATTTTCAACCGCCTCGGCCCAACTTGCTGTGTGTGCAATACATTCGCAAATTCACGATACATTTCAACGTTGACGTCTTTATGAATTTTTGGTTTTTGGTGATTCAGCACCATATTTAATGTTGGTACTGATCTAAATTGATACTTTTAATTGAGCAGGAGTCGTCAATCGCTCTTTATAAATTAAATTACATTTGAATTGTTCTATATTCCTTGTAGCCCGGTCTTCTCTCCCAACTAATATTCTTTACCGCAAAGACCGGCATAATGTCACATCCTAACTTATAGGTAGTAGATAGGGATCACGTTGGTCTCGGCAAGTCTTGCCGAATGTGAGCTGTTGGTAAAATCTTTTGCTCTGGTACCTACCACATAGATACCGTACAGATTATACCAGCATACCGGTATCTAAATCTGTCGTCTATATCATCGATATGGCTAGGTAGGCCTAGACAGTGCAAACGTGCTTAAGTTAAGTATCAGTAGGTAGGATGCCTATGGCATACGAAACACCACAGCGATTAGACAAATGCTCGCTGTCCCTTTCATGTACATGGTAAATCGATATGAGCAAATAAATCTTATGTGTTAATAAGATCACGTTATATAGTAAATCCCCACAACAATTTCTCTTTTACCTGAATGTTGACTGGTGGAGAATGCAGTAAAGCATTATGTTTTCCTTTTCGGTATATGTTTATAAAATAAATTGATTGGATGCTATCGTCACTGTTTAAAGCTATGTTTACACCTAATTGACTAACAGCACACTTTCTCTCCCCCACTGACTAAGTCGAAAACAGACTTACTATAAGCGATAAAACGAGTCACGGTATGTCGTGCAAACCCTTCTGCTGAGAATATGCGAGAGTATGCACTCGGCTGGTGTCAAAGAGAAACAGCTTACCCTGTTGCTGAAACACAAACGATTTTCTTGTCATACTTATAGCAAATCATTTCGTCTCCAGTCTACACATTCCCCACTGCTAGGCTCAGGTCTTCTCTTATGAGTGAGGTAGGCTTCAATTTCCACGCAGGCTCAATGCGGATTGGATAATTCAACTGTACAATTATACTCCACGAAATAGATGATGTGCGCAACAGCACTGCTTTGCTTCCCCTGGTTCAGAACATCCGTTCCTAGAAAGTTTCATTCTTGGATGAATATTCGGCCATTTTAAACCGCCGTCATTGTCAGCAACAATTGTTACCAAAATTTTAAAGGAAGGGATAGCAATTAGCATCCACATCTGACAAAAGCTGAAGCTTTTCCGGTTAAATAGAGGGGAATATTGTACGCCTTAAGAAGGCACATTATGGCGCTTATTTAAAATTTAAACCTGTTGTCACCTAATTAACCCATAACCGCATGCAATAAAGATATTTTGATTTGATCTTGATAGCAATACTTATTTTGGATTTACAAATTGTTGGTACAAACCACTATCAATTCAATATTCTTTCAACAAATTGTTACTGATAATGACGGCGGTTAAAACGCCCAATATTCTCACTCTTACTCCAGCGAGTCCATCAAACACACACTCACACACAGTGTGTTAGGAAAAGACTTTCGTTACTGAAAGCCATTAACCGAACCGGTACGAATACCATTCAAAACGTTGCCTTCCGCAAACATGCATTAAATCCTACAAAAATCCACAAACTATTCCCATTTTATCCGTCAATCCATTCTAATCTAAGAAAATGGCTGCGAGCGAATAATAAATTCGGCTCAGGTTTGCCCGGAGCGTAGAAATAAAGGCGCGAGCACAACAGGGCGTCACGTAGACGACAGGAACGAACAACGGCCGTAGGACGTGACAACCACGCTTTACCCCGCACCTTAACTTTATAGTATACGAAGGTTTCGTGCAAGTTTATTTTGGTTGCTTTAATAATACAAATAGAAATAAAAGGTTTAGTTTTGTTGCGAATACGCCTAATAAAAGAGTTAAATGAAACAAAATTGTTTAGACATTTTATTCTTTAAGATTCAATCTCTTCGTTAACACTTCATCCAGTAGCTTTTAGTCATAATAATACACTGTTTGGTTGTAGTTAGTGGCTTCACCTTCTGGAACAACGGGCTCCACAATATGGAAGAACTTTTTCTTAGTGAGCGATTTCAGCACTCTTCCGTCTTTAATATCATTTATCTTATTCTTAGAAGGCTCGGAAGGTTTATCCTTATCACCAGGATTGACTATTTTTTGATTATTTTTTTCGATTTCCAATTTCTGTTGTTCTTTTATTCTATTTAATTCTTTTAGCCTTTCCAGCAGTTTCTCGGCCGCTGTCATTTGTTTCTTTAAATCATTAACGTTCTTATTAACATTGTTTGCATTCGTAAGACGATTGTTGTTATTTTGATTAACTATTGGTCTATTTATGTTAGGAACTCCTAATAAGGGCAGTAAACCTCTACTAGAATTATCGTTGTTTGAATATTCATTGTTGTTTTCATTAGGTCTGTTACTTTCATCTCTATTATTTGATCCAAAACCCAGTGAAGAGATGAGAGGTATATTTGGGCTAGTTGCTCTGTTGCCATTAGTATCACCGTCTCCTAGTATCGATCCAAACAACCCAGCTCCATTTGTGGAAGAAACCTGACATCCTATAAATAAAAACAAATTTTAATATTATTGTAGTCTAAACAAACGAACTATAGGAATATGTACATATCTTAACATAACTTTTAATCAAGCATTTTCATAATAATATAGGTTTTTAAAAGCTTTTGTATAATTTGTTGTGTTAGTTTGTTTGTCAGTACGTTCAGGTGAAATTTTGAAACACTTACAGTGGTCGGATTGACTAGTGGTATATATAACAATGCATTAATGCAACTCAGGCAGAATTAGACATTAGATTAATGTGTT
This sequence comes from Ditula angustiorana, assembly GCA_963691745.1. Lineage (NCBI taxonomy): Eukaryota > Metazoa > Arthropoda > Insecta > Lepidoptera > Tortricidae > Ditula > Ditula angustiorana. The sequence goes on from OY829488.1 coordinate 5,199,215, forward strand.
GTAAGCGTATACAATACTTTTTTTTCTAACAATTGTTATATACTGTTGGATAAACAATATAAAAAACTTCAACAAAAAACGTACATATTTTTTAACATTAGCCTATTTTTGTGTTTCTCAACTATTCAAATCATGTACCTAAAGGTAATTTTTACCTCAACCGATAACTGCCAAATAATTTCAACTACTTACCAAAAATAATTAAAAGTAAGATAAATCCGTTGCAACTCCACATATTTACATTAAAACGTATTATAAACAAACAAATACGATGCCCACTCCAACGAAACACACAGTCATTACATTACTGGACTGCAAAAAACACTGGCATGATTCAATGACCATTAAAAACTAATTGAGATCTCTTTAAGTTGATAATTATCATTAAAGAAAGATTCATTATACGCGCTTAATTAATTAAATTCTTTATTCTTATATCTACTCTGTCTGTGACGTCTGTAAGTCAAATTTTGTTATAACTTGATGTATTATAGGATAAGACATCTTTTTAACACTATTGAAAAATGGATACCTGGCTGATCACTTTGTTGTCCGTCGGATCTTCCTGCCGGTCTGCCTGTGTGTCTGTCAATAATGTTTAAAAAAAAGCCTAATATAACGTATAAAGTGTATACTTGTATACCTGTCTATGTCTGTGTATACTTGTCTTATCATGTAAACAAAATTCTAACCTAAAATTTGACTTTTTGTCACCTTAACACCCTTTTTCGTCTAAATAAATCAAATCGAGGCTATCAATAGAAGAAGAAATTTGTAACTTATTGCTTTTGAATGTTTTATTTAAACAATAAACAATATTTTGATGGCAAAAACTGAAATTTTAGGTTAGAATGTTGTTTACCACTTAAGACAAGTAAAGATGAATATGGCTTAGATATAGTAGGGGAAATATATTCACGTAGCACCTTAGAACCCTATCGCAATGACGCGACGCGTTAAACGCCAGGCTATGTCATACAAATGTCATGCGTATGTCTCTTCGACTAGGTTCTACGGTGGTACAGTCAGCGTCAAATATACCAGAGCGGGCAAGGTGTCAAAAATATCTGAACTCGACTCCATTGTCAAATACGCTCGGGCGTGCTCAGATATTTTTGACCACCTTGCCCGCTCTGGTATATTTGACGCTGACTGTACGTGTTTCAATTTCCTTGACATGTACATCCGTATCATCAAAACTATTGTAAGTCTCATTTGGCCGCATACATTCAAAGTGACATAAATATACATCCTTAACTACATACATAATACAGTTTATACCTACCTCGTTTTGACCAGATGTTAACCATTGTACCTTAACCTTTTGATCGGCAAACGTTTTGGCACATCATCGGCCACGAAATGACAAAGGATTAGTGCCTTTAATCTTCCGTAGTAAAAGCTATGCCGGTCACAAATTGTTGTTAATTCGTGACGCGTGCCAGTCGCGTGCGCGCCTCACCTGCCGGCGCCCGCGCAGAAAGGGGTTTGCAAAGGATTAAGTGGTTGAAGCAAAATTGTGATTGATTGATACAGAGTTTTGAAAAAACTCGCTTCTTTATATTGATTGAAAATTAGGAAACAGTGTTCAAAGTGTTTACGATAAAAGAAAAACGAAAAACATTTCTTGTATGGGCACCTTCGTTTTTTAGGATTATTGTTACAGTAACACATACTTAGAAAATGTTGACTGGCTACCTATTAAAATAAAGAAAGAAAGAAAATAGTTCAACAATAGTAATGGATCAAGGGTCAGATACAAAAGGCGGTACTCCTGGACACGTCACGAATAGTCAGGAGATTCCTCACTCTGCAGCCCTAACCACCGGTAGCTTGAGCCCTGCCCCGCTGCCGGCGGCATTCTAGGTTAGGTTTTTATAATGTTTGTATATTTTGTATTGATATTTTTTTATTACTTTTATAGAAATATTGTAAAAACTTGACCTAAGATTTTAAAGAAATATAAAGTAATAATAATAGTAAGTACTAAGAAGAACATAGGGTGAACTCACATACCTACCTTACCTTAGGGTGTACTTAGGGTGATTACCGTTTAAAAGCTTAATTACCAAGTTTTGAATGTCGTAATTACTTAGTTTTATATATAAAATCATGTCTCCATGAAGCAAAATGTCTCATAGCCGTGGAATATGCTGTACACATTTACCTGTACCTACTTTCCAAAGTAAATCTTAGTTTTCGAATAAAAGTATTATTCCATCAATAAACCAATTATTGGTCTATTTTTAGCAACTGTAACTAAAAAGTCCACTAAGCCACACCAATATGCGCATAATAAATCCGGTACTTAGCACCCACTCCACATAATGGAGTGTCGCTTGTCAACCCCTGCGCTGCGTGCGCGCCGCCGGCGACTCAATCCGCTAAACCTATTGTAATTACGCACATCAGAGGACCCTTGCGAATCAGCTGGCTTAAAAAAGTGGACACAAAAAGCTTTTTTTGTTACTTACTTGCTTTCTACGGCGGCGTTTAGTGCTGAAATAAGTTTTCATACAAAAATTCAATTTTAAAACCAAAATGCTTTAGCGTCTGTTAGTTGTATTATATTGTCATCAGCTATACACAAATGTGGAGTCAACTCAACCACGGCAAGTTGGTGAAAAACGACTTACAAGATTTAAGCCGGAAAGACAGTCACGAAAGAAGCAAAACAGAAAAGGTTCTTATTTAATGCTCGTTTTTGATGCAAAAGGAAATAAGTGCGATAATTAATACATTTAAAACAGGTATAAGTAAAAGCCGATCCTAATTTATTAATGACTTGTAGAGTGTAATGCATGTGTGTATGTTTGGAGTGTAACACGTCACCCACCTTGCCTTTCCTGTTAGTTAAAAATCCAGCTACCACTATCACGATCATAATCAGAAGGATTTCGTTTCATTACTTTTTTAACCTATGGCCCGTTTCACTAAGCTACAAGTTACAATTTTACAATTCTAAACCGGCAACATTGGTCAATAATGACCAATGGCAAGGGGCATAATGACCAATGTTGCCGGTTTAGACTTGAAAAATTGTAACTTGTAGCTTCGTGAAACGGGCCACTAGTATCTACCCGAATTGTGTAGTTCAGATAACCAACGCAGCGTAGTCTAGCATACGGTTGTTTTCACAACTACATGATATAGAGGCGATGCTTGGTATAGAGGCGAAACGTGCGTTGATCTAGTAGATGTGTTAAGTAGTGGTGATTAATAGTTGAGTCTGTATTTACATATTGTATGTACATATCGATACCTTGGGGCTCAAAGGGCGTAACCGCCATTTTGGCGAAAATGAGATTTCAATGTCATCTTACTCAGTTTTTTTTTCTCTATCGATCTGTATACTCAAAGTTCTAAAATTCCGATAAAAGTTGTGTTTACGCCCCTTCATGTCGAGGCCTGTAAACAAAATATTTTAAGTTTTTTGGTCGTATAAGCAAAGAAACTTCTTGTCAGAAATTTTAAGGGCGTAAAAGTCTTTTCGTTTTTAAAATTAACAACTCAAAGGCGTTTAGGCCCACATATTTTCAGTGTTATAAAACAACTTGACTGATACGCCCTATAATCTTTTAAATTTTGGTTTTTATGTGGCGTTTAAGCCAAGAGCACTTTTTTGTTTTTAAGTTAGATGACTTATACGATAACTAAAATACTCATGACCAAAACAGATGATTTATTTTACATCCTGAATGGAATCCTGTTATCAAAACTTTTGAAGTTGTAAGTTTTAAAATTATTGAGTTAAGGGCGTAAACGCCTAAATGCCCATACAAATTTTTGTTTTTTGACAACTTGACTCTTACGCCCTATTGAAATGGGGCGTATGAGTCAAGTTGGGTATAGTAAAAAGAAATTACTAAGACCCATAAGTATCATAAATGTTAATTATGGGTCTTAGTAATTTCTTTTTACTATACCCAACAACTATATTTAGACCTGAGAAGGCTACGAAAAGTCCTTTTAATTACTGTTTATGTCTAAGTTTAAAATGTTGGTTATAGAAGTTTATTTTAATTATAAATATGGTATTTTTGTCATGCACTTTACTAAATTGCATTGTGGGAGTGGAAGAGGTCAGTTAAGTTACATTGCGGGGTTAACATTGGTTCATAACCTGACATCATGAGGATGGTCAATGACAAACCCGCATAATTTTATGACTTAGGTTTTCCATAAATAAACAAATACATTAATAAACCTGTCAACTTTTTCTAGTAAAATATATAAATTATTAAACAGAAATTAAGTTAATAATGAGTTAAGTACCCAAAATTTTACTTAAGTAGTGCAATAACGTCATTTTACATGTTAACGCATACACCATTTCGGACACTTTGCACAAAATTTAATTATTTGGAGTTTAATATTCTGTTCCGTTAGAATGTTATATTATAGTTTCAAATAATCTATTTTTTTATTATGGTCATTGGAAACAGAGAGGACAGAAACACGAGTGACAGATTTATTTAAAAAATATATAATAATGGCAATCCGAGATCATAACAAAAATAAGATGGTAAAAATTAATATGAAACTTTTATGATGTTATAACAACATATAGTAAGAAAAAAGCTATAAATATTAAGATTTTACATGGGATGTGACGGCTCATGGCGCTCCTAATGCGATCCTTGATTATTTTGTCAATATCAAAGTAATAACAATAAAATCATTTATTGTAGCTAATGCTAAACAATAAAAACAAAGCATTTTAGTACTAATTAGTCAGTCAACAACAAATTATACTTTAACTGTAGAAGTAGCTTCTTAAAAGGTGAAAATTTTATTTAACTTCTGCCTCCTTTTGTGTTAATAATAGCCGGCTTATTTAATTTCTAAACTAAAAAAGGGTAATTAAAGTCAAATTTTTAAAATTTACCTCAGTCTCTGTTAACGAGCTAGATTTTGTTTACAAATTCTGGCCGCAATTGTTTGCTGTGTTTCTCAACTAAGAGAAATGAGAGGAAGATGGCTATGTAATTGCGGCTAGAAATTGCCAAAAAACAAGCCTGTTGACCAGAAGCTTAAAAACGGAGTAACTAAATGACTATAAAAATACAAAACGCCAGAAACTGCTATAATTTTCTTGTGAATTGGCGGTTATGCCCTACAGTTCTTTCACAGTAGACATTTTTTGGGGTGTAAATGACATTAAATTGTATGTTTTTAGGGCGTATAGGGAACTTATCTTTTTAATTATCAAAGTTACGTAAATATTTATGAATTAGGATTATGCAGTAAAGAATTTGAAGTTTTTTGGTCTAAGATACATTTTTCTAGCTTCAATAACCAAAAAAATATACGAAGAAAAATATTTTTTTTTTAGTTTTTTGGCTGTACTGAAAAATCGCCTTTTGGCGTTTACGCCCTTTGAGCCCCAAGGTATCGATATATGTTTCGCACAAACGCAGCAGTTTTGAGTAGGTACACGACATTAGTTTCGTGGAGTGGCAAGCGTTATTTATTTCAATCTATTGGCAATTGGCAATGTTTTCTAGATATGAGGTTGAGAAAGTTAATGGAAGATTTTTGGCATTTACCCCGATTAGAAATCTATTAACATGTGTCAGCATATGGGCCTGCGGCGCCACCGCCCCGCGGCTCGCGAGGGGTGGTCCAGAGGGCGATGAATCTATTTCGATTTAGTACAGTCAGCAGATATACGTTGGCATTAGGTACAATATAAACGCTTTTTAAAAAATGTTATCGTTGGTACAAGGTTTTTGTTAGTTGGGGTAAAGTTTATTGAGCCTTACTTGTCTTGAGTACCTACCTCCTAAAAAACATTCTTACCTAAAAATTAACTTATTGTCACCTAAACATCGTCTATCGCCTATACAAAGCAAATCAAGCTTTAAAAAGAAGGTGATTTATATTTTTTTACTTTGTAATGTTTTATTCAAAGAGTTAACAATGTACTGATGGCAAAAACTGTTTTCTAGGTTGGATGTTGTTTACTACTTAATAAGGATGGATAGACTTTACTTTATTAATGCACTATAAAGCAAGTCTTCATACGTATGGCGAATGTCATGCTAACCAATTGTATAAGAAATAGTGAATCGACTTCCTTATATTTGTTTACTTAGTTTCCTACATACAAAATAACAATACAAGTTCTCTAAATAATAATTAATTTTGGCCGACAGTTAACAGCTATACCAGTTCTAACAAAATAACAACCTATTACAACAGAATGTGTAAATGGCGGGCTTGATGCCTTAAGACATTTTCTGCCAGTCAGCCTTTGACAAAATGAAATGAAAATGATTGAATCTAGAACAATTAGTTCCATATTGATGCTGTGAAAACATATTAATAAAAAAAAATCTAAAAAAATTGATAGTCATTTCATTAGACATTATTTTGATACTGACACTGCTCATTTATTAGGCTTATACAGTTGCCGTAAGAGAAGAAATAATGGACTATTTGTGCAAGGATGCGTGTTTGTAGGTTAGATATTGTACACCTGCTAGAATGACAGCTGTCAGATTTGCCTTTTTATCTTGGCGAATAGCTTTAAAAAGCTCTACAAGTTCTTAACCCCTTATTTATAAGTTTTCCAACCTCTATACTATAACTGAGATATGTTTTATTCCTTTCATTCGAAGGCATACGTCATAACGACAGATTGTGTCATTGTGACGTCACAAAACATGTGTTAAGCAATTTAGGTTTGCTAAGCCAATAATTTCTAAATAATCATTGTACTAAGCATTGATAATAACGTCGTATGCAGATTTTTAAACCGAACTCAAGTTTGAGTTTCGTGCTAACATACAGTAGTAGTTCCAACTGGAACTTGAATTTGGTTTTAAAATACACTCTCTGCCCGTGTACTTACAGATATATGCGGCTGACTGTACTAAGCTTGTGTTTTGATTGCGAGTTATATTGAGCGAAATTTAGTGCAAATGTGAAATTATTGTCAATTTTCTCTTATAATGAACGTTTACGTTGAAAACGTAGGTTTTATTTAACTTTGGTGGAAGGTGAACGGTGTTGTCTTCTGTTCTCAATGCATTTATTTAAGTAAAAGTACCTATATATTTTTTAGATTTGCCTTTTTAATCGAAAACTGTTTTATAAATTTTTCACATTACTAAGTAGATAAAATAGAAAATAGCTGAATCGCTCAAATAATTAATGATTCATTGGTACCTAAATTAATGGTAATTCTATGACCGGACGGACCTATGAGTCTAGTTGTTAGCGACCCTGACTATAGAACTTGAAGTTGTGAATTTGAATCCCGCTGGAGGCAGACATTTGTATGATAAGTACTTATCTTATACTTAAGTATCTTGTCATCATGTGTCATGTACGTCATAAGTTGTTAAGTTTTTATATATCTACATAATCTATATAAGTTTGTATATCCAAGCTTTACTTGATTGGCGCCCGGGATTGGAGTCCGGGTGGTGTAAATTCTCCCAAAATTTTTATTTAAAAAACGTTATTTCAAAATGTGATTCATGTGTTCACCGATTAGACTACATGTTTGGTTCAAATGTTGTGAATCGATTTGGTACGGTTGTGTTTGTATTTTTTACAGGAGGTTTATTGGTGAACAATATACTCTAATTAGCTTTTCATTATTTAGTAACGTGCGTTAACGGGTTGAGTCGCCATTATAGTGGCTTATAAAATCTTAACATAGTATAGGTAAAATAAAGTCGCTATCCGTTCATGTCTGTCCTTATATCCTCGGCCGCTTATTCCTTCTAAACCACGCAATGGATTTTGATACAGTTTTCACAGTCATTTAGACGATTTATTAGAGAAGGTTTTTATCTACATTACATCCTTAATAAATCCTAATTGTATCCGTGCGAAGCCGGGGCGTGTCGCTAGTAAGGGATCGTCCATTAATCACTTGAGGTTTGAAGGGGGGGAGGAGGTAAAGCAAAAATCATGAAATATCACCAGTGGCCCTAACATGACCGGCCAAGTTTAGTATATCTGAGTTTGTCTCCATGTGCGTCCCATTCTTATGACACTAGTTTGACAGAGATGCAGGGAGAGTTAAATTAAACCTAGGCCTGTGACGTTAGACCCACACGGGGGAGGGAGTCTGCGTTAGATGTCACATGGATATCACATATATTATTTTTCGTTGAACGCCCGATTTCTTAACCGAAAAGCGGCGTGTAAGCGAAAAATTTTATGATACTCTGTACTATAAAAAGTACATGTGATTTAGGGGAGGGGGAGCAAACCTTCGTCACGTATCACTAGGGGGGAGGGGCGGGTGTCAAATAAATGCTAAATAACATCACGTGATTAATGGACCCCTTAACAATAAATGGGCTAGCAGCATCAAACTGGAGACATCTCAACTGTCACCAAAGTGCAAAGCCGGTGTTTAGCAACACTGTTGTCACCCGACACTCCGTCACCACAGATGGCGCCCATGTCAATCGTCATACTTAGGGGATTAGGACCCCCTAATGACACGTTACATTGAATCTCTGTTTCGCCAAAGTTACGCCTCCGAACAAATGTCTCTATTTTGCACACAATAAATACTCTTGACTTGTAGCGGTGAGGGCGCACCCTTGTCGAGTTTTTGGTTCAAATTTGGGAAACTATTTGTTCTAGGTCCACGGTTAGTTCTTTGTTCCTTACAATCGGATAAGGAATGTTTTAGTTTTCTTAGTATGCCGTCGTACCTACAAACAGTGAGCCACTGTAGGACCTTTCCACAATAAATGTTATAATAACATGCCAAAGATTTATGTTACTATACAATTTCAGTAAGCGCAAATCGTTTCAATAGTAACGGTGCCGCCGGCGCCGGCATGAGCCGTCAAAATACTCACTACTTAGATCTTAATTCTTTATTGTACAAAAAATATAAATGACAAAATAAGATATAGATAGTCATGTACAAAGACGAACTTACCGCTTCAAAGCATCTCTTGTAGTTAACCTTTGTCAGCCTTTTCAATTTGCAGCTTTATCGTGTGATTATTTCTTGATTAATTCTTTCATTGGACAATGAAATTACAAGCGACCCAAGACATGGTTTTCCGTTACCGCATTTGACGTTACGCCCGACCTTTTAGGACTTCATTAAAACGTCAAAAAATACCGTAGCGAAACAAAATCTAAAAAAATGTCACTAATGGAAAAATCCACGCCAAAAAACGGCATGGCGCAGCGTCAAAGCCTCTAAAAACATAGGCGCGGCTAAAAAAACAGCCTGTAAAACGTTAAAAGGCCGTTTACCGCGGACGCAAACACTTAGCTTCACGTTAATTAGTAAGTAGCTGGGCACCGTCAAAGGGAATGCATGAATACTTGCCGAACCGACCTCCAACGGCGCTTTTAAAATTTCCCCTCTTAATTTGAAGCTCAGAGAAACCGAAGCTAAAGCAATTATGTCGCCAATATACGTTTTTTTCAGGAAACGTTTAGCGTTTGAACTCGAAAACATGTGGGTCCACGATCAAGAGAGGTTATGATTACCAGATTATTAGCCCTGACTACGAAGCTAGAAGTTGCGGGTTCGAATCCAAACAAGATCAGACACTATTGGATGATAAATATGTCACATACTATTTAAGTATGTACATATCTAGTCTAGTATCCAGCACATATCCAGCATAGTACTAGATTTGTTCAGTTTCGACTCTATAATATGGGGAATTGGTGTAAATGTTCCAAAGATATTTATTATTTTATTTATTACAATTAACTAAGCCTTTTTGCCAATATTATATTGAACGATTCCTTAAACTGTTGGCTTTAAAATTACTTCGTCCCAAAATAGTCCTAAAAAAAAACTAAATCCAAACTTACTTACTTTGTCTGCATTTTGTCTGAAAGTGAATCGCCTGAAAATAAGACATCATTTCGCCATTTTTACGTGGTTTTATTATTATTACACGTAAGTTGACAACTAATACATAGACAATTTAGAATATAAAACTTCTGTTTATGTTGTTCTGGACACCCAAGAACCTACAAACCATCGCGCTCAGCCTTTGGCAGTCAATCCTCTTAACAACATTAGTGATGCTATCACAATTAAGCCGCGCGTACTTGACCTACGCCAAGCTTCTATCCCGCTATGCAAATAAGAAACGTTCCTTAGACCGGACGTGATTGCCCGCTAAATGTGGGGGACACTTACATAACCAGGTGTTTTTAAGACGTTAAGTTTGACTATGTTTAAGCGTTTGGGGTCACGCTAGAGTTAACGTTTGATGTTGATGATTGACTAATATTGCATAGCTGCACCTATATAACCTGTAAATAAAAAACGTTCCTCAGCCCGGATGTGATTGCCAGCTAAATAGAGGTACACTTACATAACCATGAGTTTTTATAAAGTTACTTTTAGGTTAGCGTTTGGGGTCCCGCTGGGTTTAACGTTTATGTTGCTGAATGACTAACATTGTTTAGTTGTACAGTCAAGGAATTTAATTCCCTACCCATTTCGTTGAAATGTCGTCTGACATTCGCAATTAAGGTCGATATGTCAAACTAACGTCTTGCTCTATAGCTCTTATGGTGACAGTTTGCTATATGCTATTGAACCTTAGGTGGGTCGGAAATTTAATTCCTTGACTGTATCTATATGTAGGTATAACCTGCAAATAAGAAACGTTCCTTAGAAGGCGTCTTCGCCTGATATAAATCCCCAAATATATGTACAATTATGTATAACCAGTTGATTTAAGCGTTTAATGTAATGTAGATACATCAGTAACTACGTTAAACTCTGGCAATTTTAGCGTTTCCAAAACAAATCAACGCCTGAACCTATTAATTTTCCATGAAATGACTTTGCCTGCTTAGCTTAGCTATAGTAGTTATTCAATTAAACATTAAGTACCTCCCATACAACCATTTTGGTCGTCGTGTAGTAAATGTTACATCTTTGTGTTTTTGCATTAGTAACAAATCTAGTCGCTATGACTGCTAAGTTTCTTCACATCGACAATAAGTGGGGAATTTCCGAAACCTAATTACTAAATTTTGGGGATAAAACCACACAGCCTTAAAGGGTAGTACTAGTAACGATTACTGATCTGCGACAAGATTTACGTGCAGATTATTTTATTACCGAAATGTCTGTCGCCGTGACCAGATTTGGTTGTATGAGCTAGTTCTAACTATAAATAATTGCTAGTAAATTGACGCCACATCCCCTACGTTAGTATAAATCCGTTATCAGATAAACCCAGTGAAATCACTCATGTTTATCATTGTCAGGCCTATTGGTAAAATAGGTAGCAGACGTATGTTTCAAAGAATATTTAAGCACTTCTAAAAGGTAAACTAGTCAGAAAGTAGGCCGATGATAAATACGAGTAAAACAACCATGTAAGGTATGGGGTATCCACCCCAAATTCAAATTCTAATTCTAATTTAAATTCTAATTCTTATTATTTATTGCACGGTTATGAGCACATTCATGAGGCCTATATATAACCACAAAGTACATGTTGTATTAACTAGTTTCAACGTCTTCCTCGTCTGCAGCTGAAGGCGCCTTCAAAAAGTTAAAACCGGAGCCGGGCGGGAACGGCAACGGCACATCGGGGGCCACGTCCGCGCTGTCGCCAGCCCTGGGGCCACAGCACGCGGGGCATACGCCTACCACGGCCTCGTGTCCCACGCCGGCGCGCCGGCGGCATCGGACCACCTTCACACAGGTAGCCGGCAACTACCCACCGCACACCAGCCATGCGCTCCCCACTGCGTCGTGCCCCACGCTAGCGCGCCGGCGGCGTCGGACATCTTTCACACAGGTATATGGTCGCAACTCCACGCAGCATTTCGGCGTCACGTCCGCCTTGAGATTCGTGAACCATACCAGCGAGCCGGCGGCATTGCACCACCTTCACACAGGTACCTGTAGCAAGCCGGGCGTACGGCCTCATACCCCGGCTACGGCTCACAAGAATAGAGAAATACCAAATTAGCTTTACTCCAGCAGGTCTGCAGCATACTAGGAGGGATCCAACAAACCTCTTGATCAATGACGGCATCATCTAGCAATTAGATTCACCCTAATTTTATTGAAAGCATGTAATAGGTACAAGGCGTAGTAAGAAAAATTACTGTAAGATTACAGTTGAAGTCTTCTTAATAAATGGCAAATATTGCGGACGTTGGCAGTTGCAGTCCCTGTTAACAAATCATTTTAGACAAAAATCAGATCAAAATGGCTTCAATCCGAAAGTAATGAAATTTCAGATTATTCAGCTATCCTATACAAATACTTACTTCTATTGATTTGGCTCAACATACCTGCAGGTCAGTATTCATCTGTATTATGTTACGGATCATATGAGGAGAGGGAATCTCTTAGCGCGTCATTCAGCTCCGAGCTTGAGTAGAAAATAACGGGACAGCTCTCGCAGCGCCAACCAACTACGGATTAGCTTGTGCGCTTTTATTACAACGATATTTTTTTTATGGAATAGGGAAAATGAGTAGGTGGAACACCTGATGAGAAGTGATCCCCGCGGGCATCGGAACCAGAAATCCCAAGAGAATTTCTGATCTGTTGCCCGCCTATAGGTCCCCCCGCCCCGTGGGCATCCGGATCACTAACACGCAGTATGAAACGCAGTAGCAAGCTACTTCAGGCCGATATTCCGTGTGAGTCATTTATACTGCAACCAGTAACAGCTACAGTTTGGCTCTACCACTTCGATCCTTTTAATCCGCTTAAGTCCTTTAACCTTCAGAAACGTTTCAAATTTATTTGATAATTAAATTTCATTTTTGTTTCCAACAGGAACAATTAGCAGAATTAGAAGCGGCATTCGCGAAATCCCACTACCCCGACATATATTGTAGAGAAGAACTGGCGCGGACCACGAAGCTGAATGAAGCCAGGATACAGGTCAGTGTACCACTTAAAATTTCCATTGTGCATGTTCAACATTTTGAGTCATTATTTATTTAGGAGTTTTGATCAAAACTGAACATGTCAGCCCCATTATAAAACAACATACATATCCAAAATCAGCATATTAGAGGATTACAATACTACAAAAAATCAAACCTATTTTATCAAACATTCATACATACAGGCTTTTAGCTGCATCGCTAGTTGGTTCGGATGTTCAACATTAGGGTTACTAACTAAGTAGATATAGTTAAGGAAAAAGAATATCTACACCACAAAAATTAACAGTCTGACACCCTCAAAATGATCAAAGACAGGGATCATATTTTTTACGGCAAATATTAGAGTGTCGCAACTAGTCGCAAGCGTCATAGTGTCATAGTCCTCGTAGCAATTTACAAATCTAAGATTAATAGATAAATGGAAACGTCCTAAATTTTGTAAATACGTGGTCTTTCTTCGGTATACTCTTAGCCTATTCAATAAGTTTATTCATCTAAAGTCTCTTCTAAAAATGCCGCCTATGCTCAGTGTTTGATTTGTTTGCTCAAAATGGTTAAATATTTAACTTATTTTTTATCGTTTTTTGTAACTAGCCAATAAATTTGTAAAATTAAAAAATTAACTACACTAACCACTAACACACCAAGTAAAACGCTCAATAAAAAACTGAAGGCGCAAATCCAACAAATATAATAAATTGTTGTATAGAAAGCACAATGCCGCCATGCCTGTCGTTCTTGGGTAGAATCGTCGAAATATCAATGATGCGCGAATACTCGGATAATAGAATTTGGAGCGTAGGCCGGAGGCGGATTGAATTAAAGCGCCATCTGTCGGCCTCGACCGTATGAATACGAAATGCTCACAGTAACTCGCGAGCGATCTTTATCTCAGTTTTAAAATTGCTCAATCCCTCAGGGCGCTCGCTATTGATTTGTCCCCGGAGCACCTAATTTGTCGCTTTAGATATTTTATTCAGGACGCGACTTATACCATTCTCTTTAACTGGCACATTAAGGATCTGCGACTACCTTGCGCGAAGCACAAAGGTAAATCTCAAAACGTACACGGAAAAATTACACGGTTTTTAACAATAGAGTGTTCCATTACGCGTTGACGTGCGCTCTTCTGATGTTTTATTCACCAACACTCTATCGCGAGTCGCTAAATGACTCTTTTCTTTCCACGGCAATAAGCGAAGTTCGACTTAAGAAAATGAAAGGTTCCACGAAATGACATTAGATCGGGGACTTTTACATACCTACCGCCGTTAAAAGCACGTGAAGCACGGGCGTATGTGCCGCTGAAGGCGACGTGTGGGTGTGAGTGGCTGCCCGCGCCCGCGCTCCGTGGGAGGCTATTAACGTTTAGGCGACGCTACATAAGAATGTAAACGTTAAAGACGACAGCGACGTGGAGCTCCCTCCTTGTAGAGGAAATTTCGATATAAAAATACGGCGTCGTCGGGCGAGCGAGGGGCAGGGGCGCGCGGGGCGGGCGGCCCCTGAGGCATTGCAATCCCATCAAATGGATCCGTAACGAAGTTAGCCGTTCATCCTCCCCGCGCGCCTCCGACATTGTCTCTGCCCTCAAATGAATTCTACAATTGGAAATAAGAAAATGTTTTGTTGGAACCCCGTGCTTTTTCAGTTTAAAGGCGACCGTTTTCTCCGGATAACTCGGCCGCTCTTAGGAAAATACCTATCTATCTGTCTTTGTTATACGACGAGCGAAATGTTTCAGAGAGGGATCTTTACTGAATTAAGCTTTATCTACCTTTAAATGTCGCTGAGAGACTGTCGTAAAAGAGTTTATCTGAAAGGTTAACAGGTTTCAACTCACATTAATACTTTATTATTACGACCTTTCGAGCTTTTCTCTGATTTCAGACGATACTTAATCGGAAATCTGAAAATCGCTTTTGGCTATTAAATATAATGGTTCATTATTTAATAACTTGAAAGTAACGTAATACGATACTTTTTTATAATAATTTATTATTTTATCATATTTATTAAAAATAATCATATGAACGAAAGATACTCGTAGCGAGTCTAATTTTAAAAAAATACGGAATAAAGCTTGCTTAATTTTATTAGCAGAAAGTACTAATAAAGCAAGTACCTACCTAAGTCCTACAATTTGTGGAGTTTCGTATCCTTACCACGAAAATTATTTAACTCTGTCCATCCGTCAAGTTACGCAAAATACTCGTCAGTCAAAAATAATAATTATCGGCGCTCATAGGTAATCTATGTTTAATAATAAACTCTAACTCCCTGTTAAAACAAGTCATGATTAATAGATAAATACACAGCAATGTGATCCAGTGAGGAATTTGTAAATTAGTTTGTGACGTAAAGGCTCATAAAATAAACACAAATCCACAAAAGAAAGCTTCTATTAGCATTAATCTACTTTTAAATTAAAACCTATAGAAAAATCAGATTAAGAACTTTGAGAAAACTTTTTTTAACCAAAATTTATCTATAAAAGATATACTAGTAGCAGTTAATAAACGATACAGATTAGTCTTAGTATTCGACATGGGGACACTCTTATGAAACTCGTGATTTTTGATAGCCTGGACCATCTTATTAAGTCATGAGACAATAAAGTTATTCCAAACACAGTTTTAACTAGACTTAAAATTGCTTTGAATAAATCATAGCTCGGATCGTCGAGCTACAAGCCTAAACCCAGTTACACTAAGATATGGTGCCATAAATATCCTGCGGGTATTCGATCAACAAAAACCAAACAGTAAAAAAAATTACGTGATTCGAACTTTCTCAGGCGTAATTTTTGAAACTACCAGGTTAGCCACAATGGAGTAAACATTAAATAGATAGATTTAAGTGGATGTTTCGCATTGAATTACTATTCAATGTATTGAGATTTAAGGTCCATATTTACGATGTCATCTTTGGTCGCGTGTAGATATTTTTAGCTTCTTCTTCTGTGAAGATATGTCTGCTGCAGGTGGCCTAACATGACCGACCATGTTTAGTTTATACTATGTGCGTCCCTTTCTTATGATACTAGTTTGACAGAGACGCAGGGAGGGATAAGTTAAACCTGGGCCGGTCATGTTAGGGCCACTTGCTTTATTTTAATGAATACTGCGACTCCGTTTATAACACAAAGCATCATCGCAGTGAATCAATATCCTACGTGGTACTTAACCGTGCCTAACTAAATTAAAATTGTAATGACAACACAAAGAAAAATTAGGGCAATGGCAGGACTTGAACCTGCAACATCAGCATTCCGTGCCTTGCGTTTTCCAGTTTCGCCACACTGCCGCTGCCCTACCCTGCGAATTTTTCAATGTGCTTCGTCTTACGGTCATTACATTATTGATTTTAAGGGTACAACTACCCTCGGTGTCATCTATATGAAACTTTTTTTTAACAAGTTATCATATTCAACTGGGTACCTTTACAGCTACCGTCAGCTGACGAGAGATGGCGCCGTTATGTTTTTAAACGTGCCTAACTAAGCATTCAGTGGGCACCTTTTCTGTACCGAAGTCGTAAGTTCATCCTCCGTTTTGAGCCCGAATAAGAATTTTTTTCTTTCTCATTAATTATAATACCTACATTTTAACAACATTATATTCTAAATAACCGCATCAAAAGCCTAAAACGCATCGTCATCCAAACCATTCGGAAATTGGCTCGTTTTCCGTCACAACGCGTACGGCAGATAGCTTGCGAAAAACTAATATCCCATTTACGTTTCCTCGTACTATACACTTAATACAAGTATATAAGTACAGGGAGGGTTGGCCACGGTTAGGTATAGGGTGTATCGGTATATTTATATGGAGAGTGCGTACGGAGGGCGCGGCCCTCCCGCCTCCAGGCCTCCCTCCCTGTAATCAGCTGTAATCACCATATCAAACGACGCACGCTCATTCCTGTTGACAACACGCAGATTAGAGCCTTACTATGTTTTGTTGTTTCGTCTTTTATGTCGTAGTTAATGCTATTATGTAAGAAAAGTAGGTATTCGTGTATGTTTATTCGATTAAGTTCGAGAACTAACAGAATATCAATTGTGGGGTAGGTATCAAAAATTTAACATTGAGATCTGTAGCCAATAAATGTGAGAAAGTTGTATAAAATTGCCTATTTGCAATATAGGTATAGGTACAATTGAGAGACTAATTAGTTGATCATAAATTATTACGGAGTCTTATAACACTGACAAAAAATTACAAATCGCGTATATTGTTCATTTTAGTCCCAAGAGCTTTTTGCAAACGATTTGCTGTCTATCCTTACCGTTGCCTGCAAAACAGGTGAGGTCGGGACTAAATAAAAACATTTATTAACGCGTTTTCTCCAGACGTTTTCTTTTGGAGTTTTAAATAGCGTAAATACAATAAAATCCATTAAAATCTCGGCTGGCTCAATTAGTAACAATTTCAAGCTTATAATGCCTATATCATGTTGAATCTATTCATATGTTTAAGACCTTTCGTACAGGATGACGTACAATAAAGATTGAAATTGAAATAAACAACATTTCCGCCAAGTTACTGAGAAGTAAAAAGATACTTATGTTTTTTTTTACTGAAATAGCCCGGCACACTAAACTAATCTTCTCTGACTAAGTCACGTACTAGGTCACCTAATGGCCTGAGTTTTACAAACGCAATTGCTTAGATGTTAGGTGTTAGTCTTTTCTGCGAGTTTTATGATGACAAGTTTGAGTGTAACGTAGTGCTACTATATAAAACAGACAAACGATATCTTCAATCACTTTTTGTTTTTAAACAGTTAACAAATGTCAAATAGAACCAAAATAATTGTAACTCCTATCGTTTCGAGCCCTTGCCAACCTCACGTGGCCACGGAAAATCTCATGTGATTTGTTTTGTTCCTCCAGGTCTGGTTTCAAAACCGGCGCGCGAAGTACCGCAAGCAGGAGAAGCAGCTACAGAAGGCGCTCGCGCCGGCTGTGCTGCCGGGCTGCAACGGCATGATGCGCAACATTCAGGGCTACCGCGGCTACCAGCCCTACCCGCACCCCAATACCATTAACCGGTATCCACAGGTAAATACCCGTTCACAAAGGCTAGCTCTTCAAGTCTACAAGTTGAACTAGCAATGGGCTGGCCATAGTCCGTGTGACGTTAAGGTTTTCGAGTGAAGACCATGGACTGGCAGACGCGACGTAGATCGGGCCTCTATAATGTAGACTGACAATTTGGTTGAGGTTGCTGGACCAAAACAACCGGATAGCGACCGTTCGTTGTCGGTGTCTTTGGAGAAGACCTACATTCAGCATTGGACCTCCCTGGGTAAAAAAAGCTTCCTACGGAAAAAGAATATCATAAGGAACATCTTAGTCGCTCAGAGAATAGAGTAGAGGTCACCAAAACAAATTTCCTAGTCTCTTGTGGTTGAGAAGTTCCACATTTTAGCGTCATCCCATAAGGTAAGCTACGTAGGTAAATACTTATTATCTACAGTTTAGCTGCGACACATCACAATAGAGTAATCCTGATAATCCTCCGCGCATTTGTCCGGAGCGCGTCGCAATTCGCAATCAAGCGCAGTGGAAACTGGCAACAATACAATTCGCAGCATCAGCAAATGTTCGAAACAATGCAGGTATTCGAGGCGCACGCAATTGCGCTCATTACTATGCGGTGCTAATCAGTGCTCTGATTACGGGGTAATTCGATTTCGCGGCTCGCGGTCATACGCGAAAATATGCGAATCGCACGGCGTCGGCCTGAGTCTATGTTTGCTTTGTACAGCTGAAAATTATGTTGCTTTGTTAGATTGTATGTGAAGTGGTAAAGGACTAAAGGAAATATGAAGTAAAGGTTCTGTGTACCCAGGAAAAGTAGTGATAAATTGAAGGCGCCGTCGCAGCCATCTTACAGGTTGTAATGAGATAAAGTTAGTTAATTTGAATGTTAAAAACATTTAAAATAAAAATCGAAAGAAATTTCGGTTACAAAATTTAGTTAACTTGATCAAAAACTTTTAACCAAAATATGTCTCATTTTATTATCTTCTATTTGTCTACTTATACCGTTCACTATTTACAATATATACACTACACCCGAAAAGATAGCTTGAGTTAGGTTAGTTTAATTAAAACTTAAGACAAAAATTAAGAATTTTGCGAAGAAAACTTTAAATAATGGACATTGGCATTTGTTGAGGTAAATTATTATTATTACCTATGAATTTTTGACGTTTCGAGCAACTTTCGTGTCTTGCGTTCCTTGGTGCACGGGTAGAAATAAAAATTAGGAATTGGTTCATTTTCAAGGTCTACCTATATGTATTTATTTGAGCAAAAACATTGGAAACAATTTAAACACTATCAAGAATGAACACAAAAAAAACATTATAAAATAAACAATCAACAAAAAACCGTTTGCGACAGCCCGACCTAATCCGATAGCGGTGATCCGCGGCCGTCCAATTACCACAGCCGGCGTTGATGACGCGATAAACAACCACGCCTTAATTGCGAATGATTAACATGACACGCTGAAAAATTATTAACATAAAATCCAGCGCACTGGACCGACCTGCAATAACTGGTCATTTAGTGAAGAACTTTTGATTTAACGGTTATAACGTAATGGGATGACCAAAAGTAGCAGCTTTTACCATCGAGAATGTAGTAATTATGTACCTATAGTCTAGTACCTAAGTATCTTAAAAACTTATAGGCCCGCTTTAGTACCTAAAGTAAAACTTTCGCATTACCTGCAATTTTGTACCGGACTGGCAGATCAAAAATTGTTACACGTCATAAAACTCGCGGTTCATCTGGACCCAAGCCGTGGTGTGAATAAAATCTCACGAAAAACTAAACTGAAAGTATATAGTTTGTGTCTCATTTCGACCCTCCAATTATTTCTATTCTAGTACTCAGATACTCTTGCTATCTATTGTGATTTAATTCATAATTATATTGGTTCGGACGCGAATGGTGGTGCCTTTTGAGCTGTATTACGCATATGTTACCTAACCTATAATTTTGTTCACAGCACCACGGCAGCTACGAAGAGTTGCAGAAAGACATCTTCTCGCTGTCGCAAATGGGAGGCGGCTCGTACCCCATGACTCAAGGATTCTCCATGGGCCACGGGGCCAATATGAGCGCTGTCGGCATGCGGCAAGATACCATGGGTAAGCTATTTGAATACGTGGCGTATTGAATTGATCTTCTGAGATACAGAACCCAAAAAGTGTTAGTGTAGGACCTGATAATAAATGCAATGTGATCGTCCGAACCGGTTTTTGTTGTAAGTTTATACAATACACATCAATAACACTCGAAAAACATATCCCAGGGAGGGGCAGCCGAGTTAAAAAATTACGGAAAAAAACCCATCAAGGCACCAAATAGGTAAAATTATTATTTTTTTAAGTTGGGTACGCTACGAGAAATAACCTTAAGTTAAGGCATACGGCTACTACGTTTTATGGCGTATACACAAAAAAAATCTAAGCTTGTTTAGTTTCATAAACACAGACTGCCGTTCTAGCTCCACCTCTCAAACATCTTCAACACGTAATAAAAAACAAAGTTTTAATATTATTCCATGTTCCGCAAGTATGAAGCTAAGACGTAAGTTGGAAGCGTGGAGGAAGCGGCGCGCTGGCAGCTTTCATCAACTTTCCATTACAACCGTCAAGGCAATTATAAAGTTGCGCGCGCCGGGATGATCGCAGTGCCAACCTCCGTTTTAAAGAAACACTTATCCCTTATAATAATGAGAAAACTTAGTCTTTTTTTCCGGCCGCATTGTTTGACTAAGTTCTATCAGATGATCCCGGAAGAGTGGGCTTTTATCTATCCGGATAAGTCACTCTTGGAGCAAAGTTGCTAATTCACCGATACCGGTGTATTTGCGTTGCGAAAAAGTTATATGTATTCTATCAAACGTGTATGAAACTTACTTTAAATGGGTTTTAGGACCTAATTACTTATCAAAGTAAAGGTTATACAATTGCTCTGTAAAGCTGTTTTCAAAACGAAAATTAGAACTAAATACCTAAGGTTCACAGTAGAAGTTTCCCGCTGAGAATAACCGTCGCAGTTACTACAGCATGTTGTACAACATTAGGACGTAACAACATTAAACCTGAATTTTAAATTGAATGTACCGGTACATTCAATTTAAACAATAAAATAGTGAATTTCAGAAAGTTTGTACCAATCAAAAAAAAGGTTATTAGTTGCCGACGAAATATTACTGAATTATTATATTTTTAATCAGAATATAAGCGCAGAATAAATGATAATAGGGACTACGTAGCCAATAGATAGAATAGAAAATTAGTACCTCATAGCCAGTTCCTGGCCTAAAACGAATTTTAACAAAAGTTGCCACCAATTTTTTTACGTTTCGTCAGCATTCGCCGACCGCTGAGATTTTTTCAAGCGGATTAAATTCGCTGAAAGTCAGCTAAGCAATTTTACACGCAGCAGACCCGCGCGCACCGTATCTAACTATAGGTCTTTATAGATATAATAAAAACTAATGTCATGTAAAAAAGGTAAAACTATAATCAACTAATCCATTTCTATAAAATTCAAATAGTGTGCACCTTATTCGTCCCACAGAGCAACACGACATGTCATGCATAACGGCGAAGACGCGGGTAACGCTAATCTAATGATCCTTGAGTTTGTGGCCGGAGATTATTAATTTGTACTTCTCGACGACGTGCAACTAATATCTATCAGAATAATAATGTATGAACATGACTTGTACCAGTTTGAATCGGTAATTTGTCGTTGTTTTTGGCAGTCGCTTTGAATAAGAGGAAAAGTTATCGTAGGTAACCTGATTAGATATACAGTCATAATGTAGATTGTATTAGATAGATGGTGTAGTCATTCATTTACTCATCCAGCGGCAAAAATATAACCCAGTCGTCATAACGTGTACGCAGTTCTGCCAGTAGGGAATTTTAAAACATTTTCCTTCTCCGAAAAACGCAATTTCTATATAATAAAAATAAAAGCGTGTAGGTACGCGATAAAGCGTGTAACGCGAACCGGGCCCGGCAGATTCCTGCGTAGCAAAAAACGAGTAATGGAGGCGAGGCATCGTACCGTAGATATTCTAATAAGAAAATTTCCACTACATTTACTTTGGCGGGCGTCCTCGCGGCGTCTTGGCAAATATCTTATTTCCTGCGGCGAGATTGCATCTTGAGAAAACGCGGGGGTCGATTCAGTGCCTCACTATTCGCTTCCCGACCCTCTCCGCTATATCGACCTATTTATACCTCAGGCTCGGGGCGGATCGAAACAACTTGCCGCGTTGCTTGTTTTTCACAGACTTGTTGTATTTTTTAGATAGGTTACCGACGAGAGTATTTTAAAACTAACGTCATTTACGTATACCTATCTTCTTTTTTTCCAGGAACATGCTAACGCGTAACATAAGTTTTGTAGCACCTAGAATACATACATACTTTAATGCTTTATCTATATACTTGCGTAGTATTATGTACAGATTTGTAGCGGCATGAATTTAATAGACATGAATAACTTTTGTAATTGCTGCATATATTTATCCCCATGTAAATCACGACCAAGAGAACTAAAGGGAGATAATAATTAACGACAGAGAGGATGAATCACGGCCAAAAGGTTTATTTAACTAAAGTCAAGAAAGTGGCTAGTTGTGTACTGCTTGGCGCTTGCAGTTCTAAACATCAGCGTTCACAGTCAAAAATGTTTTGGTTTCAAAGTGACAAAAAAAGTGCGAGTGTGTAAGTGTGATTTTGATCATTACTTTTTCCGTAGGCATGAGCGCCGAAGACGAGTGGTACAACAAGTCGCTGTCAGCCCTCCGGATGAACAGCGGGCACCACGCAAACCTGGCGGCCGCGCCTATGCTCCAGTACCAGACCTAATCGCTGCTCCACGGCGCCGACTACTCGGCGTCGGCGTCGCCGTACGCGCCCCCCTAGCCGCGAGGTGAACTAGTCACAGCACTATAAGACAGTATCTGTCACATTTGACCCCCAGAAACACATTATGAAGCGTGAACTTGCAAATCTACAAACTGGAATATCAAACCGCCGCGCCTAATAATAAGCGCCAAACGCGCCACCCTAGTCGCGAGGTGAACTAGCCACAACACTATCGCTGCCATATCGTATTTGTCCTAATTTAGTAACTACTTTCATGCTGCAATATCAGACTTAATTGCTGCATCAGCGTTCATATATGGCCCCATCGGTTTCCTTCTTTTTCTTCTGATTTCTATAAAATTTTGATCCTATAAACTCAAGAACACTGTTCTTCGTGTATATCGCTGCAATATCATGCCCTCTTCCTTCCTAAACTTGCCTTTTCCTTTTGATAGCTAGCAAAATAAAACATGACTAAATAGATTCCTAGGAATTTCTGTGGATATATCTTTAAACAAGCATAATACAAAATGTTGATACGTTTTACCATTCTTAAAATCACATTACAGCCAAAACAACAGTGTTTGATTGAGAATAATAAAATCACGGTAAGATCACAAGTGATTTTGGTTAAAAAATTTTAAAATAGTTCTTTAGCTACCTACTGGTTCCACGGGGTCAAGGCAGTTGCAATTTAAAACACAGAACTGGGTCATACATAGTAAAAAATCTAAATATTCTTTATTTCGTTACTTCTGTTCCAGAAATTAGGACACTTAAGCCAGATTTCTTGGGTTCAACTACTCTGCATACGGGTGCCATATGCCCATTATATGTATGTATGCAAAAAAATAGTTTAAAATACGCACGTAGTCGAAAATTGCTGGAACAGGAGGGACAATGTTAAGAAAATTCTAAAGCCAAATTATCGGTGCGACCGAGATTTACCTCGATTATGAGATTCCAAATAGATACTTTCCCTATTCTATACAAACTCATGATCAATTTCATCTTGATGGCACCAAGATTTGGTCTATTGAACCTAATCCATGTATGTCCCAATCCCACCACACTTCTTCTAGACAACCTAACTGGTATCATGCCACGGTAAAAGAACCTTTGTGGCAATGTAAATAGTGAGTTAAAAAACATTATCCGTTCAAGCGTAACATTTAGTGTTATAATGAGGATAAATTGGTAAAGTCCTGTAGAAGCCGATGCGTTTTTAATTTCAGAGGAGAAAGCAACTCGAATTGTTTCGATCTGTATTTCGACGTGTATCGCATTGGTTTTTACAGGCCTTGGTGTTTAGATATTTATATATAGGTACAAATAGTGTTTTAATTTTAATATCAATCATTTGTTCTATTATATTACGTAAGTTAAATCATCGTGTATGCTAGCCGTACTGTACAGCCATCTTAAATCGAATTAAGATAAGTATTGTATTTCCTTGATTGTTGTATTGATCACCCAATAACCAGTAAGACTTTAGTTTGATAGCTCTCTATAATATTACCTAAATAAGAAATGTTTATCGTGTGTTCAACAGATTTTCGTGATCTTAATTGTCTAAAATTTAAACAACAGTTTTTTTATCGCATCGCGTTTGGAATTTCATACACTAAGGATTAAAATAATATTTAAATATTTTTGCTATACCTACGAGAAATTAATGTTATATTAGTGTAATGCACAGAGTTAATTACAGTTATAAGATTTGCTATCTCTAGCAACTATTGCATTGCATTAGAAAGTTGACAGATATGTCAGATTATCGCTCCTTGACAAATATACAATTGGTTAACCGCGTAGGAAAGGCAATCAGCTCACTCAAATAGTGTAACAATTTTCGAGATTAGTATTTAGTTTTTTTTTTTGGCACAATCAGCAAGAGATAAACCCGGAAGAAAATCTCAAAAAAAAGCCCTCATGGACAATATAGAATCTTTTATAGATAGTTTTTCAGCTGTGCGTACTTAAATTAATTATAAATACCTAAAGCACGTCGTGCCATAATAGATTATTTTCTGACTTGCACGCACTGAATGTATTCTAATATATATACTAAGTTTTATAGTAATAGCTGCCAATCTCCAAATCAAATCAAAATCAAAATAATTTATTGCATATTCTTGAAGAAATAAAATATTTTTTTTTTTATACAACATAGGACGGCAAACAAGCAAGTGGGTCACCTGATGGTAAGTGATCACCACCGCCTATAGACACCTGCAACAACAAAGAGAGTGCAGATGCGTTGCCAACCCAGAGGGCTAAGATGGAATCCCTCTTGTGCCAGTAATTACACCGGCTGTCTTGCTCTCCACGCCGGAACACAACAGTGCAAGCACTGTTGCTTAGCGGCAGGATTAGCGAGCAAGATGGTGGTAGCGATCCGGACGGACCTTGCACAAGGTCCTACCACCCGCAAAATAGCCTTTCATCGGTTTACGGATTATCTATTATTTTTTTCCCCATATTGAAAACATGACATCTTACATATTTATTTACCTACTTTCTCTTTATCCTTGTCATGGGATGAAACAGACTCGCTATCCGTTCCTATCTGTCTTCAGTGCACCTAGCACGAATGTTCTCGACGTGAGTTTACTCGCTACGTAACTCAGTGCGTCTCTTTCTAACTAGCCCGGTAAAAGAGAGACGCAGTGACTTACGTAGCGAGTTAACGCGTATCGAAAAGATTCGTGCTAGGTGCACAGATCTTCGGCGGTTTAGTACTTGCAAAACACGAAACGAATTTTGATACTATTTTCACTTTCCGTTATACATGTTTTTACGGAAGGTTTGTATGTACATTACATCCTAATTGTGTCCATGCGAAACCGGGGCGGGCTGCTAGTGTACAATAAAACTGATATGAGTACGTAGTTAACAAGCTAAAGTGGATAAGATACTCTAATAATCGCCTATGTCACGTTTACAAAATTGAGGCCCAGTAGATATAGGATAATTTCATACTGAAATGTCACCAAACCTACATATCTTGCTGCGACCAATAATTAGTTATCTTGTATCTTGTTTTGTTTAGAGCTATCAAATTATGAGTCTTATTATTATCAAGTTCACATTCTTTATCAATGCAACTCAGCCCGTGTAAATATACGTTTTGCATGATAATGATATATTTTAAGATGTTAACAGCTCAACGATATCATAGCGTTAACCGTATCGTCTAGTCAAATTAAATTATAAGACGCCGTTACAATTTCAAATATCCAGAATATCGTAAACTCATTTCATACGTTTTTAAAAGTACATTAAAGTTTGATCTCATAGTTTTATATGCCGTAATTGTAAATGTTTATTCCAAAGCAATGGAAGTTTTGAATTGTGTACAAACAGACAGATCATATCAAGTAAGACTGTTGCGGCGAAACTCTTTATTAATCAATGGAGATCCTGTGCATTGTGTAAATATATTATCTAAGAAACATTGTCTAAATAATGAACATGTGTAAAATGGAATAAATTGTCTAAAACGTAAATACAAATAACTTTTACTTGGAATACATTTTTTATTACAGCCCATAGAAAACGAAACAACAGAACGAAAATTTATAAGTTACATGACAATGACAACATAATGTAGATAAACATCAAAACCTTAGTAAACGGGATTTGGTCCTATCCTTAAACGCCGTAATGTTCTGCACTAGAGAGATATTATGACCAGAGGCCCTAGAACATAAAGCATACTTATGCATATACCCCTTTCTAACCAATATACGTGTTTGAAAGGAATGGATGATTTATGTCTGCAATAGACCATTAGACGCTTGTGTGTGATAGCACTCAGAAGCTCGATGAGAGGTGTTGTTGCGTCGCGTGTGTGAGTGCGTCGTTTCGAAAGGTAGTATTGACTTATATTACTGCTCTATATATTTACTGTGGTTGGATTCGGATCTATTTAGATTAGCTCAGGTTTATACTCGGCATAATGCGGGTTGCACACAAAGTTGCGGTCCAGGTAGCGAGCGAGGTGCGCGTTGACAATGTGCTCTCCACCGACGCAGTTCCAGAAGCCCCGTGCTTCGTTGCGAGTGCTCTGGCTTTGGCCACACTCCTGTAAAAACTTGTACTTGTAAAAAAATACTATTTGGAAAATAGAGGTAAAAGAGCTTGTGGATCACCTGATGGGCAAGTGGTTACAGCTGCCCATGGGAACTAACAACCCTAAGAATCGCTGATCCATCATTGCCAGCCATTAGGTTCTCCGTGGGCGCCTCACTCGCCGTAAGGAACGCAGGAGCATGCTACTACTTTACGCCGGTATTTTGCGTTTGCTACTACCTCGGTTAAGGCAGCCTTTTCGTACCTACTTCTACCAGAAACTGGCTACTGTGAGGCTCTGCTCTGCTAAGTATTAACATTCAATTTGCTAATAATGGATCTTAAAATTGATTGTGTACTAAAACTGATTTTGGCACATTTAGCGGATTTTCCGTTTCCGATAAACGGACACAATTATGGTGGATAATTAAAACAAATTAACCCATCTACAGCGTATTAAAAATGGACTTGTGTTCAGATGCAGATGAACTACGACGGAAGATCTGCTGGCTGTGACGAAAGCGATCGTTTATTTTTTTCTAGTTTAGGACCTAACTACTTCCTAACAGAGCCTACCTGGAATCCTATTTTATTGCAAAAAAAATGTGAGCAAAAAGAACTGTCAGCGATTCAGGGACAGGAAAAATATAGTGGGACTATCCAACAAGGTGACTAGTGGAAGCACTCTAAGTGGATCCATCGCCAGTTGCGACTTTAAACTTACCGACGGAATATCAACATTCTTAACGTTCGCCTGTAACAAAAGAATATACATTCACGGACTAGCAAAGTTAGTGGGGGACTGATTGGAAAGCTCCTGGACACTGGAAGAGAAGTAAGATCTACACAAGCTCTCTTCTACTGTCTTGAAAATAGAGTTGTGTGTCGGTCTTCTTGACCTCTTCGACCGTGTAGTTTCCGAAAGGGAAGCATATAGTATGCACTATGAAGTTGATTTATCTATCCGTTTTGAACATAGACATTTTCTCTCAGTTCCCTCTTTAATGATCGGCTAAGTTTGTTGCTGTTTGTACAGTCAAGGAAATTGAAACACGTACCACGTAGAACCTAGTCGAAGAGACATACGCATGACATTTGTATGACATAGCCTGGCGTTTAACGCGTCGCGTCATTGCGATAGGGTTCTAAGGTGGTACGTGAATATATTTCCCCTACTGTACAACAGATACTGACTGTACGCCAGCCGCAAGTCTTTCGTATGCTGCATCAAATAATTTAAACATTCAACATCTAACCATATCTTTGTTACTGGTCCGGGCTATGTATCTCTCGAGCACTGATTGGAAGGTTCCGAGATTTTTGGCATCCTGTAATGAAACATAAACATTTTTCACTGATTTGTCAAGTAATCCGTAGTTTAAGTACCTAATGAAACGTTAAATACAAAAGTCGTTTTTACACGCCAAGCGTTTTTTGTAAGTAACGCAGTTGAACCTTATGCGAATGCACGTAGATCAGTTTTATATACTTAATAGTCATTGGCATTGAACTCATAGTACGAATATATCGGTTTCTGGCGTTTAAAAGTTTAAAAAAACTTCGGTTGTTCGAAAAAAAAATCCCTGTTGAGGTTTGTCCAAGGAGGTAGCAAAGAAAACTTCAAAAGGGACATTGCATGTAAAGTATAGTCTCTGTCAGTCGCACCCTCGCGCTACTAAAATGAATCCAACGACACCTGACTTATTAAATTGATCCCTATTAGTGAAGTCTTTTCAAGGCAACCAAGACTTAAACATTATAGGTACATAACATAAAAGGAAAACGCATAGACCTCCTTTTGTCTACGCCACCACACATAACCGCGTAAGCCGGAAAGGTGGTTTGTTGTAACAAGAGGATCGCCACTATCGCCAGCCAGCTAGCGTGGTCCGTGCCAGGGAAATCCAGGTTGATACTTGTGGGTACGGTCAGCATCATGAATATATATACGTTACCAAGACGTCAAAAATATCTATACACCTTTATGCCACTAAACATAAGGTCGATGTATAAATATTTTGACGCTATGGGTGTATTTTTTTACAGCTGACTGTACAAGGACTGATTGACTATACCCTTTTTCGAAGCATTAGAGGGGTAGATGATGGACCTTCAGGGCCTGCAGGGCTTTAACCTGTTGGAGGTCACCTTTGAGTAGAAGGGTCCCTGACTATGACAAGACAGAGGATTATTTTATTAACAACAGGCAAAAGAAGATAACGGGGCCCTGGGCAGTTTCCAGGAATACACGCATGCACGCACACTCGGTTGTAAGGAAGCGCGCAATGAAGCGCATACATTATTCTCATTAAATATTGGCCCCTTCTCGAATCGCGTGGACACCCCTATACAAGTTTATGAGTACGTCAAAATACGACTAATCAAAAACCGCTCTTACCTTCGGCCCAAACCCACAACTGGGCACTTGGCAGCTGCGCATCGACTGCGATGATGAAGTCGAATTGGGGTCCGACGATTCCGATTCGTTGTTGCCGGCATCGAATAGCGAAAAATGTGACTTCACGATATCATAAACCTGGGTTTATAGAAAAACAATGCAAAACATAAATATATTACATAAGTAGGTACCTACAGAAAAACCAGAGTGAAAAGTCAACAAAGTCAAGGTGTTGGTATTGTTATATTATAACGTAATGGAATTCCTTATTCCCTACACACGCCATGGCGTACTGTAAGCCTCACTTAAAAAGCGTTACGGCGAACGGTCACTGGTTTCCAGTATCCAAACATCGCAACCAAGACTGGAATAGAATAGTTATTTATTTTCCTTTAATATTCAGCGATTTTTGCCAGGTCATCAGCCCACCCTTTTAGATCTCTTCGAAAGGCAGCCTTCCAATGCTTCGCTTTCCGGAGCGCGATCGCCACTCTTCTTGAATATAGATTTGGCATAGTATAAGGCAAACAACCCTTTTGAATATCTAATATGTTTACGCACATTTAAAGTACATATTTACTTATATCCTAATTATTGACACTAAAATTACTCGACATTGGTCACTTGAGACTGTTCCCACTATTTGAAGAGCATGACAAGCTAATTGTAAATCGTTATAGAAAAAAGCGCCAAGCCGCAAGCAAGAAACAAAAGATTGTACCGTGCCAACGTCCTGCTGATAAATATCGACGAGCAAATCATCAAAGGTCTCCTGGTACAATGCAGCCATCCACGGCTGCACGAAGAATTCCAGCAAATCATCGATTTGATTCATCTGGGAATCAATTAGCGCCGTGATAACTTTTGAAACGCTGGCATTTCACTGTATAATACTACAAGCACACTGAGAAATTGGCCGGTACCTAAAAGTTACCGATAGTAATCTTACCATGTATCTCGCCAACAGCTTGTCAAAGAAGGCTTCGTGTTTGCCATAGGTGGCGGCGAGAACCTCGTAGGAGAAGCGGCGGCGGGACAGACAGGTCACGGCTTCGACACGGTGGAGAACGTTCAGCTTAAGCCGGCAGTAATTCTCCATTTTGTTCGTCGTGAGCGTGTGACCCTGAGGAAACGATGGCTTATATGAAATACGACATACGTACCTATTTACCGTCATTTCTCATAAAGCGCAACCATCGCCAATTGCCAGATATGGCTTTTTTCCTCCATTGCAGCTATAATTCGTTTAAACAATTATAGTGTCTTCGTCTCTATTATGTTTTATTAATCTTAAACAGTTCTCTAACTAATTCCGTTCAGCTTGATAGGATGTTAAACCGTTCCTGCGGCCCTAACATGACAGCCCAGGTTTAGTTTAACCCCTCCCTGTGTCTCTGTCTAACTAGTGTCATAAGAAAGGGACGCAGATAGAGATAAACTAAACTTGGCCAGTCATGTTAGGGCCACTGGGGTAAAAGAGTGTTGACTGATAGACAGTCTGACCGAGGGACAACAAATAATTGTAAATGGGTTCCGTTTTCAAATTTAGTTTGGACCTCTAAATAATAGTTTAAGTTAGTGGGAAAGTACACACGAGCAAGGTAAACATACAATTATGAAACCTTACTTGATGAGGTAAACTCAGCTCAACCTCCATTGGTATATCAGGGCCAGGTTTCCGTATTTTCATGTAATACAAGGGGCCAGGGAAAGTTGCACTATTAATTAAAGGAGATTCGAATTTCTGCACAGGCTGCCATCTAGCGGAAGGAAATAAATATACTATTTTAATTAGTAAATTGCTAGCGACTAGCCTCGAATTTGCACGGCCGGGGTACAATTAGGATAAAATGTATGTACAAATGTACATAAAACCTTCTGTAGAAAATTGCATCCGTGCGAAACAGGGACCGGTCGCTAGTCGTATTCGTTTCATCTTTACATACGGCCATTGAAACATGGCCGAAACGTCGAGGTTAATCAATAATATACTTTTATTGTGTTAAAGTCCCAATAACGTTATAAATATGTTTTTACAGAAGGTTTTTATGTAAATACATTAAAAATAAATAAATATCTTGGGACAATTAACACCAATAGACCAAGTCCCAAAGTAAGCAACTGAAGCTGCTTGTGTTATGGGTACTGGACAACGGATATACACACTTATATAGATAAATATATACTTAAATACATATAACATCCACGACTCGGGCACAAACATCCGTATTCATCATACAAACATTTGCCCCTCCCGGGAATCGAACCCGGTAGCCTCTAGCTCCATAGTCAGGGTCACTAACCACTAGGCTATCCGGCCGTCACATCCTAAGAGTATTCGTGTGCAGTCGGGGCGGGGCGCTAGTTGTAGATAAAACAGAAACGTCCCTAGTGCCGCACACTCTCGTATTTATGAACACGTTAATATGACGATTCGTGCGTACAGCCAGAGATCATAAGACGTGCCAACTTCAATTATTAGTTGACAAAAAAAGCCCTTTATCGTTGGTAACGTGCTGTAATTTGCTATTACACCACACTTTCACTTATACGAGTACTGTGATGCACTAACCGTCGGACTTTTCCAAGAGCCGCTCGAGTTAAGTTTGGTATGCTTGGGTGCGCAAAACTGAAAGAAATATTTTACAATATATATCGCCTGATCTATTGTTTATACATGTATGTTTCCCTTACTTTATATTCATATCACCGTTTGTAGGTTACATATGCACTGGGTGGTTAGGACAAACCTAAGCAAACTTAAAAATTCAGCTTTAAAATTCACGGTTAACATTTTAGAAGTGATTGTAAATTGTACTCCAATAATGATCATAGATTTTGCTATGTTTCTGAGTGAAAATGTTTTGTACTAGACCTGAACTAAAAGTAAAAAAATAATTACTATGCAAGTACTTTAATAAACTGGAATTGTATCTCGGCAAGATATCCAAGGGGCATGGATCCATCTGGGGGTCACCCATCACGAACGGGTCCATTTTGCGAAGGAACAGCTTGGCCAGCTGCAAGACATTACACCGTTCAATATTTTTTAATTTTAATTATAGCGGTTACATAAACATATTCAGGCTTACCGCCTCGCCTATGTCCTCTGAAGAATAGTACCGATGCAAGCGTTGTCTCGCGTAGAGCCGTCGCGAGTACCGCACGCAGGTCCCAGCTGCGTATATATTGGGGTCGTTGGTATCAAACGTCGGCCCGACCACAAGACCACCGTCATATACCAATCCGCATTCGTTGATAGCTGCAAGTGACGGTAGAAACTCAACACCTCAACTCAATTACCTAAAATTAAGCAACAAACGGCATGAATATTTAACGCTTTCTTTTCTGTTTCATCATCCTAGCGTTTTTCAGATTTTTCATTCGGCACTTAGACCATGATCGAAGATTTCGAATGTCACGTTGTTACAATCGTTTTTGTCAGGATTACAATGAACTAATTTTGTCTATAGGTGATAGTAAGCTAAAAAAACTCTGATAGTCTCATACCCGTAACAAAAAAAAATGGACTATATTCAGTAGTCATATTTTACCTCTAAAAGCATTTAAATCAATAGCCTTCAATCCGTAATAGAACACGGCGAAACACGGTATCCGGAAGGCGTGGAGCGGCGACATAAACTTCATTGTAACGACGCGGGAGCCCTTGATCTGCCAACCCGTAAACCGAGACCGACGGTGCACGTGTATCCCAAGTTTCGCAATCGCAGCTTGCACCCTTTCGTCCACCTGGATCAAAGATTTATGAATGAAACTCTTAACTTTCCATGAGCATACGTAAAAACGTTACGCAAACGCTGTTTTATGCACAATGAAACAAAGATGTCATTGGTTCAGGTTAGTTTCTCGTAGATTCCTTTCCAATATTATGTTCCAATTTTAAGAAATAGGGGTAATAAGATTAAAGAAGTAACCTGAGGGTATGATGCGACGGATGTTCCACGGTAGGGAGCTAACATGGCAAATATACTACCCCGGTCGCTCCATATGCGTTAAACTAATAGAAGGGTCGCTTTAAAGCTGGAAATAAGCATATTCAAAAAGCTTTAGATGATATAGCACAGTGTATATGACCTTGCCAGTTATGCTAAGTATACCCTTGTCAAGACAGTGGACAAGAAAGCGCGCCGTCACGATCTTTCACTTAGCCTACATGCGGAAAACGGTGCACTTCGACTTCCGCTATCTCGGCAGACGCAAACCTAAGTAAGTATAAAAATTACACGTACAACTTCATCATTGAAGCAGTTAACTCTCAACTGGGAGGGGTCCTCAGTCGGAAAGGGCTCCACGAAAACGATCTTCTCGGGAGACAAGCCGAGCTCGAGCAGCGCTGCCATGCAGCTGTAGGCTTCTATGCAGTCGCCGTACACCACCACTCGGTTCATAACGCTTAAGCGGAGGGCTTCGTCGTGCTCTGAGTTAACAATGGACACAAGTTTAAGGGCGTATGAATCATTTGGTTTAAAAAGAGACAAACGGTTTAAGGGAACAAGTTAGAAACTTCCCGACCAGCACTACAGCTACAGCAGCAGTGTATGAGACGAAGGCTGCTCCAAGGGAGGACACCACGTCCGGGGAGCTGTTGCGCCAACGCTACCTACATCATCGAGACGCCAGTGGTCGAGTTAATCAGAGTCTCTATTCAACACTGTTTAACATAATAAGTGAAGCGAAAGAAAAACAGAAGCTACACATGCTACACAGCATTAAATTTACACCAGCCAAGTCAGTGGGAAAAAGTATGACCACACAGCAATTAATGTCGAACAGAGGCGCCCAGAAAACCATTTTTATTGCAATGAGATCGGTCTCTATCGTTGAGAAGACTATCAGTGATATAAGCTGGCAACGCACATGTGATTCCGCGCTAATAATTAAATTAATTGCCATCAAGCGGTCCATGCTCGTTTTTCCCCTATGATATTAATGTTCGCCATTCATACTTGCTTCGCTGACCATGCGCAAGAGCTTCCTCAACTGAAGGTTGGCTTCGAACAGCGAGTTAATGACCATCACGTTTTCAGGCATGTCTGGAGGCGAGGGCACGCGGTGTGGCTTGTACCGGGGGTCGTCCATTAAGATCCGTTCGCACGCCTTACCCTTCCTGCGTTAGTGTTAGCATAGTAATGTTGCGAATTTTAGAATAGAGTCTCGACTCCTGAGTCTTAAAGGCTTAAGTTTTAAAATTTCAAAGCATAAAAGCATTAGCTACAAATAATATTTATTTTCACTACAAAGAAAGTGACATTTCTTAATATGTTACAGGAGTACACGATTATACGTGTCAATACATAATCATACAATGCTTAAAAACTTTCAAGATTCAAGGCTTGAGTTAGAGCCCTTAAGATTCGTTAGTCTTTAAATTAAATTATTCATATTGAGCTATTTGTAAGTTGTTGGGTTTTTTGTTGTTTATATGAGTTTGTCTACTTATACTGTTTTTAAGATTATCTGCTCTCCTTTGACACTATCGTATTGTGCATCCATTTTGATTTTCTGTAGGAGAAATAGGTGATACAAGGGTGACCTTGTATCACCTATTTATGTCTTAGGATAGGAATCATGAGGTTTTTTTTTTGTGAAAGTAACTTTGGCATAGTAAACACTTGTTTTGGATTCTGGGACCGCGAAATAACCTTAAGCAGTACAAAAACAATTTAAAAACTTGTTTTAATGCAACTACTGCAACTTAGGTACTCAAAATACGAGTAGGTTAATGTACATCAAACTTACTCCAACTCTTTAACGAGCGATAGAGACTCGGCCAAATATTCAGGATGTTGAAACTGTTGACCACATGCTATTACCAATTCGTCGTAGTATTTCATTCCACCGTTTTTGAAGTAAACGCATTTCTTCTTCCTGAAAACAATTAAGCTCCTTTAGTGCAGGGGCTTGGCGCTCGTTCCCCAACAACACAAGCATTGTAAATAAGTCATTTGCGTCATTTGTAGCATTTTTTGTGACAGTAAGAAAAGCTCACCTATCAATTCCAGTGACGACAGCACATATGATATCCACGTAGAAATAGAACGGCACGCACTTCAGGTAACGGTCTGTGTACCTGCCGTTCCTGGGCACGCATGTGTCAGCCGCCCGCAGGCACTCCGCTACCGTCGGAAGACCGTGCTCCGAAATGAGGGTGACGTTTGTAAAAGTCAAGTACGAGGATGTAGGGCTAAAAGCAATTGCGTACCCATGTTGTTAATAAAACAAAGTCGCTATCGTTGCTGTCTGTCCTCACATCTTCGGCCGTTCGCACCTTCTAAACCACGCAACGGATTTTAATATAGTTTTCACTCTAATTTAGAGGATTTTTTAGAGAAGGTTTAAAATATTGCCTTGATGATGTTTCGTATAAAAGCAAAACACGTGTACAATGAATAAACTGGCGACGGTTAATAGTTGAGTCATGTAAATTGTCAGCTGTTGGTTGTGTGTCTGTTATTGGATAATTAATTTCAATCCGTAGACGAATTAATAAATGACAAGATAATCTTTTTAATTTAAATTTTAAACGAGTACGTAGCTTTTGGCCTCGACGTGGTATCTTCATTTACAGTTTTTATGCTATGATATGATATTCTTATTAATTGACCGAAACTATATATGTATAGGACCAAAACTAGAATTTCGGTTTCGACTGCAAATCTAGTTTCGGTCGGGAATTTACTTACCCCATGAGTAAAGTTTCGAGGAAAGCCAAGCCAGTACGACTGGCCCCAACCACCACGATGCCATTGTTCACGTCGACCTTGGGTAAACTGGTTAGTGGCCTCTCCAGTACCCACAAAGCGAAAGGAGTCGACCTGATGTCAAAGCACAAAATCAAGAAGTCACTCGATAAATCAATGGCAGCATCGTGTAGCATCTCTACTCGAAAAAGCATCAAAACAGCACGCTTAAAAGAAACAAATGATAATAAATAAAAATTACACAAATTCGTCTTGTCATTTCATGAAATTCGTAATACGATAACTATTACAATAACTTAAATGACAGAAATGATAGTATGATATGAACAAATGTCGATAGATAGCGCTTTTTGTTTTAAGAAACAAAGTGTGGACAGTCCATTGTTAATGGTGCTTTGTGGTCAACCAGGGAACAAGAAGTAGAATTTCCCACCTGCAAAGTGCGCTTGAGTTAGGAAGGTGCCGTTTTTGTATGAGATCGTGGTATGTACTGGTAAAGTATAAATCTACTATTTATTATGTGATTTAAATTATAATCGTGATTGTAATAACATCACGAACAAGTACTTACACGTCTTTGAATATTTTATTTAGGTCCTTGTTGCCGCTAATGTTGGGCACTATGCGGCGCGGGCGCACCGGCGTCATCCGACCCGCTAATGACATTAGATTACGGCTCGGGTTCTGCGCACACAGAGACACAACTATTTCAGACGTTAGGTACTTTGCGAAAGTCGTTGTTTACTAATTGGAACAAATTACCTAAATATTTTCGCGGAATAGCAAGAGGTAGGTAATTTGTTTAAATTTTATTGTTTACAGAGATAAAAAACTAAAGCATAGAAGGAGTGTTATAAAAATTGCTTAAATTTATGTCGTGAACTATGAAATTAAAAATTAAGAATTCCTATTGCAAGTAAATAAACAAGTTAATACTGCACACTTTCTCTGGCTCTTAATATTTTAACGTGATCAAAATGATAACAGTTCCCGGCAAACTTCTT
The DNA here is from genome assembly GCA_963691745.1 of Ditula angustiorana. Classification (NCBI taxonomy): domain Eukaryota; kingdom Metazoa; phylum Arthropoda; class Insecta; order Lepidoptera; family Tortricidae; genus Ditula; species Ditula angustiorana. The sequence goes on from OY829488.1 coordinate 5,236,213, forward strand.
GGGAATGACCTTGTATGCGCAGTAGCCGTTTCTAGTCTAAATGTGTATGCGCAAACGTACCCCTTCCACGTGATTTTTACTCAAGATGTTTGCCGGTAACTATTCGTGGCTTAGGCTAGTGTTACACTACCGTTATCCAAGTGAACACAAGCCACAGTAATACACAGAAGTAATATATATTTAAAGAGAGTAAAAGGGAAGAGTAATTACAGCATCACCCCTAGCCAAGAGTCGAGAGAGCCAAAACAACGTCCTATAGGGGGAGTGACGCAGCAGGTCGCGTATGAACCAGCGAGCGTGCGGCTCCACGATAGGTGACATCACTCCTGCTAGAATCTGGAAACAATAGTCATCTTTATCTTTACATAGTTAAAACAAGGAAGGTGGCAGGAAGGCGCTGGCTGCATGCCGCTTCCAACCGGTCACTTTGGAAATCCATGGAGGAGGCCTATGTTCAACAGTGGACTTCTTGTGGCTGAGATGATGATATACAACTATTACTTACTGTTCCATCAGTTCCTGGACGCCGTGGTTCTGCTTCTACGCCATAGTGCGTTCGAACCGCAGTGGCCTCTTCCAAAGGTCTGTAATCCGAATAAATATGTGAATAACTTTTTCACTACGTAGTACAAAATAATTTCGCTGTACGTTCCTGTCTGCCCTGACCGTATCTTTGGTCGCTTACTTCTCTTAACAGATTTTGATACGGTTTTCACTGTCATTTAGACATTTTTTTAAGGAAGGTTTTTATATACATTACATCCTAATTGTACACGTGTGAAGCCAGGGTAGGTCGCTAGTCAAGTATAAAGCTTGCTCGCTAATCCTGCCGCTAAGCAGCAGTGCTTGCACTGTTGTGTTCCGGCGTGGGGAGCAAAACAGCCGGTGTAATTACTAGCACAAGAGGTATTCCATCTTAGCCCTCTGGGTTGGCAACGCATCTGCAATCTTCATGGTGTTGCGGGTGTCTATAGGCGGTGGTGATCACTTACCATCAGGTGATCCACTTGCTTGTTTGCCTTCCTATTTCATAAAAATAAAAAATAAAGTAAATAAATTTGATGACAATGTCTTACCCGACCACCACCATCCCAACCGGCTGGTTCTGGTTTAGAAGAACGTATGAGTCCAACGTGGATGAAAGCAGACTCTTCTGGAAGAGGTCCAACAACGCTTGCTTGCGAGGCGCGTTTTCCAAGATGTCATTGACTGCTGGGATATCGTAAGCTTCACCGACGCGCACAGACACGTTTCTAAGAAGTGGGGCATGAGGGAAACAAAATGGTTGTATTCATTATTTAATTATTGCGACATTTCACAAAATCTTGTACTAATGATACCCTGTTAGGGCGTAGCAGTTTTAAACTTAAAAACTAAAAACATATAACTAAATGTAACAATTCCATGTCCAAATACTATGAACAAAATAGGTAACAAATTAAATTATTACAGTACAGTATCGTTCATTTATCGAAAACTACTGTACTGTAGGTACTCATAAGACGTGAAACTAGACACGGTTTCAAAATAAATTTCCTTCCATGAGTTTTTTCGATTCGTTTGCAAGTTACGTTGCTCAAAAATTCCTAGGGTACCAAAACCCTTGCAAGCTCATACGCGTGCTTGATTTCTATCAATATTTTGAGCTGAGTATTTGCAAAGTATTTGACTATGAAAGAAGAACGTTCTTTGGCTTACCCGCGGACAGAATTCACGTGCGCCACATAAAGCGAATGGTTGATATACTTCTTTCGATTGCCGAAAGGTGTCACTAGCTGTAAAATGTTATCGACTATAGAGGTTATGTTTATGACACTATGGCTCGTTATTAAATTACGTACTCTCAACTCAACCCGTGTTTTAACCCTTTGACCATCGTGCAGTAGGTACCTATGCATCTGCGTGCTACAAAATGCATCAATTATAGAGCTACTTTTCTGGCTCCGTAAATCGAATACGTTATCGGTACTTGTATAATACCGTCGATCGAAAATATACTATTATTAGGTACCTACGTTTCTGAACAAAAACCTATGCCTACATAGTTACATTCAGTATAATTATTTCCTACATACCTTTTGAAGTATATATTTATTATTTACCTACTAAAAATCGCGAAATAATGCAATAGAAGTTTGGTAGCTATTTCCCCACATAGCTCAGCATCTTTTGTTAAATCTTTATATATACTTAGGTAATTGATTGAATTGAATTGATTTAAGGGCCTTATCCTTTTCCTTCAACGCTACGTTAGGTAATAAAAAAAGCCATAATTAGCACGCCAAGCTTCTTTTGTAAGTAACAAAGTTTAACCTTATGCAATTGTATGTAGGTCACTGTTAAATTATGCTCGTTGACGGATATATCCGTCATTTGCGTTAAACCCAAAGTGCGGATATATCCGACTTTGGGTAGAAATGGTTACCTAATTAGGTAAAAAGATAATAGTTATTAGAGTTACCGTAAAGTGTTCCAAGAGAGGAAAAGCGACATGATTGGAGGGAAGGCACAGAACGCAATAATCTCTATTAGGAAATAACTCGTATGCTACTTCTAGCATGTCGAATCCATATCTAAAAAACATGTGATAAGAATTAGGTTAGCCACAAAAACAAAATAAAACGGTAAAATCATAAGAGAGGCGCGAAATAAACACTATATCTTTTGGAGTTTATGTACATGTGTACAAAGCCATAATACCTAATGGTAAAGCGAGAAGTTTTCACACATTTAACTTCAAAAGTCAGAAACAGATAAGTAAATAATTTTATCTACACATATATCATAAAAGTTCTATAATGCGTTCAGAAACCGTAGGTAATGGCCAGCATTATAACAACCAATATTATTATGAGAAACTTTCTAATTTGTTTCTAAATTTGTTCAAATAAATTTTTTAATACATTATTTTAATGTGTACAGTCTATAGATATTTAATAGGTACCTAGTACTAGTAGATTAATAGCAATGCAGGTCATTGCCCTATGGCTTCTGAACCCATCATAGAGTACTTATGATATGTCTGTAGATAAAGTAATGTATGCAACTGTACATAATTAGGTCTTAAAACACTCGTGTGATCCTATTATGAAACTCGCTGACGCTCGTTTCATAAAACCACACTCGTGTTTTAAGACCCCTCATTATGCAACAGTTGCATAAAATACTATTTCCCAGTTTATAGTATTCGAATTTCTCTTTAAGTTATAAGTAACTGCATTATCATATTTTATTGGGTTATTAAATATAAATATTAAAATGAATATACGAGCGAAATCCCACCTGCGTTCCTAACATGATCGTTCAAGTGCTTTTTATAGCATGTCTAATTTAATTAGACAGAGCCACATGGAGGAATAAATAATACTTGAGCGATCATGTAAGGGCCGCAAGAGCTCTATCATGATTTATAACTCATATCGACACAAGTTTAAGTTACCCTTCAGTGCGTCCCTTTCTAGTAGTTACAGTTATATTAGACACTAAGGAATAAATTATTTTTGTGTTACGAGGCCGCGTGATGCGGACGTGCATACAACCTGATCCAATCCGGCGGCCCTGACTGACCTACGACTTTAAATTATCGCTTAATGCACCCCTTATGTTTGCGACATTATGTGAGATAGAGCTGCACTGAGTGATAAGTTAATCTTTGTCTCAGTCATGTTATAGACTAGCTTCGTTTTTGTATGAAGCGTGCGTGGTGTGCGCCTAGGGTTGCCAGATGGTATCCTAAAGGAAAAAGAAGACATGTCCTCCTGTTCTACAGTTTATCCTTCCGTCCTCCCTTATCTACTGTCTGTCCTCCTTTTGCTATTTATCTTTAAGTGGGTTCAGTATAGAATAGTGGAGTCAGTAAAATCGTTGATTATTACACAATTTAATTTTGAAATCGTTAAGATTTACATATTTATTTGCCAAAAAAGGGCTTCTTTCTAAAATTGGTATTTCAGCTAAACATTATTAAAAAAGAGCTCATTATAAAAATGTCAAACTAGTTTAATTGTTAAAGTCCTTCTTTTTCTTTAAAAAATCCTGTTTTTTAGACCCATTACTAGCTCTACTTTCTCAAATTATCATCAGGCCATCCTAGGTGCGCGCCGCTGTGGGATTTCGCCCTAACAAAAGACGCCATACCTTTCGTCGTAGTCAGGATGCATGGCGAACACCTCCAGAAGGAAAGCGTTGGGTGGTCCCAAGTAATGGACCGTGTCAGGCACGGCGTCTGACTGACTGAGAGAAATTATAGCTGGAGCAAGCGTTAGAAATATGATACGTACGACGACTTGTGGCACGTTTCACGAAGCTACAAGTTACAATTTTACAAGTCTAAACCGGCAACATTGGTCATTATGCCCGTTGCCATTGGTCATTATCACGGAAGAAAAAAAACGGGGGAAATGCAATGTACGCGTAATGCCCGTGCCAACATTACGTACTGTTGTACGTAACCTCCGCTAAACCGCTTCCAGTCGTGTTCTGTCATCCCGCGGAGGTGTTAGTCTCGCGAAATACCTTATTTTTCCCTAGCCATGCCGTATTGTTCAGTTTTAGAGTGCAAGAACCATAGTAGGAGTAAAAATCTTCAAAATGGGGGTGTTTCGTACCACCGGTAAGTACGATTTTAATGATATTCCATAAAAAATCTTAGTTATTTTCATTCTACTAATAATTTAACAGAACATTTTGTCAAAATTGAACCGTACTTCATTACAATAAAGTTTATTATTGATTGATTGCAATTACTATTTCGCTCTAGAAAGTTCTGCGTTACAGTTGGTACAACAATGTTGGGTGGGGACACTGTTTTTATCGATACATGTATCGATGAAAGAAATTAAGTAATCTTTATTATGTAATCATCTATTCATTTATATACATAATAATATATCTGTAACAAGTCCGTGTCTGTACATATTTTTTTTTTGAGAAAAACTATTACTAGGGCTATTTATAAGCGCAATAGAACCCAAAACTACGATTTTTAGAATTATTATCTGTTTGTCTGTGCGTTTGTTTTGCGTCTAATCACGTCACAGATTTGATGAAGGCGATAGTTGAAAAATATATAAATGTACGCATACATCATTTGTTGAAATTAAAATTAAGACTTTCGAAACGCCAGTTCTTTAACAAATACGTTTTATTTCAGGGACAATGCATAAAAAATTAAAATGAAACAGCGCGTTTTACTATAACCCAATACGTAAAATGATACGTTTCGTATCGATAACTGTTTTAATATCTGTGGATACTAGAATAGAGACCAACTTGAATTTTGACAGCTGTTCCAAATTTAAATTCATATCGTCACGAGATATCGGCAATGTGATCACCAATAAACACAGACTACTAAGAGATACTTTTTTTTTTTTTTATCTTAGACAAACGAATGAAGTCCCTATTTTCATGTCACTCGAGATCAAATATCGTGCGTTTATATTAAAAAAAAAAACATATTGGATTGACTTTTCGTATCAATAAATGTTTTAATATCTATGGATACTAAAATAGAGACCCACTTGAATTTTGACAGCTGTTCCAAATTTAAACTCATATCGTTACAGAAATCGGTATACAATGCCAATTAAAGTTCAGATTTACCTACTACCACAGACAAGAAATTTCTCATAATAAAATTGGTTGTAATAATGCTGGTCATTGCCTACCTCCTTGCACCGTCTTTCTGAACGCATTATAGAGGACTTATGATATGTGTGTATATAAAATAAGTTTTACTACAAAGTATACACACCTTTACACGTGTCGTGTTTCACTTTCTAGAAGTATAAACGTGTGAAGTGTGAATAGTGGTGGGTAACAAGCATTTAACTTAAAATTGCACTTTTTGCCGTCAAAAAAGTATTTATTTATCGCTTACTTTTTTAAATTATAGCCTAAATTTGTAACTTTAGGTCATGGTAGACCTATTATACATAACCTAATACAAGTAAGGCTGAATAGACTTCATGCTGTTTTATGTGAAGGCAAAGGCAGGCGGGTTTGAAGTCGAAACATCTTAACATGTCTGTCTATAATGTCATAGAATAGAATATAATTAATAATTCAAAATGAACAACACCGATGTCTGGTACAATATTTTGTGTGCGATGAAAGACATCGATATCGATAGATAGCTAGCATGGCTACAGCCCGTCTACTCGGTCTGTCAAAACGAACCAAAACCATGTGTCACTTTGAATTTTTAGTACGAAAGCCGGCCGCAAAATTTCTTACCTACTTGATACCGCGATATCCGCTTAGAAATCCACAATCTGTTTTACTTTTTTGTATCTACCAGTAAATTTCTGACGATGAATTTGTTTTCTGATGATGTGATAGTCATTTCAGGGTAGTCACTTGGGTAAAATACGCCCCAATTTTTGCACCGAAAGTGGCACTTTACAACTTTTGCAAGTCCAGAATTGGCAAATTATTACATTCAGACTTAGCATCTTTTTTAATGAGAAACCATTGTGCATTTCATGGCGGTATCAACTAGGTACAAAATTCTGCGGCCGGCTCTTCTACTATTGAAGTGAAGTTGTTTTAAGTGACATCTAGTGTTGAGTAGCGGAACTACGAAGCCAAATTTTCATTTGACGTTTACATATTAAAATGTCATATAATCAGTTCGATGTTAATAAAAAGTAAACCTTACACGTTACTCATAAGGTATGTTTTACTTACGAAAACTTGTGTACCATTTGTCTTATATCGTTTGACAATTTTAACCAATCAAGATTATGTTATTTTAGTAGTGTAGTATAAGACGATAACCACAAGTGTGTGCGTGTGGCGACACCGGTACTGGTACAAATAATGCTTTAAACCACTTCCCCCGTTTTTTTTCTTCCGTGGTCATTATTGACTAATGTTGCCGGTTTAGACTTGTAAAATTGTAACTTGTATCTTAGTGAAACGGGCCACTGATTGGCACCGTGGTACAGTCAACAAAATGGATTCCTGACCCACCAAGTAAAATAGTAAGTGACTTCTTACGATTTGAATTGTAATAATGATACAAAATTTAAATCTATTGTCAAGAAGACATTATTTCTCGGGCGTATTATAAAATCAATGACTATATCTTGGACAAGGATGTTTGGAAATGATCCCGATCTGTATTGGCGATCCCTGGCTCCAAAGATTGTACACCTGCTGTGTTAAATTGTAAAAATTTTGAATATTTGAGATGTAAAATAACATTGTAATTTTGATTTATTTAAAAAATTACACCTCGTTGAGTTTCTTGCCGGTATCTTCTCATCAGAGGTTTTTCCGAACCGGTGGTAAATTTTTTGACATTCATAAGTGCTACCTGTAAGCCTAATCTGAATAAAATATTTTGACTTTGACTTTGAATACAATTATGCAGGAATTTTATCGAAACTTGTTGCCAATCGCGAAACCTACTGATAAAGCCTGATGCTGAGTTTCAGTTTTTTTTTAAATTAAAATACGTAAGTTTTTATAGAATAAACTGAATTTACCATTATAACGTCACTTTGATATAGTTATTTTAATACTATGATCCCTGTTGGTCGAAATAATGGTTTATCTACACACATATCATAATTTCTCAATAACGCGTTCAAAAACCATAGAAAATGACCAGCATTATTACAACCAATGTTATTTTAAGAATTTTCTTGTCTGTGGTAGTAGGTAAATCTGTTCTTTATTGGGTAGTATCTCTTAGTAGTCTGTGTTTATTGGTGATTACATTACCGATATCTCGTGACGTTATGAATTTAAATTTGGAACAGCTGTCAAAATTCAAGTTGGTCTCTATTCTAGTATCCACAGATATTAAAACAGTTATCGATACGAAACGTCAATTCAGTATGATTTTTTTAATTAAACGCACGACATTTGATCTCGAGTGACATGACAATGGGACTTCATTCTTTTGTCTATGATTTAAAAAAAACATTCGTCTTGACGGATAGATCGAATTGCCGCCATACTTGTTTGTTGGTTTTTTGCTGTTACGGTTTTTTGCAGTTATGATATGTGTGTAGATAAAGTAATGTATGCAACTGTTTATAATTAGGCCTTAAAACACGAGTGTGGTTTTATGAAACGAGCGTCAGCGAGTTTCATAATAGGATCACACGAGTGTTTTAAGGCCTCTCATTATATAGCAGTTGCATAAAATACTATTATTGTATTGTATTCTATAATTCCTACTTATTTCTTTCTATAAAACTAGGTCAATATTGAAATTACTCATTAATCTTATAGTAGACGAGATTGTAATCGTATTAGGGTATGTAATAATTATGTACAATGAGGCAAAAAAAAAAGATAGATGAAAAGATCAGGGTTCCATTTCGCCGATTATAAATGTAGCGCTTACTGTGCGAGATGCTGGGTTGTAATCATAAGGTTCTAACATGACCGGCCCAGGGACCCTAGCACACAGCTTTTATCGCTGACATAAAGCATATATCCCTTTCTAACCAGTAAGCGTGTGCGAGAGGGACAGATGCGTTTAAGTCCGCGATAAACCTAGCGTGCTACTAGAGCAGGTTTAGATTATCCCCCGGCGTCTCTATCAAACTAGTGTCATAAAAAAGGGACGCACATAGACATAACCTCTGATAAACTAAACACGGCCGGTCATGTTAGGGACCCATAAATTTTCCATATTTCCATAGAATTCCACAGCTTTAATATTTTTACCTATTTCGTTCTTCCATTCATCAAGAAGAGTAAAATCAGTCATTGCAATATTTATCTTTCGCTTAGCAGAAATTCTTTTAATCATCAGAAAAAAAATATAGTAAGTTAGGTTAGTTAAAATGTAAATATTTTGCAAAGCGTTTAAAAGATTTTAGTCATAAACTAAACAAGTAGGAAAAATTAAGACTCACAAGATTTCTTATACTTGTCTTTTTCATTGAGCAATCTTTCGTCAGCGGACTCTGGACTCGCCCCTTCCAGCATCTTTGTGATATATGAAGACGCACTGCAGAAATAGTAAAAAAATAAACACCTGCCATGACTTTTATGTAACAGGATTGATATCTTATTCCCTAGGGGCGATTTCACACGAGTCATATAACCTATTAGACAAACTTATAAGCACCTTAAAGAATCTGATTCGCTTAATCATCCTCTGAAAATTCCCTAATCCACAGACAGATACCCCAATTTATATGTACTCGTATATTAATCAGCTGCATCTTTTTAAAACAATGCCACAGTTCAAGCCCGACTTTAATGCCTTATACGAGAACTATTGCAAGTACATCACGAGTCTATTTTATAGTGACTAGTCATTTAATTTAGTTGACTGATGTCTGTTTCTTAGTAGAAACAGAGAGTGTTTCTTAGTAGTAGAAAGTACCTAGTAGTAAGGAAGACTAGACCTATAACCGCTAAGCAAAACCTTCACTTTGTCGTCATTTCACCCCACCAGCCTATCTAAAACTACACTCATCAGCGGTACCAGGTCTATCGGGGATCGGCGCTGTCTGTCTGTCTGAATTATATACTTACGAGCTTTTATTCGCGACTTCGCCCACGCGGATTTAATTATGCATTTGACCTAATTATTACTGGATATTAAATATCTTATGTTTTCATGCAAGGCATGATCTGTCCACGAAGTTTCATCTAAATCCGTCCAGCCGTTAAAGCGTGACTAAGCAACAAACATCTAATCATCCAAATACCAAAACTATTAAATGTTACTGTCGCACTTATTTTATTAGTAGGATTACGTTCACCGGACTTTAACGCGATAACATACTGTTTATTAAGTTACCTCGACGTCCTGGCATTATTGCAACGCCTGTGGTTACGAGCGGACAAACAAACAAGCAGATTGATAAAAAAACAATATATTCTCGCGTTAAAATCCCAGTAAACGTAATATGTATGTGTGAAAATCGCGAAAGTCAAAACCGTCTGAATTACCCATTGAAATAAGAATCGTATGAAATCATCTTGGGCACTCTGAGTAGATCGGTGTCGATATTGACTATGTCGAACTCCAGCTCGTCTTCGTCGTTTTCCAGGATGTCTAACACGTCACGGTGGGGGATGGGAGTCTGAGCGTAGGCCGTTAGGTCTTGCCCCGAGGAGCTGCCTTCGTCACTTATCCAGGCCACGGCCTGTGGTCATCCATTTTGTATTAGTACAGTCGCCAGTAGAAGTAGCTGAACACTTTAAGCCATAATCTGACATAACACTATTATCTACACTAATATAATACTCGTAAAGAGGTAAATTGTTTGTTTGTTTGTATGTAGGGGGTAATCTCTGGAACTACTGAACCGATTTCAAGAATTCTTTCACAGATAGATACACTACATATTCCTGACGGACATAGGCTACTAATTTTATGTGAACGAAGTCGCGCGCGTCCGCTATATTGTATATAACTAGCTACCCGCCCCAGCTTCATACGGGTACAATAAGAATTTACTGTACATAAAAACCTGCCGTAAAAAAGCTTAGTAAACAGTGAGAACCGTATGAAAATCCGTTACGTAGTTTAGGAGTAAGCGGCCGAAGATATAAAGACAGACAGGGATGGATGACTTTGTTTCATACCGTGTAATGATAAAGATATCGATGATATGTAGTGTTAGCCATTAATCATAGGTTGGTTGGTAAATGTTACGGAAACGCATTTAGCGCGACAATATTTTTAAATTTCCTAAATCTTAGGAGTAAAAAACATACCTTAAACTTCTTAGCATTCACTGTATCAAATGTAAGCTCACTTAATCCTCGCGTATTCAAATTAAAAGCAGATGCGTTCACTCCGGCTCCGGAATCAAACCTGTGGACGGGTGTTTATTGTTCGTACGTTTAATTTCAGTATGTCATGGACCCTCAGAATCACCGACGGAAAATTAGTACCCCATGCAGACTGTTCGTAAAATAGTTACAGGCCAACTAACATTTTCTTTGGTATTAGTATTTGTCAGTTCTTAACTTTAAAATAGCTATCATATATCAGCTACAAGTGATATCCAAAACCTGTGCATTTTGTTTTTTATTGCAAAAATAACTCTGGTAAAATACAAAAAAAATATCGAGGCAGGTTTCGTGTGGGGGCGACGAACAACATTGTATGAAATGAATGGTCATAAAAAACATTAAGATATTAAATAACTTTAGTCAATAACCCTCCCTGCGGCCCTAACATGACAGCCCAGATTTAGTTTAACCCCTCCATGTGTCTCTGTGTAAAGTGTCATAAGAAAGGGACGCAGATAGAGATAAACTAAACTTGACCAGTCATGTTAGGGCCACAGACCTCCTTTCTGGCGGCAGTTGGGTAAAAATCAGTGTGATTTTGACCAAATCAAAAGATGTAGCTTTCTAACAGTTTCTTTTCGAACATAGTCTGGAAGTAGCGAGCTATAGCTGTTATAAATCTTACACTTACAAACAACACGTAGAGTCTCCCATTTCATTGGTCAGGTCGCCTATTGGCTGGCGGTCCACCAAATGCCGCAGTCCCGAGAAGGGAGACAGCTCGAAACTCTCTTCCAACCCCTCGAAGTTGATTTCAGTGTTCAATATCATGACGCCCACGGCCAACTCTTTGTGCTAACAGCCAACACAGCAAATAGGAATAAAACAGAAATATCGTTTCACCAAAAATACAGTGTAACCCTGATTAAACTAGAACTAGATAATTGAAAACCCACAATTGGGTATAAAAACCACCATACTATTAAGATAAGTTTAAGGAATCGAAAACTAGTTAGTTACCTCGCAAACTAGCAGCACCCTCTCAGACTCTGGGTGTCGCGATAATAACTCGCTGATGTAGAACTCGCCATATAGTTCACGCAGGCGCTTAGAATGACGCTCGATTATAGGCACCAGATCGTCATTGTCCTCCTCACTGCAAACACCAGCTACTCGTCAAATACCTAGCACAAGACAGGGTTATAGGTCGGTAGTAACCCCTCAAAGGATTTGTGTCTGGATTCACGTACTTAAGCACAGGTAAGTACTTAGTAACCCTTTCAAATACCAAATCAAAATGCTTTCAAAACCCATTCACCAATAAAATTACTATGGGATACGCTCGTTACAAGGCTTTCAATGATAAGCGAATATTATCAACCACTGTCCTCTGTACTATCCTGCGTCACGGGCACACCAACGCAGCAGCAGCGGTGGGCTTTGTCCTGGCACTAACGCAGCCCAGCCCTAACACGACTACTCTAGTTTACTAAGTATCGCATTGTAATGCAATTCCGTCTAATTAGTGTCGTAAGAACTGAATGCGCTGCACTTATAAACTTGTGAGGTTATAGGTCTAGTATAACTAACACAGCCCTCCGTATTCTGAGCCGCGGGCAGACGTCCGCGCGGTCCGCGACGCAGAGCACCGGCAGCAAGTCGCCGGGCACGCCGCGTTCCATCACCGTCACCCGACGGAACATGGACTCGCTGCGGCTCTGACCCGGCACTAACACTGGAATAGGGTCCAAAATACTGCAACACATGCCTACAATAGACACTGTTTACGGAACAATAGTCTAAATATGATCAAAATTATATTAGGTACATACAATAGGCGGTGGACGGCGAAAACCATACAAGGGTTATGAATCTGTTTGCCTGGTATTTAATATGTATGTGAGATTTAGTTCTCTTGCCTGTATATACTCATGTAACTAGTTTTCCATTACTAACAAACAAATACTAACCAACTATACCTAACTAAAACCTGATACATAAGTATTATTCAAGTTTTACAAACTTACGCTGGTAATTAATTAAGGATTTCAGCATAGCAATGTAGTTTAAATACGCATCATGCATGAACATGCTTCTCAATAGACTGTCGACGACTTCGCGCGAGTATACCAGGTCCCAGCACAGCAGATGAATGAACAACGTGTTACGAGAATTCATCTCCACTGTTCTGAAAAGTACAGCACACTGACAAAATATGTAGTTTGCAGAGAACAGAGAGAGAACTCTAGAGTTAATGTAAACAGGAACAAGGAAGCGAAGGTAAACACAGACCCAGCCAGCACCGATAAAAAGGCAGTAAGTTTTGTGTTTCTTTGTACAGAGAGAATGGTCGTATTTTATAGTTATCCCTCATTGTATCCTGCTTTTAATGGTTCTTCTGACACAAACTTATAAGAGCAGGACGAAACTGATGAGTAGGAGTATTTATGACAATTAAAGGCCACGATTCACCGGATGCGTATGCAGCTCGCTTCGTACAGCTGTAGCCATGTTGCACACGTAACGTGTTTGCAACCGGTGTCGCCTGGCCTTAGTTAGGGCCGCAGGATCGAGAAAACACTCTAAACGTAGGCATCTTGAAAATTAAGTACTTGTATTTGGTCCAGATATACTCCTCCCAAGCTTGTGGATGCAACGACGGTATTAAAGGACTATCTTTAGCAGCTAAGAACCCAACAATTGCATCTTTGACGTCCAATTGTACTATGGACAGTACACAGTCTTCACTAGAAACAAACAAATGTTAGGTTTGTGTAAACGAGCCCCGAGGAGTTTCGATGGTATCATGTCAGCAGTCTTACATAAGACGTATTATGTCAGGCGTGTTTTCGATGCGGAAGTTCTTTGCCATGGATTCGTTAACAAGACCCAGTATGAAGGTGGCATCCTCTGGTACAGCTAATCTCACTCTGCCTAGAGCAGGCGCGGCAAACATGCGCGAGACCATCTCGAATTAACAAATCTGGAATCGTTCTTTAGTTACAGTAAATGACTGACAGATTATGACAGATGACAAATACTTTCTCCTAAGAAGATTGGACAAGCATAAAAAAGGATGTTCGTTTTTTATCCCCGAGTTTAGGTCTTAAACATTTTTAATACCAAAAAAACTAGAGTATTTTAGAGGAAACTTGTGGTGGGGGTGTGTGTCGGGTTTCCTCCTCGTAAAGCCCAAGTGCTGCGGTTCTCTTATGGACTCCTCCGGGGGAAGAGCAGTTCTTGGGCCGGTGCACCCACTATATGGTGGGAAATCATTAACCGCTGGCTAGTAAACCGACGGGGGAGGGGAGGTGGCTCGGCTCGATTGACCCAAATCGTACAATTGCATTGTATTAACTGACATTGGCACAAGCCCCGTGGCCCCGTGGCCGCCATTAAAGAAAGAAAGAAAGAGCTAAGTGTTAACATATTCTGAAAAATTACAGAGATGCTCGTTTTTAATGTGAACATCGGAGACGCCATCACCGAAACGCGAAAGTGAAGTGCATTCATGTGTGTTAAAATGTGGCAACAGTTGCAACTTCTTCACTTGCAAGAGATCTCTATAGCTCTAACATGACCGGCCTAAGCTTAACTTATCCCTTCATGCATCTCTGACAAACTAGTTTCATAAGAAAGTGACGCATATAGAGATTAACTCAGATAAATTAAACTGGGTCGGTCATATTAGGGCATGTCATAAATAAGTTTCTTCGAGGTGTCAAATAAAATCCATTTTAACGTACTTATTCTTATTTAATATACTTAAACCAAACTCAAAACATCCTCGATTTTCAAACATTGTACCTAATCATTTGTAGAAACCATACCTAAGTCATTCAGGGGAATAGTCGTAGACTAACACTGGTTATTTGAGCGTTAACTTAAACATTAAAGAACGTCATAAACGAAATTGATTAATATCCTTAATATACAGAACACATGTTACATTCTAAATAAAAAATAATTTAATTCAGCAACAATAATCTTACTCGCCCTAGTTAGCGTCAATAAATAAGATGACTTTCTTTTTGTGGGTTTCTTTGGAGTGGTTGACACAGTAATTAACACTAGAGATTTTAATAAATTTGTGTCTGACGAAGTTATTCTTACGGTAGGTAATGATAAGCACTGGATCGTTGAAGGGAATAGGTTGTCCCGATACATTTGCGACAATAATATGTACAAGCGAGTCTAGATACAGTTACGTTAAACCAATACTCAGCTTAAAAATTAGTTCAAGATAATCGAAACACATGATGAAACACCAAGAATATGTGAATCCCGCTTAGAAAATAATAAAAATATACAAAGTTGGGAGTTTACCCATTGTTTGTGTCAATGCTAGAAATATTAATAGTGAAAAACACTTTAGGCGGACGTTTCACACAATACCAAATAAGTGACCTGCAGTTATAGTATAACTTGTAAAAGAAAAATAATAAGTGCTTATTCGATATTTGATTAAAAATGCGTTAAGATCAAGCGATAATGTATAAAATGAAAAATCAAACTACGTCAATAAAACTTAATATCGGTAACCACGTCTTCGGTTCGGTAATGCCAAATATCATTTCATTCGTGATGTACGTACATTAAAACTAGAAGATTATGCTTTAAAATTACACAAGTATAAATTCATTAACCTAAATTTAACGAAATCTATTACGATAAGATTTAAAATAGTCATTATACTATAAAAAAATGTTAAATTTCAAACTATAAAACACGCTTCCACACTTAATTGTCCTATATTGTGAGTTGTCCTTTAAACATACAAAAATATCGTTAGTTTTATTTCCGTATATAATCTGCTCCTACTAGATATAAAATAATGCACTATTGGAACAAAGGCTTGAATGCGCCAATTCTGGAGTGCATTTGATAATTACTTATGGCCGACAAATATTCAAACAACGGATAGTTTTGCTTACCAACAGTTTGGACACATTTTCTATGGGACATCAGTCAAAGTATAACTGCTGGTAGGTAAAACGTTTGAATATGGGAACGCAGCATTATTGTAAAAATGACGTACTAGGTCAACTAACGCAGATAAACGTGAAATTCATTAAAAACTACCAGGCGCACTCCAGAAGCCGGGCACGGTTATACCAGTCAAATGTATATGATATGCGCAACCCAAACGCTGCCATCATATTACTATTGAAATGTATTCGCATTCTACATTATTTCAGCGTTATTGCTTATTTTTACAATACAAGTACATATTATTATGAAAATGTCATCTCCCTATATGAGTATCGTATAATAAAACTCTGTCTAGGTATCTATATTCAAACTTAGTTTTTATCATAAAACTGTAAGCGATGTGGACATTCAAAATTGATAATATTCTTAATCATAAATTAAGACTATGAAAATGCCTATCTACTATTTGCTCTTAATTAGGAATACAAAACTATTCTGCATAAACGCCGCAACATGTGCAGAACGCTGCAGCTATACTCTTCGTTATGCATATTTTAATAAGATGCGAGTATACGAGATAAAATTATCCTTAAGGCAAGTGAATATATACTTCAATACTTTAGAAACGCTATCACACAAATCTGGGGAATTTCAAGAGATCAAAAACACTGTTTTCGTTTTAATACTTCTTTAATTTCAAAGAAGTCATCTAAATGTTACCTTTCCTACACTGTCAATACTTTCTCAACATAATTTGATAAAATGCTTTCCTGAAGCGTATACCGAAATAGACGAAACTTTTTCTGTGCTTAGTTTACAAATATTCCATAAGCATTATCTATCACTTTAAAAATTCCACAACACACTATTTTATCGCATTTGCACCATTTTATTTCACAGGGTATACACAATGTGCATAAAATAAAAGAAAAAAGGGGCCCTAACTGAGGCCTCCAACCAAGACATGCTAAAGCGATACTGTAAACTGTATCTTTACTGGTGTTGTCTTCCTCTTACATTATTATTTGTAAAGTGCGAGCACTCCCGTATAATGTAACAAACTGAGATTTGAGCGTTAAAGCGGCGAGCACGTTGATTTGCCCAAACGCCAGTAAAATACATATTACTGTAATATAACAATTTGTTACACTACTCGCGAATGCCCGCTTTTCTGCATTACAGCATCTAGTTTTCGCATGGTTTATATATCACTTTGGCCGTGTCGAATAGAGGCCCAGCACAAATAATATTACACTTCTTGGTACGGTACGTCACACTTTTGCTATGTAAATTATACATATTTTTTGCGTCGCAAATCACCAATTTCCCACTTATACAATATATGTGAGTTGGCTTATGGATGGCTCCTAACAGCGGCCTTAATATGGCTGATACAAGTTTAAGTTATCGCTCAGTGCATCCTATTCTTATGATATTACTTAGATCAAACTGCACTGAAGGATATCGTTATCGTCGTGTCATTCGTGTTAGGTTTTCTGACCATGCTGATTGATGACTGAATTATTATAAAAATATGCTCGATTTATTTTCATTGTTAGCAGATAATCTTGGTATTCACACTAAAACTTAAATTTTCTAAATACGGTCTTGTTGCATAAATGAGCATGATAGAATAGAATAATTATATTATAATACAACTTCAGTTGTATAGTTTGAGACCGAAAATGCCAAATTAAGCGTTCTTTCATAAACACTGGTTTTTCTATGGTAGCCAAATGATGCCTCTTTAGCATCAATACAAATGGCACGTAACTAAAACTATCGTCAATTAGTCCGTGAATTCAAATTCAAAACGGAACGCCGTCTGATATGGCAACACAGACCATGTATCCTCTAAACCGTTCTTTCTCAGAGTGGGTGGTAACGTCCAAGGGAGAAATCTAGGGGACATTACCAAAGTAATTATATCGATTATGGACGCGAATACATAATCGATCGTTAAAGTCGGCGGTTAACCAAATATTTGTAAATGTTACTTATTTATTAGAGGCCCTCTTCTCGAGACAATCTTAGAGTCAAAAAACCTTAAGTGAGGATCAAGCCTCAAATAGAAACTTCGTGAGCTATGGTTACTCGCAAAATTTTGATTAAGCAGGGTTTTGAGGATATATGGTCTGTAAACGGAAACTAAAGTAAATAATTTAAATTCATTTATGTCATAAAATAAAATTATTGCAGCTTAGCAAAAAAATTTTGCTAACCGCTTCATTTCAACGGACATTGCTTGCTTTAATTTTGGATCTAACTGGGGATGACCGGCAAGTAGCAATGATTCTATCCTGAATAATTGAAACAGCCTATTCACACTATTATTGAATATTCGATTGTGTGGGTAAGCTTGTAACGCTCTATATAATGAATCAAAGCCTTTTCCTCGTCCGGTATTTGAGCTCTGTTTTGGAACTCGTGTTGCGGTCGTATCTAGTCTAAGATAAATTTACACAAGCGGGCGAAACTTGTCCATCACTTAGCTGGCTTGTGCTTAGGGGGGGTGGTGGGAGGCCCGCCCTGCTCCGCCGGGGCGCCGATCGCGACGCCCTCGCTGTCCACTTCCGTCTAAACAGAGCAATACCAGTACTCAGAGTACAAATTTTTGTCACAACAAGCATTTAGAATCCGTTAACATCTCAATTACAAAAGAAAGTCAGTAACTCTACCAGCGCCACGTAGGTATGCGCAAACTTTAAAATAATAACCACAGCGTTGGAGACGTTTGTTGTGATGAAAAACTTACAGTTTATTCCTTTATGCTTCATCCTTTCAACACTTACGGATATTCGGCAGTAGGAAAATGTAACAAGTTTACAAAATTTCGTTTGAGCCAGCCGCACTTTAAATATTGCATTTGCATCAGAACTACGCATGCGTACCAAATATCAAGCTAATGCGCCCACTGCAAGCGGGTCACAATCGACTTGCAAGATTTAAAGCAAATAAATATACAAAGCAAAGCCAATATAATGCGACCACGTCAATAAAGGCTTACCAATGTACCTTAACAGCGGAGTCGTAGATAGGGCAAAGCAAGTAAGCACTGCCGTTACGATAAAAGTCGTTGCCCCTCCCTAGATCTCTACTGCCATTGGATTTACCGAAATTAAAAGCTTGCGATGGCTGATAAGCTAACCGCGGGACACTAGGGACGGTTCAGATGGCGCCTTATTGAATAATTTACAGCTTATAGGCTTCAAGAACTGACGCTAATATCGCGTTTAGTCGTCAAACGTTAGACCTCATTGCTACTTGCGAAAGCGACATAGGAACAGAACAGTC
Source organism: Ditula angustiorana (assembly GCA_963691745.1). Lineage (NCBI taxonomy): Eukaryota > Metazoa > Arthropoda > Insecta > Lepidoptera > Tortricidae > Ditula > Ditula angustiorana. The sequence goes on from OY829488.1 coordinate 5,255,158, forward strand.
ACACTACATTTTAAATCTTCCGTTTAATACAAACAAAATATAATTATTTTATCTTTGGACTCGAATGCCATCAGGATCGATTGTCCATGCCTGCGCCGCACAGATTCACGATAAGCCTTATTAACATGGTCACACGGTACATCCCCACTGGCTTTTCTTCTTGGCCAGCCAGGCTTGACGTTGGAAAGGATATTACAAAAAATATGAGTAACTGAGACCTAAAGTGGACTAACTCTGCACAAGTCGTTCTGCCATCCCGTGCTAATGAGACCTGTAAAGGACTCAAAACGGGACAGTTTAATTAAACGCGATCATATCCGTTCAAAACTTTATTTAAATGTATAATAGTCGCGAAATGATATAAACATTAATTATTAGAGTTTATACACAATTACATTTAGCCTACTTGGCGTTAGTCCACTTGTGTTCTCTCCGCGTCATAGTCTCGGTGACACTAATGGTTCCATAAGGTCCGGCGGTGACTTACTTTTTCGTCCTTTGATGTGATTTGTGGTGATCCAGTTCCATTGTTACTGTTAGTATTGTCAGCTGTACATTCGGCGTTTTCTGTGCTTGTAGTTCCTAAAACAACACAATGATTCAATTTATTTCAGATCACAACTCGTTATAACACTTTGTCACTATTACATTCGTTCAAAGCATCCTCAAACTGTATTTAACGTTGATTCTATGCAAGTCTTGTCGCCTTTGACCGCCAACAACGCAGAGGTTGCCGCCCACACGCCAGTGGCCCGTTTCACGAAGCTACAAGTTACAATTTTACAAGTCTAAACCGGCAACATTGGTCAACAACAATGTTATGTAAAATTGTAACTTGTAGCTTCGTGAAACGGGCCACAGGTCGCCATTATGTCAAACGCCAATTTGAAGGGTTTAAATGGCTTGGCGGTCAAAGGGTTAACTAATAGATATAGGCGTAGTATGGCCCAAGAAGTTTACAAAAGAAGTGTTTTATGCCCTGGTTATTTCCTTCACTTTATTCGTCTCATGCATCAACAGAGAGACTCCGCACTTCATTACAATTCCTCGTTTGTAGTGCTGGAAATGCTAATTCCATTTATCAACGCAGAAGGAAACTAACGATTTAGTCTCTTTTTTCCTGTTTATCACTAAAACTATACTATTTGTGTACAAAAAAAGCGAGTCCGCTTATATACCTATCGGTGTTTGACCTAAGTGCTCATTACCTGCGGGTATATGGTTCGAGTTCCCACGATCGGCCTCGTGCTCTCGCAACACCGCGTCCAGGTTGTAGCGGCGGCGGTACGATATGAAGAACGTACGCACGTGCGCCTCGGTCTTCGTTCCCAGCGTTTCCGCAATAGCCTGGAAATCTTTGCCTGCAAGCAACAACACTCACTTAAATACTTTGAACAAACAGGTGCCAAAAAAACCCACCTACGCAAAAGGTAAATAGTTAAAAAGAGAAAAACAAGCCCTAAAATCCAAAAAAGTTTGGGCAGATAGAGAGACAACTTGTGTTCAGACACTTTATTTTCAAAATTCGGTCTACTTGTTAGGATTCCAGTACCTCAAAAGGAATAATAGGATCACTTTGGTGTCCGTCTGTCAAGATAATTTTTCTCGGTAACGCGTGGAGGGCATCAAGATGAAATTAATATCAAATACTGCAATCCCTTAGGGCTGTGTAAAAATCAGCACAATCAAAAGATACAGCCGTTTATGCTGCACATTTTCACACTCGCAAGGGAATCAAAAACCGCGACCTATGTCTCCATATGAGGATAACAGTTGTCCAATGGCAAGGTTAAGTTTACCCTTTAATCTAGTTTATATTTACGTTAGGGCAATGTTCGGCGCTTATTCAGTATGTACGGAACCCTCGGTACGTGAGTCCGACTCACCCTTGGCCTGTTTTTTACCATAATATGATAAGCAAATAATGTTTGTTTACCTACCATATTTCCTGACTGCAGTTACAGCCATAAGCAGTTCGTCGTTTGTCCAGCGGGAGTTTATCTTTGCCGGCGGCTCGCCAGGCCTCAACTCCTCGACCCCGGAGTCCCCGACCTTGCGCTTCATCGCACTCAGCTGCTGCTTGTTATGTTGCACCTGCATTCAACAGTACACACTTTATTTTTGTCTTCAGAACACGAAACAAATAAAAAGCACTAGCAACTATGAACGACTGGTAGTGCAGATCTGGATTATCCAAGAAACTAGAACAGGATTCGGTCTCAACTCTCAAATAAATAGCGTAAAGGATTATCAATTGCTGTGTTAATAAATAAACTAATAGCGAAGGCATAAATAAGATACGGGACATGGTAGGTTAAAGTGGCATCTATCTGTGGTGCAGAATGCATTTCTAGGCAAATGCAATACCACCTAGTGTATTACAGATTAACACTACTTGAGTTTGGCGGGAGCATTGGATTCTGTTAAAACTATCACATTCTCACATTACATCACACTTGCTAACACTCCGTGCTTGGCGTCATGCTAGGAATGTCTCGGAACCGGGGGTCTTAGGCGCGTACGCAGCAGTGTCGTTGTAGAGTGAGAATGCGTCTCCCGCTGCAGTACTACATAGCGACACCGGGTCTCGGCGCTTGCGGCTTACTTGTCTCTTGAGGGATATAATTTCTCTGTCCATGGCTTTGAGCATGGCCTCGCCCTGATTGACCAGCCCGGGCTGCGGCGCGTCGCCCGGCTGCGGACCGGTGGCCATGGCGACGAGATCATCATGATTGATGTAAATGCCTCGCGGCAGCCGGTGCTTGTATCGCTGTTGTTTGGAGCCGGGCCCGCGGCGCCCCGACGGCCCACAGAGCGGTCTCATCGTCCCCGTGCGTCTGTCACATCACCGCCAACATTCAAACAACAATCCTTACCACCTACCGATCGTGGCACTTCAAATGAGTAATGAACGAGTCTGAACTTTAAAGACATGCAAGATGTAATCTCAAACGAATGGATACAATGAACGTTACCCAAGCTGCAGAGGATATTACCGACCTGGCGTGCACGAGGCAAGCCTGGCACAACTTCTGCGAGTTGTGGGCCGTGGTCTGGGAGCATTGAATGCCGCACACCGAGCAGCGCTTGCCCGCGCCCTCGCCGCCGCCCTCGCCCTAAACCCCAATCAACACTTTACAATCCTGCCGACAGTACTCTACTATACCACACTATCATACAACTGGCGTTCCTAGGTTCTTGCGTGAGGGACGGAACTTCTTACACTGACACACTTCTTTTAAAAACCCGTTAAAATGCCATTCTGCACACACAGTTTATTCATAGAGTATATTTGGGGCTGTTAAAGGAAGCATGCAGGAGTTTTAGGTGTAGAGGAATGAGGTATGAAAGCGTTTATTATTTTCAGTTACAAGAAGTGCAATAAATAATGACTATTTAAAGAGAAGAATTATGATATGGTTTTTAAACATGAACATTATCCAAACAACATCCAATCGATTATATGATGCAAAGCATCCTCCTGTTTGGTTAGCAATGAAGTGGAGTAACCAACCATGGGACCAGTTAGACAAGCTAACAACAGTAGGACAAAATGTGGATTTACTTAGGCTCTAAATAAATATTCAAAAAGGTAGAAATGTCTGGTTGTATCAGTCCTTCGACTCAAATATAATACAGTCTGTTACATTGAATATTTACAAAAACAGGAGATTACTTGATTGAAATTAATAATTAAGATTTGATTTCCAGTAATAAATTAAAGTTCAACATGAGGCTAGCAATAGTGTGTAGATAAAAATGCAGAGCAGTCAAAAAAATTAAAAATAAGCATTAGCCAAAAATCAAATAAAACTTGATACTAACAGAATGTTAAAAATGGATATTTTCAATACTAAAAGACATTACATCCTTCAAACAAAGTACAAAATGCTGTTATCATGAACTTAATGAAATTAAATCTAAAAATAAAGCATGGTCACACCAATAAGCAATAAAACTTACAAGTAGACATGAATGATAAAGTGCAGCACTAAAGGTATCGCGTGACGAAAACAGACACCATCGAATGGGACCAGTTCCGAGCGGATCAACATCGGGGATGGGATTCGACAGACATCAAAATGTGGATGATATAAACACCGATCAGACAGACGTGAGAGGAGAGAAGAAGACACTGAACATCAAAGTTTCCGTGATGAGATGATGTGGGAAGCGAGGCACCCACCTGGGCCGAGGCGGTCGGCGACCCGCGCTGCGCGTGCGCCGCCGGCGCCGGCGAGCGGCCGCCGCGCACTATACCGCGGTGGATAGTCCACTTCTGTCATAGCCAACACAGTCAACAACCACATCTCAACTACACCTACGTTCCTTATTCCTGTCGAGATTGTCGCGAGCTCAAAGCCTCAACTTGAAGTGGTTCAAAGGTATATTTTCAATAGAGGACTTAGAAAAAGGCAAGTTTATAAAAATTTGGAATTGCTACCGGTCAATAAAAAAATACTACCACTCTGCATTTCTATTCACTACTAGTGCCGCTAATTTAAAGGACTGATTTTATTGGACAATCCAGATACACCATCAGCGATAATCAAACTTGGGAAAAAAATGTGAACATCCAGTCTCATTGTTATCAGATTACATATACAAAAGTAATGGTGAGTCTGTACAGCAAAAAATATATTTGGTAATGAGAAATTCTACATGGAAGCCAACATTGTAGCAAACACAAGTCATGCCTACCTTCTCATCATTGTCAGACTCTTTGTCGGAGCCACCGGGTTCAGAGCCAGCCCCGGATTCTCGCTTGCCTGTGCCCGAGCCAGCAGCTGTGCGGCCCTCTCCCACAACATCCATCAAAGAAGTCCTTGCCCTCGTTTTTTTCCATGAATAATAATATTTCACCAAAGAAGCTATTGATTTGTCAGGCAACTGTTGAACAAAAGTTTACTCATAAAATATCTTTCTACTCTCAATAATTTCAACAAATATTTGACGAAACTTAATACACTTACCATCTGTCTGATTCTATGAAAGCTTTTGCCATGAAATTGGAAGGCTTGCTCAAAGAGTACCTTGTCCTCAACTGTCCACTCATCAGGAAATGGCGTGAAGTTTGCCAAATCCATAGATGCCCTATTTAGGTCATGTTTATGCCAGAACAACATACCAAGTGCCTGTTCACCATTGTAACCATATTTTTCTTTAGCGATTGTGATGTATTCATCCACTAAAACCAAATTAAACACCATAAAGTTTGATGCAAAATTTTATTTTACTTTATTTTATCAATTTACAAGCTGTTGCCTGTGGCTTTGTCCGCATAGTATTCATTTATTGCTATACCACAGGAACTATGCATTTTCAGACATTTTTCAGACATGTAAAATTGCCCCTATGGCCTACTTGCAAAATAAATTTTTCATTTTCATTTACAGAATAAAAGTATCCTATGTGTTAATCCAGTGTAAAAGCTATCTCTATTCTAAACTGAATCCAAATCTGTTTAGCTTTTTAGTGTGAAGAAGTAACAAAAATTTAAGTCACATGCAAACTTTCAGCTTTATAATATTAGTTTGAAGTGTGATGTGATGTGATTAACCAACTTACACTTACACATGAAAGTTATGTTACATTTTTTAATAAATCACTTAAAACATATTTGAGTATCTGTTACCTAGGTATAACCATATAGACAGGCTTCAGAATCTGCCTTAGAGCTTAATTAGAAGGAGCACTTACATTTGGTATCAGATATGTCACAAGTAGGTGACCACACCAGCAACGCCCTGTCGGATATAAGCTCCGGTCTTCGCTGCTCCAGGGGCTCCAACTCTGGACACACTGCCTGGTAATCCCGGCCCACTCTTATCTTCTCGGCTGCAAATGGCACTACTGCTTTTTTTCATGTTACATTGCGGATGATGAGATGAGCAGTATGTAGATGGAGGCAGATGCAGATGATGGAAAGCATAAAAACAGAAAGCATGGAGTGAGGTGAAATTAATAAAATTACGATGACACCAGCATTACACTCGATAAAGCTTCAGAATGAACTATAAATCAAATCATTGCGGTCGAACGACTCATACTTCTTGACGTCTGAGATGAACAAATACCACATGCAAAAAGCTGCGATATGTTCACCCCAAAATAAGCTCAACCCTTTCTGAAAGCAGTGATGAAAATGTCAAAGTACTTTACCATTTTCATCCTCTGAACTGGAATCTGGACTTCCATGGCCATTCGGGCTAGGCCCTCGCGACCGCTTTCCGTTTCGTACATCATTACTTCGTTCTGCCAGAACCATGATTAACTAAATATGCACTTAACTACAAATAATATAAATTTAAATAACACGAGTCACAAATACATTTAGCTAAGTTAAAATACACAATATAAAAACGAAAATTTATGGAAATGCGGAGCTTCGCACTTCAATTCAAACCACCGCATCAATAATCTGACAAACCAGCAAAGGTGAGCAACGATTCATTCGAAGGCGTCTGTAGTCGACTTGCGACATTCACTTCGAAATTGTGTATAAACGAAAACTTAAGTTAATATAACTATTTTGCAGCAAATAATGCAAATATGCTCTTATAATACGGTTTATTTTGCTCGATAAAACGTATCGGTCTATTTATAAAGAATATATAACAAATTTTATTTCAAAAATGAAACGTAAAAGTAATTAATACCCAGGCAACATTAAATGTACAGACTGCTGTAAATGAATCAATGCACGCGACATTAATTAACAACCATTTAATCAATGACCTTTTAGTTATTGAAGCTCACAAAGAAATAAAGAAATAGAAACAACGAAAAATGTATAAGTTAACACATATTCAATATAAAAAGGAATCCTCATGAAATAAATGCACTTGAAAGTTATAGTTTTACTCCTACTTTTGTAATGCTCTTTAGTAACGAGAGATGGCTCTACTAGCTCTACTAGTCGTAGTTAAATTATGATAAAGATAAAACGAGTTCATGAAATGATTTACAAATACATATTGTGATACATATCCTCGTTTTCTTTTCTAGCAGTTTGATACTACAGCATATAATTACTAACAGAAACTGCAAAATTTGCTATACAGAGATTTTTTTTCCTTTTCATGGTTGACTTTGTTTGCAGTGCAGTCAGCTGCCATCAGTTGCTAAAACCAGCCAATTCGTTGGCCATTGTTTCCCACTTGATTCCTCGCCGTACCTATTTTCTCTTTTGGTTCCGTAGTCAAACAACTTTTACCATGTCAATGTGTTTATTTCGAAGATTTAATACCTATTTATTCGGCATAGGTAGCGGTTATCGATAAAATGAGATGTTTTAAGTTAGAATTGGATGTAAAATTAATGTTTAAGTACCTATGTTATGTAGGTTTTTTATACTACGTACCTAATATAATCTTGCTAGAAGTCCTTAGTTAAAAAAAAAACCGGCCAAGTGCAAGTCGGATATGCGCGGTGTAGGGTTCCGTAGTTGCACTCGGAAACATGTAAAGCCTATTTAGCTGTGATAGTTCTCCTTTTAACCAATCTTTTAACTTGATCATGTACAACATACAACTACCGTGAATTTTTGAGAGGGGGGGGGTGGGACGACGACACTTAATTCTAACAAAAATTTGCACTTTAAAGCTTAATATTTCACAAACGGATTCCTTAATCAAAAAATGGTTTTGACAAACCCGCAATATTTTTAAAATGCCTATCCAACGACATCCGACATTATGAAGTATACATGAAAAAACCGGCTAAGTGCGAGTCGGATACACGCACGTGTTGTTGCGTACAAACTTACCAGAAAAAATCTAAACAAACCGTCACAGACAAATAAACAAAGATTCAAACCCCGGTCGTTCGGCTCAATTTACCGGTGTTTTAGCCACTAAGCCAAATTGGTTACTGTCGCAGCGTGCGAAATTTTGAATGCTAAGGCACGAATGTCGTCTACGTTACAACAAAAAAAAAATGCTATCGTGATGTAATTACAAAGTTACGGTTTTCGGATTTTTATCCTTTATTTGTGCTGTGAAATGTTGCTTCTTACTAAATTTCATACTTCTAGGTCAACGGGCAGTACTCCATAAGTTTTTGGGTGCCTTGCAAATGTGTGAAATATGCAGCATAAACGGCCGTATTTTTTAATTGCGTCGATTTAGAAGTTTGATTTTTTCATGGCTTGAAAAGACTGCAGACTTGAGATTTAATAATAATTTTAACTCGATATATCCACGCATTCTAGAGAAAACGAGTCTTGACATACAGACTGACAGACAGACAAACGGACAGACGGACGGACAGACAGATAGACGGACGGACAGACAGACAGACAGCCAGACAGACAGACAGAAGGACAATAAAGTGATCCTATAAGGGTTTCATTTTTCCTTTTGAGGTACGGAACCCTAAAAAGATAGACGGACGGACGTGGCGATACTATAAGGGGTAAGGAAACTATAAAACAATAAGTCGCAAGGCGACTGCGGAACCCTAAATAAAATATTTTCAATTGAGTTTCGTTTTAAGACTAGCAAAGTATAGTTTCCTTGGTTTCTGAACGATGTCACTTTCGGTGTGTAATCTTTACGATGGGGTTTTAGAACGCATGTGCATTTGACAGATGATGAGGTGTTTGAGAATATTTTTTGCCATTCTTTCCAACACGTTTAAAGAATGTTATCAAAATAGATAACGATGTTGTATTATCATCTCGCTAACAGCTCGTGAAGTCGTGCCAGTGATAACTGTAATATAATAGTTGTAAGTTTTGGTTAGAAATGTGCGTTCCGTGAGGGGGTAGAGGCCGTTTTTGGAGCCGTGTGTTCGTTTATTTCTGTAAAGGGCGCGCAAATATTATGTATGTTATGTAACGAATGTTGTTGGTTTGTCGCGAGTGAATTAATTTGGTTAAGATGAGGGTGGTAGGTTTGATCAGCGGGGGGAAGGACAGCTGCTACAACATGATGCAGTGTGCCGGCGCCGGGCACAGCCTGGTCGCGCTCGCCAACTTGCAGCCGCAGCTCAAAGGTGAACCCTGTGACACTATAACAGCTACCACAAGCAACAGATTGTATTCATCCATGTGGTGCCTCAAGTAAATACATAAGAAATCATGTTTTGAATATGAACAGTCTTTATTTACTTTGTAATAGACAGCGTGTTTTTAAAATCGTTTTTCCTTTTATCTTTAAAACATGTGGTTGCAGAGCTAGCCTATTTGTTGGCACTAACTTCTACTCTCACTTCAATAATTTAATTTAGTAAGAAAATGAATAGCAAGCCTAACTGAAGTAGATGATAATATTATTTTATTTTAAATTGTGGATGTAGTTATGTATTTTAGTATCTCCTTATCTATATTCATCATTTGCTGGTTCCCATAGCTCAAGCTTTGTTTAGTTTGGGATTTGATGAGATGGGGTTATTTGTCTCAAAATATTAATTTCCTACTTTCCAAAAAATGTCTTTCATACATACCTTGCAAATTGATAGAGCCATTCTTTTATACATACTTCTTATAAATGATTTTTATTGATATATTTAGATAAAAATTAATACAAATGTCCCCACTTAAACTCCACACTCTGTGTGGTTTTCAATAAAGAGGATTTGTTTTGTCTTGTCTTAAAGAAAATATTTTTCAGATGAGTTGGACAGCTACATGTACCAAACTGTTGGCCACCAGGGCATTGAACTCTATTCAGAAGCCATGGAGTTGCCGCTGTATAGAGAGGTGATCTCCGGCACTGCGGTGGAGCAGGGCAAGAACTACAAACCCACTGACAATGATGAGGTGGAGGACCTGTTCAGGCTACTCTCTAGAATCAAGGTAATGATTGCAACAAAAATAAACTTAATCTTTTCAATGCCAAAAATGTATAATCTGACACTATAGGTTCAATGCCAAAGATAAATGCATATAATATAAATGAGTTCTACACTGCTTGCATAATGTTAAACTGTATTTCTGTCAAAATTGTGTACATATTGTGTATGTCCACTGTTGTGTCAATGGCAATTTTATTTAACCTCGTTTATGAAACAACATAAACCTTTTTCTTTCTGTATGCTTCTGTCAGGCTGAGAAAATTTTAGAATATTCAATGTGTTAAATGAATAAGAAACTCAATTTTTTTTTCAAGAAATTTGCTGTCCCTCTCCAGTTGACCTTGCTTTGATTTATAGCAAGAAGAAATTGAAAGTTCTTAACTAGCCCCTGCATAGTGTAGGTAGGTGGTTAATACAGAAAGGACCAAGTATGTAACAGATTAATATAAATAAAAGATATCCTGAAAAGATTTTTCAGTAAAAGACAAGGTTTATTAATACAACTTATTTCACATTCTAAAACCTGATTTATACCATCATAAAATTCAAATCATCAATGCAATTTATATTTATGTATGTATCTGCAATTCTGAAAGTGCTGGCAGCTTTTCCTACCTGTATGAATGAAGGATATATCCTCAATCAGCATGATGCACTCTTTCTCCACCAGATCCCTTATTGGAAAGATTTCTTGTTTTGACAGATTCCTGTTAGGACAGATTCTGTTTTGGCCAGATTGCTGTTTGGACAGATGCTATTCGCCATAATTATAAAATTAAACTGGGCAATATGTGTGTGGTTTTGTTTATGTTCAAGAATGAACAACATTTATTTACATCTGCACCAAAAGATTAATTTTATTATCAGGCTCAATCAGAATTTGTCCAAACAATAATCTGGCATAAACTGAATTCTTCTAAATATCTCGCATGCTTAGTATTAAAGTGACCCATTACTGAATAATACATGTCCCAAAATATCACCTTAATTAAAAGACATAGGGTTTAATTTTGGGAAATATCATATTCAGAATTGAGTTGGTTTAATTCTAAGGGAGCGATCTGTTGAGTGAAGAATCTATCCAATGAGAAACCTGACAAACAAAAACTTTATCATTTGCACGGGACCATATGTGGACTATGTCATTGTCCTAGTTCATTATGAGCATGCGCGGATCCAGGGAGGATATGTAAAATTTCTTCTCCATTTATGAGCCTGTCTGGACTGAATAGTTAAGGTTCGGTTCAGTTTGACACACCCTGACTCGAATGGAGACTGGTTCCACCCTTGATTATGAGAGAGGGTCTTTTTTTTATAATATAGGAAGGAAAACAAGCAAGAGGGTCAGCTGATGGTAAGTGATCACCAACGCCTATAGACACCCGCAATACCAAGGAGATTGCAGATGCGTTGCTAACCTAGAGGGCTAAAATGGAATACCTCTCATGCCAGTAATTACACTGGCTGTCTTGCTCTCCACACCGGAACACAACAGTGCAAGCACTGCTGCTTAGCGGCAGGATTAACGAGCAAGATGGTGGTAGCTATCCGGGCAACCTTGCACAAGGTCCTACCACCCGCAAAATCTGATCTGATCTGATCCTGGCAGAAGGACTCTATATATCTATTCTGTATAATTGGATAGCTCTATATCTTGCTAATATTATAAATGCGAAAGTAATAATGTTTCGATATTTGGGTGTTTGGATCTCTAAATGTTCGGATGTTTGTTTCTCGATTACACATTAACGGCCAGATGGATTTAGATTAAATTTGACAGACAGATAGAACATGCCCTGGATTAAAGTATAGGATACTTTTTATCCTGTAAAAATCCTGTATATTGCATAAATAGCCCATTGCAGGCTAAGCCGTGGGTGAAAGCTCGTATTTATATATAATTAAATTACCTTGACTTGTATGATACACAGTTACATCGCTAATGTTTAATCTTTGTAAGATTATAAATCTTAGCACTGCGTTATTATCTTGTTAGCTAATGATATCATATCATATTATTATTGCATATATATAACTAACATCTTACATGTATTCTTCCTGCATTATAACTCGTTTTTATTAAGATTAGAAAAGAAGTAAACAATCTTTGCAAGTCTTTTTTTGCAAAAGCGCAATTTTAAAATAAATAGGAGCTACTAACTAAAGATTAAGAGAATGATTTGTATGTAATTATATAAATCATATTACTTTAGTGTAATTTATTTGAAAAAGGCTATTTGTATATTTTATATGGCACTTTTGCAAAAAAAAAACCCCAAGATTGTTTACAACATTTCTTATCCTAAAAAACGAGTATAATATTATGAATATCACAACGGTTAGCACGCATGCTCATTTTCCCGGTTATCGCGCAGTGCGTTCAGTGCGTCTCACTCTAATTAGGCTACTTAGAAAGAAAATTTAAAATGCTATATAATGAATGACAACACAAAGGAAAATTAGGGTAATGGCAGGATTCGAACCTGCAACATCAGCATTCCGTGCCTTGCGTATTCCAGTTTCCGCCACATTACCGCTAAAATTAGGGTAATGGCAAGGCACGGAATGCTGATGTTGCAGGTTCGAATCCTGCCATTACCCTAATTTTTCTTTGTGTTGTCATTCATTATATAGCATTTTAAATTTAATTTGAATGTAAAAAAAATACATAAAGAAAAATCGAAAAAGTTTAGAAATAAATAATTTCGATTACAATTACTTAGAAAGAGATGCACTGAGCGACAAAGCGATTCGCACTGTCGTGTTAACTATCCTGGTATAACCTTTGCTATTAATGCAAATAGCACACCTTACTCCTTTGCTAGTCAACAGAATACTGAGTTCACAATAGCCTGTATGATAAAGTTTATTTATATGTACATACATATTCACAACAGCTGTTACGTATAGGTTAGTCACATGTTGACCTATAGCATGAATTTATGCAACCACTGGTATAGAATATTGTAGGTTATGAACATAATATTGAGGTTAATTCTTCTTGACTAGTGATTGTATTCATAAGCGGTCTTTGAACAAGTCATTGACTTTTGTTGATTGTACACCTTGAAATCTATCGTAAAGATCTAAGCTATAATTTAGCCTATTGTCAGTCTACATGTATATACAAATTGTCCTTTAGCATACAAACAAGTCTAGACTTATAGACTAGACGTATGGACTAGTCCATACATTGTTGTTTTTATATCACTGCAGTACTTAGTTACTTTAGTTAACTCGACAAATAAATGTACGTCACTGATATGTTTGCTTGTGTTTATTTTCTGATATGTTTGTTATCATTGTTTTAGAGTGAAATGGCTATAGAGGCAGTTGCTGTTGGGGCTATTCTGTCAGACTACCAAAGAATTAGAGTCGAAAATGTGTAAGTATTTACAGAAGCGTAATATCTGAGATACTCGACGATGTTTATAAAAACATGCTATATCAGTATATAGCATGTTTTTATGAACATCGTCGAGTATCAAACGGTCAGTACCGTTAATTGACCGCAGGAGCTTGCCGCCATTTGCCATACATTGCCGATAACTCCCTGCCGCGTGACATACCTCCGAATAAGTCTTAGTTCACTCCACCCCTTTTCCATCCTTAACCCTTTAGTATAACTTGTTTAGTATTGGACTTTTTTTTTATAACAGCGCAAAATATCTTCGTAGCACAACCTTGTCCCAAACTCAGCAAAGCTTGTATGTATATTCGACCAAGAAATTGCTTGACCACTTTTCGACCGTATTACAAAGGTGTAAGGTTCACAAGTGGTCAAGCAATTACTTGGTCGTCTATACTATGGGCACCAGGCAATGGATAAACATTAATATATGGATAAACTAGCGACCCGCCACGGCTTCGCACGAAGATAATGTAATGTACTTACATAACAACCTTCCGTAAAAATGATGGAAATGGCAGTGAAATCCGTATCAAAATCCGTTGCGTGGTTTATAATAATAATAATAATATAACACTTTATTTCAGACATTGTCCATAAGGTTAGTTAGTTACAATAAAGACTTAAAAACTAATGTTAGTAGGTAGGTAAGGCAATTAATATTTTATACTAAATTACGGATCGCGGAGGACCTAAGTACCATAACCAGGGGGGTTCCACTCCGCACTGCAGGTGCGCTCGCCGCATTACCTATGGCATAGGTTAATCGCGGTAGGTAGCCGGTTTGCGCGCCCGTTCACTCTGTGTCGCGCGTTGTGATAGTATTATAGTAAGCAGCCCAACCTTAGCGGTGCGCCAGGGCATTGCGAGTGGAAGGCGGGCGTGGGCGGCGCCTTCCTTTTGACGCATGCCGCCTGGCGAATGCTTATGAATTAATACGAACTTTTTGTACCCGATCATAAAGTTGGAATTCGTTTAATGGTGGTCGAAAAAGAGAAGTTTCTGTACGTTAGTACTATTATTTATTCTGTGGCATAACCAAATATTATACTAAAATTTATGATGCATTTATGTTTTCAGGTGTCGGAGGTTAGGTCTAGTCTCGCTGGCGTATTTATGGAGAAGGAACCAAAAGGAACTGTTACAGGAAATGATATCGAGCAATGTCGAAGCTATTATTATTAAGGTTTGTTGATCTACATTTTTGGAGTTATGAATGACTTGTTACCCCCCCCCCCCCCCCCCCTCCTTCCGGCGACGCTCATGCCGGCCGGAACCCTTAACGTAGTCAGAGACGCTACTAGTGGTTCTCCGTTACATCATTCCTTCAATTCCACCTTCGTCGAATAAAACTTTATACATTCATACTGATATTCTTTACAGTTCATAGTATCTGATATGTTAGTAAACTTGAAAAAAGTTTTATCTTGAACCATTTGTATGAAGACAATTTTTTTAATAGCCTATATTTGTGTCCCACTGCTGGGCAAAGGCCTTTCCACAAGACTTCCACAACTCCCGATTTGACGCAATGCCAGCCCAGGCCTTTTCAAACCCGTCCAAGTCATCCCACCAAAACCATAATTAAAAGACCATTATTTTAGTAAAATCTTTTTTTCATAAAATAAAAAGTAAGAAAAAAAGTGCAACCATTTAAATAAAAACTATTGGAATTAATTCGCTTATCATTAACTCGTATCTCGCGATTTACCCTGTATAATTTACTCTGGCTAACAAACTGGAACAAATTACCTTGCTACTCCGCGAAACCAGGAGCAAGAGCCAGACTCGTGGAGTAGCAAGGTAATTTGTTCCAGTTTGTTGAAATGGACCTCCGCAAAGTAACGCCTGAATCTATTAATTATTTACTATGGCTAAGTTCCCTCGTGTCTTGCAGGGTTTGTAATAGTATCAGAGTTGCCAGACGTCCCTATTTTGGCGGGACGTCCCGATTTTTAGCCCAAAATAAAATGTTCCGCGCGGAATAGGCTCAGTCCCGTTTTTACAGTGATACCTACTCGACCAGTAAGTTGTCGTTTTTTGGTAAAGCACCTTATTTTCATTAAAAACATTCTCTACAGCTGCTATCATCACTGTAAATTTAATTTGTAACTCATATAAAACAATACGTAATAAAAAACTACTGATTATTTTAGCTTTTTATGTTATGTCCCGCGTTCGACGAAAAAGTCTCCCTTTTTTATGTAAAAGGCTTCAAATCCCGCTTTGCCCGAAAATAAATTTGGCAACACTGAATAGTATCGTGATGTGAACAGGTGGCGGCACTGGGGTTGGACCCTAAGGTCCACCTGGGCATGTCGATCCGCGACATCCAGCCGCACCTGCTGGTCATGCAGGAGAAGTACGGCCTCAACGTGTGCGGCGAGGGCGGCGAGTACGAGACTTTCACGCTCGACTGCCCCCTGTTCAAGAAGCGGCTCGTCGTGTGAGTTTTGTCACAATAAATAATACAGTAGTAGTATAGTTGTAGTAGTAATAAATAGTATAGCAGTAGAAGTTTTACTTCGAACAACAGCGGCGTTTAGGTATAAGAAGCAGCCTTCTAGATAGCGCTGCGGCATCGTTGCAAACGCGGGATTGTATTGCTATCGCTACTAACGCGCTACTGTGTCGGGGACATCGGGAATGAAGAGTGGGGGGAGGACAAATATTCAGAATCGCGACTGCATCGATGCTGTCGCGCTATAGTAGTGATTGAGAACTGCGATTACGTAGGCGATCTCAAACGACCAGCGACGGCATCGTGGCGTGACTACATCGCAACTGTAGCGCTTCTGTATCCGAGTTTCGTGTCGCCGTGGGGGTCGGCTCTTAAAATTTTTGAGTTAAAATCGTTTCTTATTTTATAAATGTATTCGTTTTTCTGCAGCGACGAAACGGAACTGATACTATGCTCAGACGATTCGGTCGCCCCGGTCGGTTACCTAAACTTAAAACTACACTTAGAACCAAAAAGCGCAGAAGACGCCGCCAAACTACCTCCTACAGTGAAAAACGCACTAGATTTTGTAAACGACTTGAGCGACACAGTGTTTAGCGACTTAAGCGATATCGAACTGAGCGAGACGGAGCTAGAATCTATTGAGAAGTTAGAAAAGGAGGAGAAGAAGAAACACAAAGAACTGAACCCATTGCTCAACACTGAAGAATCTGTAGATGTTACTGAACACAACGATAGCACTGAGAGTATAGGTTATAGTTATGATCAAATGCACAGTCAGAGTGAGATACAGCCCGTGTTGGACCACAGTTGTATATACGGGAACAGTCACGGCTGGTACTATATCGGAGGTATAGTCGGGGAGGGCGTGGATACCACCGAGGCTACGAGGGACGCTATGAAGAAACTCATTAGTAGGTAAACTTGTTCACGAGTTGTATTATTTTGGTATTATTTTATAAAAACTTCCTTCGATCTGTAAAGTCCAGTGATAGTAGAGCAGTATTTCTACCGCAACCTTTTTTAGAATTTACTATCTGTACGAACAAGGTAACTTTGACCCACAGCCAAAATTGAGTTTTCTCGAAATGGCTAGAACGTCCAAATAATAAAATATTGGTTCATTTTGTTGAAATGTGGCTAATAAATCTGTCATACTACGATCAGGATAAATAACAACGCAGTCTAGCACCGTGACCACAAAAAATACAAAAGCTAAATAATTATAAAGTTTTTCACACTAAATTGACACAAATGTGTTAAATTATAGCACTTGTAAGTTTTTTGATAAAGAGGCAGGTAGCAGTGACAATTTAGTGCCGGGACCAGGATGACGGATTGATGGTAACAACTAGAAGGTGCCGCCACAGACTGACAAAACCTTCAAACTTCAAACGCTCTATTCTCCCAGAGGTTTTAAAACGTCCTAACGCTAACTCCCACCACAAATTCCAGACTTGCTCGACTCCCAATCACTGCGGCTCGAGGACATATGTTCGGTGAACATTTACATGCGGGACATGGGGGAATATGCGGATTTGAACAAGGTTTACGAGGAGACTTTCAACTTTGTCAATCCACCGACGAGAGTGTGCGTGCAGTGCCCTCTGCCGAGCGATGTGGGGCTCATATTGGACGCTGTAAGTCGTAGGGTTAATTTATTTATACAAGAAAACATTAGCAAGCTATTTTTATCAATGTATCTTTCTGTAATTTATCTTGGTATGAGATTATTTAATTTGAGTTGCATGATATAATTAAAAAATAAAAACATGATGTCGAAACGGAATTTTAAATAGGAGATTTTTGTATTAAAATAAAAAGTACGTTTTACATGTAGGCATATCAACATAAGTATAGCGCAATTTTCAAGCAACTCGATTTGGGACCAATTTTCAAGCAACTCGATTTGGGACCCGTGCGACATTTTTGTAAAACATTGTTTTCGTCGATTTTTCACAGATTTTCTATTTGATTCATTAATCTTCAACTAGTATTTAAAAACCTTTATTGTATCCGGGTATCTTTGGATTATAAATAAGATTTTTCTCGCGACTTTGTGTCCTTCATCTCTTATACTGTGCTAGAAAGGAACTCTCCACTGGCCAAAAATCCTTTAAAAATATATATCAAATGATACGAAATATGTCTAATTTAATGTTGATATTTGTTTAAAGGTATTTATTTAAATTTGTCTTCCCAGGTGGCACATAAGGCGAGCTGTAATCACTCGGATAGTGACAGTTGCAATGTAAAGGAGCGGGTGACTATGCACGTGCAGGGTATCTCTCATTGGGCGCCAGCCAACATTGGACCATATAGTCAAGCGATCAAAGTGAGTTTTCAGTTTATAAAGGTATAAAATAATCTTTAAGATTATTATATATTTCATTGCAAATTCAACTCTTGTAAATTGCTATTCGTAGATTTACTGCAAACATGGCAAGAATAATTTAGTGTATCTTCCCCAAAGAGCATAACGGTGAGCAGCGTCGTGTTTGGTGTCAGGTAGGCGAGGTGATCGGCACGTGCGGACAGATCGCGCTGGTGCCGGGCACCATGGCGCTGCTGGAGGGCGGCGCGCGGCGCCAGTGCGCGCTCGCGCTGCGCCACCTCACGCGCGTCGTGCGCGCCGTGCACCCGCGCGCGCACATCCGCAGCGTGGCGCAGGTGCGGCTCGCGGCTAACGTTACTGTTACAGTTTGGTGCCGCCGGCGCCGTGACCAGGATGATAGTGACAGTTTGGTGCCGTGACCAGGATGACAGCACAGATAATATTATAGTACTATTCTCTATCTAAAGGAGTTAAATAACACGAGTAATATAATTATTATTATACAGTATATTTACGTACGTCCCGCTGCTAGGCCCAGGCGTCTTCTGATAAAGGATTTCGTATAGTTCTAACGCGAACCTAGTGCGAATTGAAAACTTCACATGCGCCGTTAAATTGCTACGCCTGGTGTGTCGGTTAGGCGAGCGTACTGAAACTGTTTTAAATGGATATTCCTGTGATGTCGCACAGAGCGTGTGCTACATGACGCACGGCGGCATCGCGGGCGAGGCGCGGCGGCAGCTGGAGCGGCGCACGGCCGGCGCCATCGTGCAGTACGCCGTGGTGGGCGCGCTGCCGCGCGGCGCCGCCGTCGAGTGGCACGCCTGGGCGCACACGGACAACAACCGTTTCGACTGTGAGTGTCGCATGCCACATGCCGCACGGTGCCCCCGCGACTGACCTGACGCTGAAGTCTCCAGTGACTACCGACTAGAAACTTACCCCCTTATTCATAAAAAGATAACAATTGTTTTAAGCTAACAAATGTTTTGTCATTTGAGGGCAAACGTCACAATGACAGATAAAGACATAAAACATGTTAACTAACAAACGTTTACGGAGCGTTTATGAATAAGGGGATTAGAGACGTATTTCTAAATTTTGCGACATATTAACGATACGGAAGCCGCCAGAGATCAGAGTCGATCGAAAGAGTTTGCTGAAACCTAGAGCCCCTAGAGGCCTTCGAGCGTTTTACACCTTTAAGAAAATACGTCACTGTAGCTAGAGGTGTTCTGGTTAGCTATGGGGGAAGAAGAGTCCGAAATAACACACGAGTCGCCTCAGGCTCGGTGTATCCATAAATATTTTACTTCCCGGCAAAAAAGTGGTATTTTAGCTGTTGGAAGATGTCTTGTGTTTTTCTGAGTGTGTTTGACAATAATAATTCAGTCTCTACGTCGAACTGTTCTCTTAGGAGTTGGGTGAACTTACCACTCGGGACAAATTCGCTGATTGGGTGTACAAAAGTTAGGTGACTGACATTACGAGAATGGTCAGACATACATACATACATACACAAAGTCACGTTTTAATAGATGGTACGGAACCGACTCGCACTTGACCGGTTTTTTAAATTGTCGATGGGAATTTTCCTTTAAATGTTTTCGTAATTTCCGTTTAAACATTTCATATCCGCATGTTTGATAGAGTACCATGTTTATTTCAGACGAAGAAACGGGCTGTAACGTCGGCGACTACAAAGTGGCGATCACCAGGCGGTGGAACTATGAAAATACTGTTGCCGCGTTCGTGTGTTACGTTGCCACAGGTAAATAAATAGCAGAGTTTTAATCTTTTCTCGATTTTTTTATATTAACAAATAATAGTAGTTTATGCAACTGCTAGCGAGTTTCATAATAGGATCACACGAGTGTTTTAAGACATAATTATGTACAGTTGCCTACATTACTTTATTTACACACATATCATAAGTACTCTATGATGGGTTCAGAAGCAATAGGGCAATGACCTGCATTGCTACTAGCTACTAGTGCTGGGTACCTATTAAATATCTATAGACTGTACACATTAAAATGATGTAATAAAAAATGAATTTGAACAAATATAGAAACAAATTAAAGAAAATCTCATAATAATTTTGGTTGTTATAATGCTGGTCATTGCCTACGGTTTCTGAACGCATTATAGAGCATTTATGATACATATATGTGTAGATAAATATTTATTACTATACCAACAAATTATTATTACACACTTAGCAACAAACTTAGCCGACCATTAAAGAGGGAATTGAAAGAAATTGTCTATGCTCGAAAGGGATAGATTAATGATATTAGGATGCATGGATGTACAGTGCCATACTAAATGACAGCAGAAAAACGGCCCGACATAAGAATACAGGTAGACGCCAATGTTATAAATGCAAATTATTAGTTTACCATTTATAGTCATTGGATTTACAACTTTATGTCTAACTGCATAAAATAATAATTTATTGAGTTTCGTTGCAAATAGGTTTTTTACAAAATAATAGTATTGACAGCAGCGCCGTCGGTCTGACAGACTGATAGCGCGAGCGAGCGATTGTCGATTTAGTGTCCTTTTTAACCTACTTTGATAGACCATTTTTTAAACACTGACTAGAAGTCCATTATTTATAGGTCAGTGGGATAGATATATCAAATTCATAGTGCATGCTGTATGTACTGTACTGTGCGGAAAATGACACTGTCTCGCAGTTTCGTCTTTAACCCTTTGAAAGCCAAGGAAAAAGCCGCTTAAAGATGTCGTGAGCTGTCGTGCCCTACGTGCGTATGTTTAAATTTCAAATTCGTGTTTGACATAATGTCGACTTGGCGTGTTGGTGACAACTTTTGTATGCGTTCTTGGCGTTCAAAGGGTCAATGGTGACTTATATGTGTCTTCGATAGTACCAGGCAACGGATAAACATACTTATAATAATATGATTTTTTATTTCTAGGCTCATCCCCCTCAACCTGCCAGCTGTCGTTCCCGAGCGAGGAGGCGTGCGTGTCGCACCGCGCGCTGGCCGCGCAGATGTCGTGCGGCGACATCGAGGCCGTGCTGGAGTACGCGCTGAGGAAACTGCTCAACGACTGCGAGGAGCGCCAGCCCATGCCCGCCGTCAAGATGAGGATATTTTATCAGGTCAATGCCCCATGTTGTTGCTTCTTCAGCAGGTATCGGCACTACGAGTGTAACAAAAATACCGAGCAGGTCTACAGATGCTAAGCGACTGGAAGGCCCCTATCATATTCGCTATTTTCTGCGCAATACGTTAGATTTTGCTTTGGCTCTGAGACCTTCTATTCGTTCTTAATTATAGGCGTCACTCCACCAGACGGTACTTTTCACATGCACTTTTAATATAGTTAAAAATATGCCGACGGACAATGCAAAAGCGTTTTGGTATATATTTGTGAAAAGTATGCACCGCCTTTTCGCTCCGAGGTGCTGCAAATGCACTCGTGCGTTCTTTGATTGCAAAATTGTGACAAATACTATCAAAAACGCATATATGCGTTGCCGGCAGTGAATGCCTTCGATAGGCGTCCCAAAGTCCACAGTGGCCCCTAACGGAACCAGCTTAAACGTGGCCGCCGACACACGTAATATTGGGCTCATTATTTTATTTTTTATTATTCAATTCATTACACAGTATAACAGTTTACACTAGAGCACTGTGAAATTTAAAGCATTTTACAATAAAAGGAATAGAAAAGAAAAAACACAAATAAGAGAATGAGCATTTCTATTTAAAGTTGTACCGTTAACGAGTGGTTAGAGACCGTCACCAAACTGACAATTAATGTCAAATGTCGTCCTTACGCTTCGTAACAAGATTGACAGTGTAAACAGTATTTAAACAAACTGTTAAAAATACAACTTCAAATAGAAACGCCCCAATAACGTGTATCTCCTCAAATCAAATGTTAGAGCCTGTGCTGTTCCCGCAGGTGTGGAGCGCGCCGCCGATGGCGCGCATCGTGGAGGCGGCGCGGCGCGTGCGCGCGCGCGTGTGCGGCCGCGCCGCCGTCACGGCCGTGCCCGTGCTGGCGCTGCACAACGCCTTCACCTTCCTGTCCGTCAGCGGCCTGCGCTTCGACGAGTGACGCCACAGGTACACTCCCCACCACACCTACACTTATTTTTCAACGCCAAAGACCGATTTTTATATACAACATATGGTGAGTGATCATCAGCGCCCTTAAACACCCGCAAACCAGGGAGATGGCAGATGCGTCGCTAACCCAGAGGGCAAAGTTGGAATACCTCTTGTGCCAGTAATTGCACCGGCTGTCTTGCTCTCCACGCCGGAACGCAACAGACCAAGACTGCTGCGTAGCTGCAGGATTTGCGAACAATATGATGGTAGCGATCCGGACAAACCTTGACAAGGTCCTACCACCCGCAAACTTCTTTTTTAACGCCAAAGACTGATATATCAGTCTCGATAGGTTCAACGTCGAGAACGGATACATATATATCCGTCAACGCGTGCGATCTAAACGTAACTAGCATTGGCATAAAGTCAGACTTCGTTACTTATAAAAAGTTGCCAACAAGTTTTTACAAAGTCTGCATGCGATTGACTTGTTTCACGTATGTATAAGAAGCGTTGCACGTTATAAATGCCATTCCAGAACTAAATAAAAAACCCACTCTTCGACTAAGAATGGGACCAATAAATCGTTGTCACTAGCTTATATTATATCACACTAATTTGGATAAAATTTGACAAGTCACGCAGGCGAAACCGCGGGTAAAGGATGGTCTAAAATATAAAATAATTTTCGTGTATTTACTCGATTGTCATTAGAATTTTCTTTTGTCCCCAGGTTTCCTTCTCAAGAAACAAGGATGCAGATGCTTTATTGCCAGTTTATAAAATATATTTGCTGAATATTTTCAGTGTTTATATAAATTTTGTTAATTATGCTACCGAGTTTACGATACCATAAGTCAAATTATATAAATTATTTTTATTGCATCATCTGTTTCTTTTCGTCTCCGACTGGAGAGGTTCGGTAGTGAATTAAGCAATGAAACAAAATTTCAAATTAAATTTATTTTATTTTTTTACAAAATTGACCGAACAGTGCGAGATTTCTAGAACGTTTACACTTGCATTAAGTAGACATAAAGTTATCAATATTCTCTTAGAAGTAAGTCTTAATTCACCTGTGTCAATAAAGCAATACGAATCAGAGGTGTGACACACGGACACACCCAAACCAGTAGGTAGTATATATTTTATATAAAAAGTCATAACATGATTCGATGAAATAAATCTGTGAACATAAATTTTGTCTTAAAAATTGTCTCTAAGTAAACTATGATTAATAACCAAAGGATAACTATAAACTAAACATGATACATTAATGGTCATCAGTTTGATGAATGTTACTGATACTGCACTTACAAAGTTCTAATACAAGTATAATACACAACATACGGGACAAATTGCACACAGCAGTGGTTAAAAGACGATAGCGGGCAGAGTCGTAAGTACAGCGATCGCCCCCGCGACGTTACGTATGCAGGCGTGCCGCCACGAGGCCCGCGCTCGGCTCGGCATAAACCCGACGAGCGTGCGACTGCACAGCATTTGCTCACTATCCGGTCTGACGTCAGCTACCCGGTATTAATGAGTTCCGTTCACACACCCGCACATCTCGCAAAATGTATACACATAGCACACAAACTAACATTCTCATTTAATAGTCAACGATGATCCAATATGGCCGCAGATCTATCGAACGCTGAACCCGATATCGGTCCGGAAAATGTTAGAAGTAATAGAATCCGATATCGGTTTGGACATCCGACAACACAAATCAAATCGGATAATGTGAAAACGCTGAGGCTGCCTCGAACCCGCAGGCAGCTGTTCACTCGACAGACCACTGGCTACACTATTTTATCTAAACAAGTCATTGAACTATTCGCTCAGGAAACGGATACCACCCAATTCAGCTATATTTTATTTAATACTATCTTTATAACACCGTAGAATAAATAATTTTCTTCGTAGTGAAAATAAACATATACTCTGAGTTTAAATAATTTATTTGATCTTTCTATTAATAAATCTATATAATTGGGTCCGTAACCTTTCCCGAGCAAGAGTGAGTAAATTAGAACAAAAATAGCCTAATGGTTTTGTACTTCGAAATTAAGTATAGAACTGATATTTGTAAGCTGCTGAATTTAATTCGTGTAATTAAACTACAAAACAAAAATCTTATGTTAAATATACAGTGCAATTAATCAACAATATCTTACTTAATTGAATGATTCTGCGTAATAATGGGAGGGAAACTTTCCTCCCATAAAATTATACTTCAATATTTCATAAGTATTGTAAGCTATCACCAGATGCGCTACGGGCGTCCGACGAGTTCCGGGCATTTCTCACTTTCGTAGTTCATTTCTCAAATACAGAGGACACACGATTGTATACAGTTGTATCCACATAAAACTAAAATAAATACCTTACAAGGAAAATTAACAATAAACTAGTTTAATCTATCTCAAAACATAAAATGCGGGCTGTCTCGATTAGATCATTACTTTCACAGCGTTCAGCCGTTATTCGAAAAACAAGAGGGGGCAAAACAACTCGGAAACAGAAACAAAATTCAAATGCATCGAAAGGCGTCGTGTCTATCATAATCGTTTATTTTCATCAGGTTAAAGAAAACATTTGTAGAGAATACAACCTAATTGTCAATTTCCTGCAAATAGTATCGCTCGTAGATAATAATCATGTTAGTGCTACAATAATAATAAAATAATTCGTAATCCTCGTAACGTAAACGAAGCAGCAGCACTCTCACTTCCTCCTCAACATAAATAACAGCTCGCATACACAAATACATGATTCGTCTTACAGGATACTCTCAAAACAAAACTATTAATATTATTAAAAATAGTATGATTGCCCAGCTACCCATTATAGTGAAGTTAGTATTACTGTACAGTTTACACGTTAGTTACCTGCGATCTACATCTATCTAACCACTTCATGTTTATCGTCTGTTAAATTAATCCGTCTACTCCCACTAGGGATAATATTATTCGACCGCGTCTCCGATCATAACCGTAACAAAGATCTCAATGCGTAGAAAATAAAGAGCATGCAGCCGAACGAGGAGCCAATACGGCCAGTATCTCTTCACTATCCGACAACTTAAACATACGTAGGCTACTAGTTAATCGTTATATTAATCAGATTTATGCAACAGTGTACCTTACAACCGTATTACCGAAGCGAATAAGAGTTATACGTAGTCTAATCGCTAGTTATGATACATAGTCCGATTCTATAATACACTCAGGGGGTGGCGTCACTTTCACTGGGGAGCGTCTGTGAGCGGAGTCAGTCGGCGTGGGGCCCGCGCGGGTCCAGCGGGCCGAGCGGGTCGAGCGGGTCGCGCGAGTCCCGCGAGTCCCGCGGGTCGGGCGGCGCCGGCTCGGGCTCGTCGTCGGACGCGGCGCGGCGCGAGCGCGAGGCCAGGTACTGGCGGTGCGCGTACTTGTTGAAGCGCCGCTTGGCCATGAACAGCGTGGCGATGGTGCGCGGCGCCAGGCGCGCGGCCGCCGAGCGCGACGTGATGCCGCTGCGCCGGCACTCGCCGCACGTGTAGTCCAGCACGTTGAGCGCCGACACCGTCGCCCTAACGCAGTCTGCGCACCCAACACGTGTATCGACGGGCTACCGGGGCAGGCTCGCCGGTTCCTCTCGTTGCGTGATCGCACCGCAGAGGAGCTCATAAGGAACAGTTCGCGGCGATGTGTGGTCGCAATCGGCTGACCTAACGAGGGCGCCCCTTTCGATGGTGCCCAGCGGGTCGATTTTTGACTTTCGAGCGCTCGACATTCGCCAATCGCGACCCAATCAAATACGAGAGCGTATATTTTTGCTGTCTTTAATTGGCACACTACTGGCGAGTGTCGAGCGGTCGGAAGTCAAAAGTTAACTTCTCGCTATCGATTTATTTTATGTTTGATTTATAGGGTTCTATCCCAAAAAATACCATTAATTAGGTACTCAAGCCTCGCTGTTTGTCCGTTCGTCTATCACAGAGTTGTACGTTTTAAAATGTAATAGGTAGACACTTAAAATGTGTTTATTTTTCAATGTATTTCGCACCTGGCCGGTTTTTATAGGTCTGCATTGAGAATGGCGGGATAAATGGCTGGATAAATGGCGGGATTACCCCTAATTGAGTTGCCATTTTCCATACTAAAGCGAGACAGCTACACAATAGTCTTCCACGCACATACCAAATGGAAAAGTATTTATAAAATAGTTGTATATCATCATAAGAAATAATTACGCCTAATGAAAAATAAAAACACTATTTTAGAAATCATAGCGACGCAAAGTCTAAATTTATTTATAAGTATTTTTTTAAATTTCGAAATACAAAAATAATTAAAATTCAGAAGAAAAAAAAACATAGACAGTTTTATCATGAGAGCAATAATTTAAAAGCTGACAATACTGAAATAGTACTCTATACGTTATTTTATAACAATAGCGCGTTACTAGTGCTGTATGGAACGCGATATAGCTTTTATGTGAGGCTTTCCCACTGTGTTTTTACTATACGTGATACCTACTTCAAAAAATAATATTCGTAGAAAAAAACCCAAAACAAGAATACCATATTGCAGCCACACATTGCCATGAAATGTTCGTTTACAAGCACCTGGCTGAGGCCAAACCGGAGTTGACACGCTTAGAGGCAAGACTACTATTCGAGCGCATTCTACGGCTCGCTTCGGTCACTAGGACATTCAATATCACCTAAGGATCTAAGCAGATACCGAAGCGCTTGCCGCTAAGTGTGCCAGTTTCTGTGTAAGTTTAGCCTTAAAATAGTAAAATCATACAAAATATTAGCCTTTCCAATAGTGACATTTCTCAATCACAATGCCACTATTCGAATGGTAATTCATCTTGTATTTATATTTTGATCGGAGTGCACTTTGTAACTGATCAGAAACATTTTGAGCCTACCGGTAAACCTTTTTAAATTTAATAGAGACCAGTTGCTAACTGAGAAAGAACAATAAACGTGATAACTAAATAAATACGAGCAACTATAATGATAGGTAGAGTTCTAGGCACGGTCAGCTTGCAATAATATACATCGTTGTTCATATTAGAAATATAACGACCTAACGTGCACAAGATTTTAAATAAAGCGAAAATAAAACTGGTATATACATAATTATCTAATAAAATAACACTTTGTTACTGTTGTTAAATATGTTTGCAATGCAGAAGATGACGCCATCTCCACTTTTATCTTTCTTTTACTTAAAAACGTGCGCAAATTTGATCGTTATTATTCTAATCTAAAAAAAAGTAACATAGTTGTCGATGGCGTTGTATAGTTCAATTAATAATTTAATTACACATAGCAATAAGTTGTTTACCGTAGTTCTCGTCTCAAATAGCATCGGATCTCGCAATCATCATGTTATTTATCACAGAAACCTAAAACAGTCGACAAAAGGCACACATATCGGCACGTCTATAAGGCCGATAGCTTACGGCGGTCATATCATATGCGACCCAATATCAGCTACCGACTAACGAGGCAGTTATACGTTCGCTGTGTATGATACATCATGCGTTCACCTTACACTTTCTAAAACATCTAAAACACAAGAACTAAGCTTCCTATCGATATGATTTTTGATATATTGTTTGTTTTAATGGAGTTCTATAGCGAACCGTCTTTGTTGGGATTTTGGAAGGGTTAATAAAGGTGTTTTTGGAGGTATAAAAAAAGGCTAAAATACAGTTTATGATAGTTGAAACAGCTATATGTATGCAAACAAGCGACGTTATATGTATACATGCGCAAGGTATGTAGCGAAGCACCACTTTTGAGAAGACATTTTGCCTACGAGAATCGTCTTTAGTAATTTCTGATTTATTTATAAGAGGGCCGCTGTGCGGGCTGAATTAATGATTAATACAAAAAATAATTCAGCCTGTACATGTGAAAATGTGATCTCTTCAAAATGCGATGGGAAGAGGCAATGTAGAATGAAAAAGGCTTCCACTTAAAGCTACAAGAAACTATAGATAATATCTTGAATTAATAAATAACATATACAAAACATAACGTAAGAAGTTAGAATAATCGTGAAGAAAACGAAAATTAAAAATGCTTGTTTTCGAAAGCGAAGGCTTCATTATAAACTACGATTATTCTAAACGCTCACAAAGTTGTTCTATCATTGCCTTTTGTAGCTCAAGTGGCAACCCCGTGCAGTGGGTACTGTGTCTTCACTAGAATAACTCTTAAGACTAGAAAACAATAATTAACATTGTCAATATGCGATCTCGTTTTCCCCGTAACAAATTTTCGTTTAAACATAATGAAGTTTAGTCTGTTTCAAATACGAGAGAGCAGAGCAACAGTCATGACAGCGCGTTTCGCAGACAAGTTGTGTACTTAAACTGTGTGCATATTTAACACACTGTTCTATTTCACTTCATTGCAATAGGGTGTAAAACGATATGTATGCCATGATTGTTTTTTTTAATGGTTAATAAATGAATCGTACACAGTTGTACACATCGACGAGTGCCAGGGCCTGATCTACCTACAGGCTAATTGTGCTAGATAGGGCGCAGAGGAGTGTATTCTACGAGTTTACAACACGGGTATTGCAGACGAATGAATGTTACCCGATCCTGAAGGCTTTTTAAGAGCTAACGTACTTTAGTGTCCCGCCAAAAAGTGGACGAACGACTAAAGGTCTGAATGTACCTAATGGCTAGACCGATCGTTGGGGGAGGGCTATGTCCAGCTGTGGACGTCTTTCGGCTGAAATGGTGATGGCCAGTGACTTCGACAATGAGAAAGCATTATTGAAATGTTTTTGACAATTTGTCTGCTCTGTCATATCTGATCCCGACTGCACTTCTACAAGCGAATAAATCTTACTTTAATAAGAACGTTACACAATTTCTTTACAGTTATTCCCATCATGACACACGTCCCGCTGAAGCGTCTACAGTATGGGTGAGACGTACCTTGATGCAGCTGTCTATCGCAGAGTTTACATATGACGAGCTGCATTGTCCCTTTGGGCCCGATGAAGGAGCGGTCGCAGAGCGGGCAGTAGCGACCGATGCGGTACGCCCTATACGCACACACATACGCAACGTACGCGCACAAGCACCGGAACACAGAAACACGCCATTAGTTCAAACACGGAGCAACGACGTGCTATTTTGTTACTTGTCTTCGGATATGAGTTTGAAGTTGGATATAGATTTATCCAATCGATATAGTAGGTGACCTATCGCTTGATCGAATGTATTTTGGAAATAACGTTTGTCAGAAGCTGGTTTCTGAGGAAACCGTTACACTATCAGAATATTTTGAATGAATATAGTAAAGAAAAAAAGTAGGTGTGATTGGGTTTCATATATACGGGACTTCAAAATCAAAATACGATTTCATTACAAATCGGTTTCTGGCAAACGAAAATTCGGCCTAAGCTAATTCTGTTAAGTTAAGTGAAAGGTAACTGATATTGAGGGATATTTATCCCTTGTGTACCTCTCGGATGTTAGGATTGATGATAGCTATGAGCTGACATTCGCCAACACGACTAGCAACTAACTAGGCGTCAATAGAGCATGTCGTGCCAGCCGTCTTGTTAATACTGTGTAGAACCTAAGAGGTTATCATATCTGTCAGGTTTTGATTGAATGCCGTACTTAAACAATTTATTAGTAACACTTAAAAGCTTACTTTTGCAAAGAAAAATATTATTTTTTATTAATTAGCCAGTCTAAACAAGACAGATATGACTTTAACCTGTACTTTCTAGTGACAAATGGTCAACTGTCAAGTATGTACTTCTCAAAGTGTATGATTTGTTTTGTTTTATTATTTTTGATGTTTCTATTTATATTCTGTTATATATGTGATTTTTTCATTGTATAATAGTATATTGTTAGACGGTGTATAACAATTAATAGATATTTTTAGCAAAAATATTGATTAATTTGGTGCAAGGTGCTCACACAGATACATAAATAGGTATATTATATGTGTTGTTTTTGCTATTTTAATTTGTGTTGGATCCCGAAGACAAGTAACAAAATAGAGTCAAGTTAGTTAACGCTTTGGTATGTTTAGAATAGCTACGCCCGTGTTAGTCAGTCCGACATATAGTATGGAACATTAATGACAGTTAGTTGGCATATTCAATGCGACGATGATGATGTCGACACCCATTATCACAGATGATTTCATGTCAATTGACGCAATACTTAAAAATTACAATTGATGATCAAGAGAACAAGCAAAACGAACAAAATAATAAAATGAATCGAGGAGGGCGTATTCAAAAATACTTAATCCAATTAGTAGCTTTTTAAATTCAGACTCAATGTTTTTTGAAGACCTTGTTCACAAATCCATTATCATATCGAAATGGATACAAGATTTTTGAAAAGGCGCTGCTCATTTTGCATCATTTCGGTTAGGACCTTTTGTTCATTATCTAGTTGCGCTAATGAACGAGAGACCTCAAAATGTAATTAAAAATTAAACATTTAGGTATAACTTTATCACAGTCCCAGCCCAGTTTAATGAGCTAAATAAGAAGGCAAATCAAATGAAAAAATTGTATTGCTTCAATTTACACACATTGATTTATATTAATTAAAAATTACAGTAAATGAATAAAGAAACAGTAAAGTTGGTGTAGCTGCTACATAAGACATCCCAACTAATTTTTTATCCCAATAATCAAACAGTACTGCTACTTGTTTAGAGATGGAAACCAGAAAAAATACATTTCTTGAAGAAAGAGTGTTTTTTACAGTGAATTCCCAAATAAAAAGACATGTTAGTCGAGTCAACTTTGCTGTTTGCAATCGAAATAAAGATTGTTCGCTCTTTATAAGTTACAAAAACTCAGGAACTCTGTTTATATTTGAACAAACATCCTTTATACATAGAGATTAATAGAAACTTAAATAAAATGGGATGTGTAGCATGCAACCTATCAAATTATACTGGGGTTGTGCGGAGTAAGAATGCTGCGTTGGGGCTAAGAGTAAAGTCTGAGGCGGGGGAAAAGCTACGGTACCAAACCATCTAGTAAGAAAAACGAAATTCGGTGCTCCTTTCGCCCGTCTCCATCTTCGCTTTAAAATGGAGAGTCGGGTTACCATCTCAATATTGTAAATGTCAGACTAGAGTAACTAAAATACCTGAGTTTAAAATTACCTGTCTGAGAATGCGAGGGTGCTAAG
This sequence comes from Ditula angustiorana, assembly GCA_963691745.1. Lineage (NCBI taxonomy): Eukaryota > Metazoa > Arthropoda > Insecta > Lepidoptera > Tortricidae > Ditula > Ditula angustiorana. The sequence goes on from OY829488.1 coordinate 5,286,453, forward strand.
GGTTAAGTGAGAAAAATATACCAATGGCATTGCTAGGCTGTCAGGATTGGTTCATTTTTCCTTAGCTTTGAGTAAGGTCCTCGTACAGCTCTAGTGGAAAGGCACTGCGATAATAATAACTTCACTGACTCAAATCAGAAACGCTTCTTTCGATTGGCTGCTTGCCTGTCTACAGTTAAACCTTTCAACTTATCAAAGGCCTACAAACTCGCTATAAACGATTGTTAGCGCTAACACAATGATTAAGCATTTCCTAACGGCTGGAAAAGTTACAGATCCTACTTTGACGTCTTGACAAACGTTTGTCAGTAATACAAAATGGCGTTATTCAACTGAATCAGTACATCTTTAAATTCCCGTCGTCATATGGTACCCTGGAGAGCTAAAGGCTGGTGTAACGAAGTTTGCAATTAAATATTTCTTAGTAGATGGTTCAAGACAAGCACATGTCAGTGAGGCGCCGTGTTAGTCCACCACGCATGAGATGAGGTGAAAACAATGACTACCAAGACCGTAACGTAAACAAATGACACATAAAAATCGTTGAAATAGAAACTTAGTACTTTTGTCAGGGTCTCGCTACATGGTCTTCCGTATGAACTAGTCTGTCACGCTTTATTGGGCCCCTTCTTGGATTTACTTGAAAAATAATACGGAACTGTTTAGTTACCCTGACACTGCGCAACTGTTCGACTCGCCGATGTTCTTTGAATGGCGAGTAGAAAACAATAGATAGTACAATTATAAGGGGTAAATAAAATCGGTCCTTCACTAAGCTCGTCTTAAACACTGAGCTAAAATTGTTTGGATTACAATTCAATAAGTCTCACATAGCCATAGCTAGGCCTGTTTATTTAGTAAAAGACCCATATAAAAAAAACAAGTTATCACGATATGAGAATGATTTATTATAACGACATCTACATTATATAAAGTAAACCTGGTCTATATTCAATTGTTCAGTACAATTTGCGTATTCTTTCTTTATAGTTTAGTGAAAAGCGCCTACACTTTTAGATATTCCTATTTAAACATGTTAAAATATCTAAGTGAAGCACAGTTCGAATAAATCAACATTAAGCGCTCGCATTTAAAAGTAACCTATCTGTCGCTGGAGCTGCCTCAACAACCTCAAATCGAGTCCTAACTCTTCAACCTTAACAAAATCAAAACAAATAGCAAAAAGTACTATCAAACTGGGACCGTAGCAACTGAACTTTAATGTGGCACTAGGGTCCCAATGATTTAACAGAGGCTACTGACCTGGCGCAGGGCGTGCAGAGCGAGTGCGAGTACAGTTTGTGTCCCCCGGGCCCCCGCCGCGTCTGGTGGTGCCACTCGCCGCCGCCCGTGGCCAGCGAGCCGAGCGCCGCGGGGCCCGGCGCGGCGCCGGAGCCCCCGGGGACCCCGGGGCCCGCGGCCGCGGCACCCGGGGTCAGTCCGTTCGGATCCCGCGCCCCGCACGATTTGCACTTTGCGCATTCCACGCAGTGCCACCGACCTGGAACATTAAGTACTCGTGTTAATTCAGTGATTGAAGGATTTATCGGGTGGATGCTGGCTGTTACTATTACTTTTAAGGGCCGCTGCCGGAGAAAATATATGAAATTAAAGGGCAAGAAGGGTACATAATCAGAATTAAACCATTTCGGCTATTGTTCATTTTAATGTGTTTTTTTATAATAAATATTATAAAAGGGAAAACGAGTGTGCTTGTCACCTGATGGGAAACTTTTATAAACCCCATCGACACTCACTGTACGAAACACAGTAGTAAGCTACTACTTCGCAGAGATTCAATGGCTTTGTGGTGCTATCCCGGTCGAGTCGATCCATTCTTACTGCAACAAGCAACTGGCTACCGTGTGATTCTACCGATATAATTACTAGCATTTATTCTTCGTAAAGTCAAATCGTCGAGGCCTGGCCCCTATTTCACCAAACTAACATAATAGGTGCCAATGACAATTAAGCGCACATCGCGTATCTACTATTTAAGACCGACAAAACAAAAACTCTTCGAGTTAAGGCCGACCCACGCCGGTCGCGTTTGAAGCTAGTCGGAGTCTCATCGCATACGCTGCGTATGCGACCGGTGCGGTTCGGGCTTCAGCCATGTATGCTGTCTTGTCGTCGTCACATGTCACCCGTCAACTTCGTGAAACAAATCGTCGTCCTTTAATCACGTGATGTTTTTTTGCATTTTTTAAAACCCCCCTACCCCCTGGTAATACGTGGAAAGGTTTAAGACTGGACCCCCCCCTCCCCCTTCCCCTTTCCTATCCAAAATCACTTGTATTTTTTAGTATCTAACAATTTTTCGCGCTTACACACCGCTTTTTGGTTTAGAAATCTCGCGTTCAACGAAAAATTAAATACGCGTGATATCTCACTAAACCACTCGTGATATTTCGTGTTTTTTGCCGAACCCCCTCCCCGCTTTTGAGCCTCACGTGAATTACGGACGCTCCCCATGGGCTATGGTTGGTGGGAGGGCCGTACTGACCGCTGGGCACCCGCTCGAGGCCGACGCAGTAGATGTGGAAGCCGCGGTCGCACAGGTCGCAGAACAGCATCTTGTCGTCGTCGGCGGGCAGCGCGCATGCGCCGCACGTCTTGCACTCGGCGCACTGCCACGCGTACTCGCGCACCTTGCGGATCGTGTCCGCCGGCAGCTCCACGCACGACGGGTGCACTGGAATGCACGCTCACAGTGAGAAGAGTTGCTAGCAGAACTGTACCACACTAAATAATATTATGTAGGTAGAGAAGTAAAACAAATCCATACAAAAGTCCGATACGTGCAAGTGCGTCTTACTCATATTGTTTTTCGTGTAACGGAACGCATATGTACGTCTCGCTTGCGTTTGTCAACTAAAACTTCTATCGCGAGAACACACACGTTAAAAATTAAATCTTCGTCTAACACTGGGACCTACGATTTATGTAGCTATCTTTTTACGCTGTATAAACATTAATTTGATAAAAAAAACACCAGTTACATTCGTTCATCATCAACGCTAGTCCCCCATATTCATAAAAGTTTACCAACATCAAATATTTTATTCCTCTTTCCAAGGCCAACGTCACAATAAAGACGAAACATAACTAAAGTGGGTTCAGTGAGCGTTTATGAATAGAGCTGAAGTGAGTGGAGCGCGCGCTACTCACGCCGACCGCTGCAGTTGGCGCAAACGAGGAACCGCTCGTGCGAGTACTTGCGGTTGCCCTCCTCGCGCAGCCGGCACGCGCGGCACAGCTCCTCGTCGCGCGGCTCCTCCTTCACCTCCGCCACACTGTTGCGCTTCACTTTCGTCAGTTTCTTCCGCTGCAAACGAACAAGGGCCTGTTAATACTAAATACGGGGCGTTTATGCCGCGTTCCTATATTTGAACGAAAGATCGGTTTGCCTGCCAGTAAACTTTAATAGATTTCCCATAGAAAAAAGTAAAAAAGTACCTACCAGGCCTGACTGGAACCGAATAATAGAGACCTTACTTATAGATATAACATCCATTAATCACAATTTCTCTGTAATATTTAATAAGTGCCCATAATTTTTAATACTAATAATTATCGATAGTAACTCACTAAGCACTCGTTAGAGACTGAAAAAAATATCTATTTATTGACTGATATGGTACGACGACGGCTTTGGCCCGCTATAAGTGGACGCATAATTCTATGAAATTGTACTGCTCGCTGTCTGACTGGGCCAACGACGGCATGTCGTCGGTGGCAAGTCTCCCACTGGCGTCGTGACGGCATCTTTTGTATGTGTTGTGAACACACGCAAGCTTATATGTGGGCGTACCATTTAGACTGGACTGATAACCGTCGAGAAGTTTTCGACGTCGTGTCGTTAAGTAATGGCGTCGTCGTGCCGTATGGGTTAGTGAAGAAATGCCAATAATGTGTTTCATGTTACCTTGGCAGGCAGTCTATCGCCGTCGCTGGAATCCGACCGCGAGCCCCAGTCCGGCTCGGAGTCCGAACTGCTTTCCGAAGCCGACGGCGGCGCGGGCGGTGCCGCTACTGCGGTGTTAAGCGGGAAATATCTGCACGCAGAGAGATAAAATTTTGTGTTTTTCCTTGTATTTTTTGACACAATTATAAATAGTACAAGTTCGCGCGATTTTATAATGGTATGGTTTTTATTGAAGAACCAACTTTCCGGTAGCAGCGCGTGCGGGTAGAAGCCGGCGGGCGGGCGCACGTGCGGGATGCCGCCTACCTGAGCTGGTCGGGCGTGTACAGGCGGTAGGCGTGCTGGTACTGTCCGGGCAGCAGCGCGTGCGGGTAGAAGCCGGCGGGCGGGCGCACGTGCGGGATGCCGCCTACCTGAGCTGGTCGGGCGTGTACAGGCGGTAGGCGTGCTGGTACTGTCCGGGCAGCAGCGCGTGCGGGTAGAAGCCGGCGGGCGGGCGCACGTGCGGGATGCCGCCTACCTGAGCTGGTCGGGCGTGTACAGGCGGTAGGCGTGCTGGTACTGTCCGGGCAGCAGCGCGTGCGGGTAGAAGCCGGCGGGCGAGCGCACGTGCGGGATGCCGCCTACCTGAGCTGGTCGGGCGTGTACAGGCGGTAGGCGTGCTGGTACTGTCCGGGCAGCAGCGCGTGCGGGTAGAAGCCGGCGGGCGGGCGCACGTGCGGGATGCCGCGTACCTGAGCTGGTCGGGCGTGTACAGGCGGTAGGCGTGCTGGTACTGTCCGGGCAGCAGCGCGTGCGGGTAGAAGCCGGCGGGCGGGCGCACGTGCGGGATGCCGCGTACCTGAGCTGGTCGGGCGTGTACAGGCGGTAGGCGTGCTGGTACTGTCCGGGCAGCAGCGCGTGCGGGTAGAAGCCGGCGGGCGGGCGCACGTGCGGGATGCCGCGTACCTGAGCTGGTCGGGCGTGTACAGGCGGTAGGCGTGCTGGTACTGTCCGGGCAGCAGCGCGTGCGGGTAGAAGCCGGCGGGCGGGCGCACGTGCGGGATGCCGCGTACCTGAGCTGGTCGGGCGTGTACAGGCGGTAGGCGTGCTGGTACTGTCCGGGCAGCAGCGCGTGCGGGTAGAAGCCGGCGGGCGGGCGCACGTGCGGGATGCCGCGTACCTGAGCTGGTCGGGCGTGTACAGGCGGTAGGCGTGCTGGTACTGTCCGGGCAGCAGCGCGTGCGGGTAGAAGCCGGCGGGCGGGCGCACGTGCGGGATGCCGCGTACCTGAGCTGGTCGGGCGTGTACAGGCGGTAGGCGTGCTGGTACTGTCCGGGCAGCAGCGCGTGCGGGTAGAAGCCGGCGGGTGGGCGCACGTGCGGGCGCGGCGCGCGCAGCGGCGGCGGGCGGCGGCGCGCCACGGTCATGGACTGCAGGTCGGCGCAGGCGCCGCGCCGCCGCGAGTTGAGCCGCGCGTTCCACTCGCTCGCCGACAGCGCCGCCGCGGCCGCCATGTCCTGCTCGGCGGACGATGACACGTCAGTATATACATATAGTTCACTATTTCACGACAACGCTCGGAAATGTTGCCATTGCGGCCACAAAACTGCTACTCGCTGTACAGTCGAGTGAAACGATCCGATCCAGGCGTCCGCACGCACCTGTCTGGTCTTCTCCGGGTCGACCTTGGGCGGCTCCGGCTTGGGCTCGACCTTGACCTCGACCTTCATCTCGACGCGGTCGACGCGCTCCGGCTTGGCGGGCGGCTCCTCGGCCGCCGCCTGCTGCCGCGCGCGCTGGTGCGAGCGGTACTCCTCGTACTTGTGCGGGTAGTCCGACAGCATTATATCTAGCACCTCGCTCGCGTCCACGGCCGTGATGCCTGGCGACAATTAGGGACACGTCGTGAAGTTTCTTGACAAAATTAGATATGTGTTGTGTGTAGGTAAAGCAAGGAGAGTAGATGTGAACGATTACACGACTACAAAGCGCCATACAAAACAACAATGTTAAAATTAGAACGAAACCCTTCCATACACACACTTTCGGTTACACTTCCGTTGCGATTTGTATTTAAAAAAAAAAGAGAATAGTTGCAGGCAAACAACTTGAGCATAAATCGAGTGGAAGGGGTATGTTTGCGCATACATATTTGGACTAGAAACGGCTACTGCAGCCACGGTCAGTGCTCAAGTTGTTTGCCGGGAACTGTATGTAGGGTTTATTTGAAGAACGCTCAGTTACCAAGGTCGCATAGGGCCTCAGTGACGAGTCCCTTGCGGAGGATGTAGTCCCGCTCCTCGCCGCCGACGCCGCGCCGCTTCAGCTCGGGGTAGCGCCGCTTGAAGCTCTTCACGCCCAGGAACATTGCTACCTGCTCCTGGATCATCATCACCTGAGGACAAACGACAAATGTAGACACATTAGAACAGCCGACCAAACGTCACACTATGGCATCGAAATGAGAAAACGATAGAACTGTGTACAACGCAGTGGCAGAGTAGCCGACCATAGTCTATTTGGTAGACTATGTCGGATAGCTTGAATAAAACTGTATGTGCCAATTGTCAAGTAAACAGCTCTGCGTTTTGTACGTTTTAAATTGGCGTCATATTTTTAGTCCTGCTATCCGACGCCGTGTGTCGCTGCTAGTTAGAAAACTTAGAAGCACTTTATTCACTTACGATAAGATTCAAAGTTGAACCAATGGCTAAATATTGAAAGCCCCTCTTCACCTGCTTCACCCCGTCGCAAAATGGTTACGCTAGGCTTGTAACAATCCGAACAAGTAGGCATATCTATGTCTTCTTATATCGATGCACTATGGCAACAAGGTTTTTTGTTCACGATACTTCATTACTGCATTGTCACCGGAACTAACTACGTTTACCAAATTGATGGAAACAATCTAAAATTGAAAGCTAGTCAGAATCGGTTTGCAAATATTGAAACGTTCAACTTACACGAAAATGGTAAGCTAAATTAAAGTTTTTGATTCAATCATAACAAAACGTTTACATTTTACATGTACAAACTTGGAAGTCGACGTAACCATTCAAGACAAAGTCATTTAATTATTTAAACCAGGTCACACAGTGTCCCATCTTTATCTTTACTAGCGGACGCGGACGAAATTAGTAGCCTATGTCCCTCAGGGATAGTGCTTCCTATCTGTGAAAGATTTTTTTAAATCGGTTCAGTACTTCCAGAGATTACCTCTTACATACAAAGTTTACCTCTTTATTATATTAGTGTAGATAAAACACATGGATACAGAAAGCTCAACAAAGAGTACATTGGCATGGATACAGGAGGCCTATATCCTAGAGATTGAGAAAGGCTGAGGAGAAGAAGAGAGTATAAAACAAAGTTGCTATTCCTTCCTGTCTGGTCTCATGTCTTCGGCCGATTTTTACTGTTATTTAGAGATTTGATACAAAAGGTATTTATGTATAATACGTTTTTATTGTACCCATGCAAAGCTGGGCTGAAATTTATGTTAAAATAAAGTTAGTATGTTATTTATATAAACCTACTTATTATACGATAGCGAATTTCAATACAATTTTGTTCAAGGTTTTATTGACTGACAACCTCTAGGATAAAATAATAAAGAAAGAAAGAAAATATTTATTCAGTAAGCAGATAAGAAAAAATTAAGTAAAATATACTATTGATTAAAATTACACTATTGATGCTGAAAGGGACCCCACTCAGCATATGCTGCTGCAAGGAGCAGCCAGCACTGATTTTCAGTGGGGCCCTGAACTTAAAAAACTAAAACTAAGAAACCTTAAATCAATAATATCTTGACATACCATTGATTTATTTAAACGACTGGATAACCAAGTGGTTAGTGAGTGTGAAGCTGGGGCAAGGGGTTACGGGTTCAATTCTCGTGAGCGACAAATATTTGTATAATGAAATGTTAGTACCTAAGTCGCGGAAGTAATATGTATTGAAGTATGTATTTATCTGTAGAAGTTTTCATATCCGTAGGTCTAGTACTCATAGTGTACGCTTTGCTCAGTTTGGGAATAAGACTATTCCAATAACCTATTATTGTCAAGTTATTTCATACTATTATCAAACCGCAATTAGAATACAATTAGAGGGTAACGTCACCACACTGTCATTTCATACATATAGGAATGAAGCTTGACGCAAGTCTATGAAATGACAGTGTGCTGACGTTACCCTCCAATTGTATTCTAATCAAGGTTTGATAATAACGTAGTACGAGACTGGAACTTGAGTTCGGTTTAAAACTACGACCCGTTGTTTATTTCTTTTTTTTTTCATTAGTAACATACCAATTATATTTTTAAAGTCCTATACTCAATAATTAAGTTGATACATGTGTTGTCAACCTTACGAAGATTTTTATGAAATAACTAGCGGACGCGCGCGACTTTGTTCACGTAAAATTAGTAGCCTATGTCCGTCAGGGATAGTGTAGCTTTCTATCTGTGAAAGAATTTTTGAAATCGGTTCAATAGTTCCAGAGATTACCCCCTACATACAAACAAACTAACAAACAAACAAAAGTTTACCTCATTATTATATTAGTGTGGATGTAGATATGATGTAACTTCAATGCAATCAATTGAGTATTGATTATTGACAAATTTTCGACTTGAGAATGCCTTGTTGTCCGAGAAACAAAAAAATGTTATAATACGTTTTGAATACGTAGGACACACCCCGATCAATCCAAGTAATTAAATATCTTCTTTATAGGTTTACATTGTATAGAACAAAGTCGCTATCCGTTCCAGTCTGTTCTCAAATCGGCAAATTACTCCTTCCAAACCACGCAACGATTTTGAAACGTTTCATTGTCATTTAGAGATTTTTGTACAGGTATTTTTTTTTTATACAACATAGGAAGGCAAACAAGCAGGTGGGTCACCTGATGGTAAGTGATCACCACCGCCTATAGACACCTGCAACAACAAAGAGAGTGCAGATGCGTTGCCAACCCAGAGGGCTAAGATGGAATACCTCTTGTGCCAGTAATTACACCGGCTGTCTTGCTCTCCACGCCGGAACACAACAGTGCAAGCACTGCTGCTTAGCGGCAGGATTAGCGAGCAAGATGGTGGTAGCGATCCGGACGGACCTTGCACAAGGTCCTACCACCCGCAAAATTACTACGTCTACAATAAAATTACAATTATCATGTATTTATACACAATACATGATAATTGTACTCATACCAAGTCGGGGCGGGTCGATAGTTTTCTATAAGCAACTTCCTATACATACATATAGTTTACCATGTTTAAACGTCTCTCGGCGTCGAAAAGGTAAATTAGTAAAAACAACTGAATGCTATAGTAGTATAGTGATAGTGTAGCTTGCCATTCGTTCAAGTAGCGAATGATGCTATATTTGATCCGGATGATGCCTCGTTTAGGGGCGAAACGCGCGACAGATCGTGTTGTTTTGGTGTTGGTGGTGTATAGTTGAGTCCGTGTGATGTATGTGGTTTCAAGTGGAAGCGGAGGAGGGTGGGTTTTTGCATGAAAGACATATATGTCGCACATACGCAGCTATCTTGCACGTGCACGGCACTGATTTCGCGGAGTAGCAAGGTAATTTCTCCAGTTTGTTGAAGTATATCAACGTAGCTAATCAGTTATAGTCGGGAAATGAGCGGGAAGAACCCACATCAGAGCAGAATCAAGCAATATACAGCAAATAGCAACTTTGGCAGCAGGGGATTTCCGCTTCGTTCCCGACTGTACTGTACAGTAATTGCAGCTAGGAACGCTAGGAAATTGTGTAAATTGGGAATGGGACAGGGCCAGAAACGATCGTTGGTTGTCATACAGCATGGTTACCTAAAGCTTGCCACTCGCCATTATTCAACAAAGATAGTTTTTAATTTACATTGCGTCTTTGGACCATTACTATTACATGATACTTGATTTATTGTGAAATTTTGCCGCCCCCTAAAGGTGGGGTGGGGTTTGCGGGTGGTAGGGCCTTATGCAAGGTCCGTCCGGATGGCTACTACCATCTTGCTCGCTAATCCTGCCGCTAAGCAGCAGTGCTTGCACTGTTGTGTTCCGGCGTGGGGAGCAAGACAGCCGGTGCAATTACTGGCACAAGAGGTATTCCACCTTAGCCCTCTGGGTTGGCATTGCATCTGCAATCACTTTGGTGTTGCGGGTGTCTATAGGCGGTGGTGATCACTTACCATCAGGTGACCCACTTGCTTGTTTACCTTCCTGTTTCGTAAAAAAAAAAAAAAAAAAAAGGTGCCGCCCCTACCGCCCTCACTACGCTACGCCACTGTACTGTAAGGCTTGTGTGCTGAATCGATTAAACAATAGGGACCACAAAATTGCATAGGAGGTAGAACTGGACGTTAGATGGCATATCGCCTCTCCATAGCATGACGAGCTGGAGTGATTCTCTGAGGGAACTTATCCATTCTACGTGACTCATTCAGGAGGGGGGGGGGGTTTCAAAATACCGCGCTTGGTCACTAGGTAAGGAATAAAAAAACCTAAGACATAAATAAATTTTCAAGACTCGATTTTCTTGATTGGCGAACTACCTACACACTTGGTACGGAACCCTCAGTGCGCGAGTCAGTCAGACTAGCACTTCTGGTTTTTTATATTTAGAGCTCAAAATTTCCTTAACCGTACTTTAAATCGTAAAATATAATAGTAACATTTAATATTTTTAAAGTGCTATCTAACGATATTTCATTCAATGTTGTAGGCTTTAACTTTACTATCTATATGCATGAGGTAGTCAGACCCGAACTTTTCTACTGTGATCAAGAGAAACACAGAATAACAGACATAGACAGCTAATAAATTATTTAAATGAATATACAAAAAACTATAGAGACTGCATTTGTTTTGCACGGGAAATAACTGTTTTCCCAGAGTAACAAGATAATTATACGTATATTTTTCCAATTTGTTAATAGGGATCTTCCCAAAGTAACGAGAGAACACTTCGTAATTATTTCAATTAAAATTTGTCTGTACATATAACGCACCCTTAGAATTAAAGCGACTCAATTCTGAATATGATATTTCCCAAAATTAAACCCAATGTCTTTTAATTAAGGTGATATTTTGGGACGTGTATTATTCAGAAATATTATTCAGAAATTCTAAGTGTGCGATAAGTGCAGCCTTCGTACAGTCAAGGAACTTAATTCCCTACCCATTTCGTTGAAATGTCGTCTGACATTCGCAATGCATTAAGGTCGATATGTCAAACTAACGTCTTGCTCTATAGGTCTTATGGTGACAGTTTGCTATATGCTATTGAACCTTAGGTGGGTTGGACATTAAATTCCTTGACTGTACCTGATTCACTCGATGTTCGGATCTCGAAATCCATAAATACGGTTAAAGCTTAGACTATAATATCGATTGTTATACATTTTCGCGATTTGAATACATACTTATTGTTTGTCGGGACTTTAAAGCGAAAATATACTGTTTATTTATTTACCTCGACATTAAACGGTACATTATCGCGTTAGAGTCCCGACAAACGAAGTAGTCTATACTAATCTACACTAATGTAATAAAAAAATTAACTTAGTTTTTTTGCTTTTGTATATCTGGAATTACTGAACCGATTCCAAAAATTCCTTCACTAATAGAAAGCTACACTATCGCTGACGGACATAGGCTAATTCCCCGCCGACAAAGTCGCGGGCGAATGCTAGTATTTATAGAAAAAAATAAACAAACCTGATGTTCAACACTCGGATTCTCAGGGGGTGGCCACATGTATTCCTTGACATCGGCTGCCGTCCAAACTTTATTACTGCAATACAAATAAACATTAATAACAATTCTAGTTAATAGTAATACAAAATATAAATATATAGAAATAGAAATAATTTATTTTGAAACAACAACGAGAACATTACAGGCTTATACTTTATAAAAATAATCCTTAAATCTAGATAGAAATTAATGTCGCGGGTTATCCCAAAAAAGGAGTCCACTCAGCATGTGTCGAGGCACAGAATGCAACGACGCTGATTTTCAGTGGACCCATAAATATGTAAAATGTATTAAAAACTAAACAGATAAAATAACCAAAAAGAAACATCATATTATAACCAAATTATGCATTATACAGGGCAAAATAAAAGAAATTAAGTAAGTAGCCCAAGAAGAGACATATGATTGTGCTTCCTTACCTGTCGAACAAATCAGCAAACTTCGATTTTCTCATTTTACTACTTTCGTTAGTTGAACTCTTTACTGAGCTCTGTGAGTCTTCGTCTAGTAAGTGTGAGGGTCTGAAAATAAAGGAATAACACTTTTAACATAATACAGTAACCTAGCCTTTTTTTATCTAGGGAAGAAAACTTTGACTGTATGTGCGACTCTCCCCCCCGGGGGGGGGGGGGGGGCATAAAACAAAAAGTGACAGTAGAAAAAACTAATAAATCGTTTTTCTTCCATTTAACGATTTCCTTAAATGAATGCAAAACCTTTCAATCACCTACCGGATTTTCTGAACATAACAGAACAGAACAACAATAAAAAACTACTGTAGTAGAGTTGCATAAGCATTTCGCTTTGTTTTTTATAGGCTACAGTTTAAGTTGATTTACTTAAAAAATACTTAGGTAACCCTAGTGTGTGGATATAAGATAATATACGCGCTTTTAAAGACAAAGGGTTCGCTTACATCAGTAGTTATCGGCTTGGTATACAGTAAAACGCTTTATCGAGATAAATTTACCTAACATCTAATAAAATTAATAAAACTTACTTAGCAGGAGTAGCGTTGTCGTCCATCATACAAGTCTCCTCCTCAAACAGATGCACCGTCGTGGTAGCGGGGCCGCACACGCGCCCGTAAATACCCATCGTCTCCTAAAAGCACAGAATCTCCAATTAGCTGCAAGTTTTTTTCATTTTAAAAATGAAATAGCATCTCAGTGACATTGAACACAAATAGAAATGTTACTCTCGACTGTTTAAATTGTTTTCTTTCTAATCACAAAATTAACTTTATACAGCCGCAATAGTAGTACTTGAGCGTTTTAAACTATTGAGAAAGGCACAAAAGCTGGCATGTAAGGGGGGTTTTCAAAGGAGGGTCTTTAAAGGTTCTCGCAAGGTCGACATAACACATTTGATACTTTTGTGTTGCAAGCCTTGGTAGCCAGCGGTCATTGCAGTGTCCGTGGGTCTTACCTTCATGTACATGGCTCCCCGGCCGCCGCCCCGGCCGCGACCGCGGCCGCGGGGCGTCTTGCCGCCGCCGCGCCCGCGCCCCCCGCGGCTGCCGCGCCCGCCGCGCCCGCGCCCTCGCGCCTCGCTCCCAGGCGTCTCGGGAGACTTCATGAACGAATCCTCCAGTTTCGGCAGCGTACATTCCAGCACCACCTTCAACTCTTGCGTTTCCGGAAATATTTTCATGTCCGTGCTGGAACAGGAGTCTCTTTTTCGGCTACTCAAGGGGGTCGTACACACCGAGGGCATCTTGTCTAGCGCCTCCGTCATTCGCGGCAGCTTGACTCTCGAGCTGGTCGGATCGATCTCTTCGGGGGTTTTTTCTTCTTTGATGAAAAACTTGGTTGCGGTTTCGACGACGGGTTCGACCTCCTTGGGAGGTGTAGACGCGGCGCGCTTCACGCCCCGCCCTCGACCCCTTCCGCGTGGCTTCACTAGTATCGCTGGCCGGTCTCTGAAAGTTAAATATTTTAATAGTTCATTAAATCCACTCAGCATTGAATAAATTACGACCGATTTAGATATTTACCGAATTTGTACATACCTGGTTAAGCGTAAGGATCGCTGTGGTCGCTCTTCCAGCGCCGGAGTCGGCAATGTGATGGCTTTCGCACCCTCGGATAATGGTATTTTTCGCGGCCTGCCACGCTTTTTGGGTTGCGGCGTTAATGGAACGCTTATGCTGTCACTGGAAACTTCGGTTTTTAGGTGATCGACTTCCAATGGATCCTGAGATACGTCATCAGCGACCATATTAAAGTCGTGGGATTCTGAGTTTTCATTAATGATCATTTCCTGAACTTGTGGATGCGTGTTCTCAATGGGATTTATTTCCACCACATCAGAACTACCAGTTGACGTACTGGAGTCCAATTCAGAGATAATTGATTGAGGTTTTTCTACACAGTTAATAGTGTTCAATGGTAAGGCTTGAATTTTTTTAGCTTGCAAATTTGATAAGATATTGTGAAGCTTAGAATTACCATTTTTTGAACAGTTTTCATTGTTCAAAAGTGAATGATTTACAGTTTTTACAGTTTGCTTACTTCCTAAACCAACTTTCATAGGAGGGGGGGAAGCGTTTTGAACTTTTGTTACAGGAGTAACTGTGAGCCCTTTGTTGCTTAGAAGCTGTCCAAGCTTTAGTCGTTTTGTTTCTAATACTGAGAGCTCTGGTTCTTTATTTGATGGTGGACTGATTTCCACTGATGGAGGTCGCTTGTTCGCGTTTCTTCTATTAGTTGGAGATTTTTCTGATTCCTGAACGATTCTAGAACTACGTAGCCTTTTTCCCAGAGCCACGGTAGGTGATAAACTTGCCTCTTTTCTTCTACTGTTCATTATTCCTTTTTTCTGCTTCTCATTAATTATTTCTTGAGTATTTTCAGGTGAGTGGATACCATGACTAGGTTCAGGCTTTTTTATTTCTTCCGTTATTATTTTTGCAGAAGATCCATGATCAGTTTTATTAATTTTTAAAATAATACGCGGAGAGTCTTGACCTGAGCTCTGAGTTGTGATTTTTTCAGAAATATTAATTTCTAATGGTTTTATAACACTTTCATTTTCTGGTCTGAGGTCTTGAGCCTGAATATTAGAAGTAGCAGGTGGAGAAGTTTGATTCACTACATCTAGGCTTGACAGATTGCTTTTCGTTATATCATTGCTCAGGTTAGACTGTGTTTTAATAATTTCATCACAATTTGAAAAGCTTGGAGAGCTTGCTTGAGATGGTTTAGATTTTTCGTGGATAGATATATTACTTTCATTTATTTCTGGTTCTTTAACTCTAGTATCAACATCTTTCTTTTTATTTTCCAACAATTTCTTTAAAAGTGTACAATTTGACAAACTCGTCTGCTTTATAGATGGCGGTGTTGGTACAGGATCTATGTCTGATTCTGTATTGGTACTTAAGTGTTCTTTTCTGTTCATAGTTATGGACGCCGAAACATTGTCTCTCTTTAAATTGAGCTGTTCTAAATCATTGCTGTGGTGGCTATTCAATGAGCTAGATTCTTCTGATAAGCAATTTTCTTTAACCAATTTATGGTTTCCAGAGGACACTGCTATTAATTCTGTGTCCTTTCTATCCATACTTTCAACTTTTTCTGCTACTGTTCCTTCACTGGACTCAGATACACAATTTTCAGTAGTTTGATTTAAACTAATTTCTTCTGCACCAGCGGAACTATCGGAATGACAATTACTTAAATCATTCTTGACATGTTCAGATTCTATAATTTTACCTATAGGTTTTGCAATGGGCTTAACATTAATTTTAGATACAACTGGTATATTATCCTTAATATTGTTACAAACATGTTCACTTGCCTCATCAATATTATTGATCATTACATTTTCGTTGCATGAAGTGTCGGCCATTGCTTTCATATTTATTTTCAACACTAAAGGAGGATTCTTAGTTAAACCAGCATCCATATCATCACTGATTTTTGCCTCTGTAGTCTCTTCAGGTTTGATTACTGGTTTAATGGTTAATTTAGTCACAACTGGTATTTCTTTCTTAAGAGAAGAAGGCAGTGTTGTATCATCTGGCTTAACAATAGGTTTAATGTTCAGTTTAGGTACAATAGGTATGTTAGATTCTGTAGAAATATTTGCTTTAGCCATATCTTCAGAGTCTGTAGGTTTTAAAATAGGTTTTATATTTAACTTTGTAACAATAGGTATATCAGCATTATCATCACTCGAATTTCCTGTTTCAGATGACTGATTCTCTGATTCTTTTGTATTTTCTTCTTCCGGTGGCTTAATAATAGGCTTAATATTAAGTTTAGTAACAGATATACTATGTTCATCTCTGTCTGCATTCCATTCATCACAGTCTTTTTGTTCTGAAGATTTCTCTTCAGGGTTTTTTATTGGTTTTATATTTAGTTTTGTAACCTTAGGTATATCGTCTAAACTAGAATCTATTTCATTATCTTTAGGTCGTAGTATTGGTTTTATATTTAATTTTGAACCTACAAGAACTTTGTCTTCCTTTTCTTCGGAGGATTCCCCATCCTCTGTAGGTTTCAAAACAGGCTTGATATTTAATTTTGTCACTACTGGTATATGTTCAGGACTGTCACACATTACTGTTGACTTTTTAGGAGTCTTGGATGATGGTTCAGGGTCGGTTTTTATGACAGGTTTGATTGTGATTTTAGGCACATGTACGGTTTCCTTTACTTCTCTGCTAGACTCTGCAACTTCAGTATCACATTGAGCAACTAAAGTTTCTTTATTAGTGTTTTCCGGTTTTAGTGACTTTATTGTCAATTTTGGACTAAGTTGGCTTTCAGGTTTCGCAATAGTTTTTATTGTAAGCTTTGGAACCTTCCCCTCCGATTGACTAACAATTACTTTCAATTTAGAAACAGAATCTGATTCCTCTTGTTCATTATGCTGAAGACCTGTTATTGTGAGTTTAGGAACATTTTGTTCTGTGTAAAACTTACCCTCAGATTCGGTGCCAGGTCTACCAAGTTTTATGGTCACCTTTGGAATAACTTCAGAAGCTCCTGGATCTGAGGTTGAGGCCTGATCTGAAGTACTTGTTTCATCATTTTCTGAACATTCCGATTCTGATATTTCACTACTGCTGGATTTTCGGTGTATATCATTTATCTTTTCTGGGGGCCTAGGAATAGGTTTGATATTTATTTTAGTAATATTTGGAATTGGCTCACTGTCAACTTTGTCAGATTTCACCTCCTCCACTGCAGGTGGTCTGATAGGCTTGATTGTAAGTTTGGGGATGGGAGATTTCATTTCCTCTGATTGTTTACTACCAATTTTGATAGTTAGTTTAGGGATTTGTTTGTTTGATCCTGGAGTATCATTGCCAGAAACAGAACAAGGAGCAGCTTCAATTTTCTCGTCATGGTCAAGTGCATTTTCATCATTAAATACAGGTTCTGATGCATTAGACACACTCAAGTTAAGCTTAATGGGAGGAACTTTCTTTTGAACATCCTCATGTTCAGTGGCATTTTCCTGTGGTGCTGGTTCACCCGAGGAATGGCTGGGTTGTTCATTTTCTTTACTTACTACGGGTATTTCATTAACACATTCATTGACCTGCTCCATGATTGGACTTGAAGCTGGCGCATCAGATGGACAGACCTGGCTGGGTTCCACTTTAACATCATCTCCAGTTTCTGTGGTACTAATGCAATCCGAAGAGCAATATTCAGATCCAACTGCAGGCAAATTCGCAGAGGAGGTTGATGGAGTCTCACTTTCAGGTGCCACCACTTGATCATGAGATTTTCCACTTTGACTTCCTGATGGTGCAATTTTTTGTCTTATTAGCTTAATTTTTTTAGGAGGAGGATTTGTTGATGTCTCTGCTTTGCAGATACTAATTTCACTTACATTGCTATTCGCTTCATCATTTACATTACCATGTACAGGGACGACGACATCCGACGAGCTGGAGACATCTTTTGCAACACTTTCACTGCTTGTTTGTCCAGTCACTTGGATATCACTAGCTCGAGAATCAACAGTTGAGGACACAGTAGTGTCAGGTCGGCGATCGTACGGCGTCGGTCGTATAAGCCGCCGACGCAGAGGCGACCTCGTTGCCGATTCTGGTACTATTGCTCTCCCCCCACTAACACTTGCATCACTTGATGTCGACTCGGCACTTTCAACAGTCACATTGTCTCTGTTATCACTAGAAGTTACTTGCTTCACTGTCCGGTCATTCGATTCACACTCACTAATCTCACAAATACTTGGAACTGTCTCTTCAACACTGCTGGAAGGAATATTTGGGGGCGGGCAGTCACCAACTGACTCTGGTGTCACATTTGAAGCCAGTGGGACATCAAGTTTTGATTCTGATTCCTCACACACTTCAGGCACAGAAGAACTAGCCTGGGATGGTTCAGCATTACTGCTTTTTGCAATGTCAACAGTGACTGAACTTTCTGATAGGCTCACATTTGGAGTGTCAGGTAGGGACTCTTCGGGTGCACTTGTCCATTTGGCACTAGTAGGGGACGACACTAGGGCAGTCGGTGTTTCTTCTGAGCTTTGTGTTGTACTAGTATCTTGTTCAGGTAGTAAAACGCTTTCATCAGGTCCCGGGTGCGACGTACCGGCGCCCTCCTCCGGCGGGGAGGGTTCGCTGGGGGCTGGCGGCGCGGAAGGCTCAGGTGATGTGGGAGCGGGTGGTGTAGGCTCGACTGGCGTTGGCGCAGGAGGTGACGGCGCGGACACGGGTACATCACTTTCTGTGGACAGCGGTATCCGCTTAGGCGCTCCTGGTCCGTCGACGATCTCGTCGATCATATCCAGAATGGCCTCAGTGCTAGCATTGTTGTCGTGTGTGGACGGCGACGGGACGCTGTCGCCGTCGAAGTTGTCCTCCGACATGGCGCCGGACTCACACGGCGTCCGGACCCCCGATGCTTCTCGAGACGCAGTGGCGGTCGCGTCGACCTCCGCACTCGGCCCGAGATCCTTTTCCCGCGCCGATGCACGGCGGCAAGCGTTCGTCGCGGCGCCCGCATCGTCTTCTGAACTCTCCATTATCTACTGTTTTGCGACGCTGTCATGTCTGAAATACAAAACGCTCGCTGGGTGATATTTACGTTACGAACGGGTAACCTGACGACGTGCGAGATTGACAAGCTACAGGCACCATTCTAATTCACCATAACGCTACTAAAATTCGTTCACGGGGTCCACAGCGATGATTAATATACCTACACATGTATAATATTTTCATATTCACGACGTTTCGATCTCGCTCGATTGACCGCGAGGTCTTGGAAACTATTTAACAGCGTAAACCGGCAAACAAAAAGCTTGTATACGCCATTTTTAAAACCAAAGACATGGCAGGTTTGGCTGTATTGGCCTATAAAAAATATCTTCAACCAGACAGTTCGGCCATTGTCGTGTTGGTAAACTGCCGAAGCCCATAGATCGCTCCACTGGTGCATTTAGCTTGTAAAAAGAGTAATAAATATGGCTTTCCACATGTGTTAAAACGAGTCAGATAATATTTCTTCAAGTTCTGTCTCGGGACGAAAAGTTGAGCGAGTAATAAAAATATTATTTTAATATGGCAACAACTTAGAAACAAGCGGAAGCGAAAGCAATAAAATTAATTTACGTACTAGTCTATTTTTATTCTTTTTGTTTTATAATTATGAAAAAAAGCTGAGATTTTAAATTGTATACATAAGTAAAATGGTTCTACAACACGAGACTTTTGACAAGTTCAATAAAATGATTTCAAATTTATTTAAAATTACTATGTTGGCGCTTCCGATTTTTAATGTAGTTTGACATCACACGTAAAGGCTATGTATAAAACACTGTGTGGATTTATTTAATCTGTATCTTAAGAACCAATTTAAAAAATCAAATTTTACCTACACATGAGTACATAATTTGACCCTTGTGTGACCCAACAAAAATAGGTTATATTTACAAAAAATATTTTACTTTTATCATGACGACAATAAGACCATTTACATGTGAGGATATGTTAAAATTCAACAACGTGTAAGTTAGTCCTGATTCATGTCTTGATGTTTCTTGACACTTTTTATATACGAAAATAACATTTCAGGAACTTGGATCCTTTGACAGAAACTTATGGTCTATCTTTCTATACTCAATATTTGGCTCATTGGCCAGAGTATTTTCAAGTTGCGGAATCGCCGAGCGGCGAGATTATGGGCTACAGTATGTACTATATCACGTTGAATTCTTGCAAACCTCTTGTTTTGTGTTTACTAACAAATAGTTCAATGCAAATGCCACTATACTTATCTGAATTCCAAGTTAATTGCCTTGACCCTCATCAGTTGTGTTAATTGGCTAGTCACTTAATCAAGCGTTTTATTTTTTTTCAGTTATGGGAAAAGCAGAAGGGCTCGGCGAGAACTGGCATGGACATGTAACTGCTTTGACTGTCAGTCCCGATTACAGGAGACTAGGCTTAGCTGCCACTTTAATGAGCATTTTAGAAGATGTATCAGAGAAGTAAATCTGTATTATTGAAATTAAAGGCAATTTTAGTAGAAGTTAGGCCTATAGTAAATGGAAGATGATTGTAAGGGGCAACACGTACAATCAACCTGCATTTACCTTTAATAAATAATTGTTAGAGACATGAAACAAAAAACATTTTAGTGCAAAACATTAACAATTATTTAATTATAGACCATATGAAATAAATGACCTCTAAAAGACCCTAAAATCATTTTTCAGATTCTATTCCAACATCAATTACTTTATTGACTCTTTTT
The DNA here is from genome assembly GCA_963691745.1 of Ditula angustiorana. Lineage (NCBI taxonomy): Eukaryota > Metazoa > Arthropoda > Insecta > Lepidoptera > Tortricidae > Ditula > Ditula angustiorana. The sequence goes on from OY829488.1 coordinate 5,306,885, forward strand.
ATTTATTCATTTGGACACTTTTGATTGAATTATGCTCCTGAAGCATTAAGAGCTATAGCTAGCTATAGCCTAACCATAGTTTATGTAACCCCTGGTATAATCTTTTCGTAATAAATTTGATCTGACTTCCTTGGCAGGGATTGGCATGTTTTACATATATAACTGAGAAAAGGTTCTACAGAGAGATTTCAAAACTGGTCAGGCTACAAATATATAATTCTTTTTACAGGAAAAAGGCTTACTTTGTGGACTTGTTTGTGAGAGTGAGTAACAAAGTAGCCATTAACATGTACAAGAACTTGGGATACATTGTTTACCGGACAGTTCTGGAGTACTATTCTGGGGACCCTGATGAAGATGCTTATGGTAATTTAATAATAAACCTCAAATAAAATTGACTGTAAAAATCTTGTATATTACCGAACTGGACATTGACTATGCTTTATTTAATTTTCAGATATGCGAAAGGCCTGTTCCAGAGATGTGAATAAAACTTCAGTTATACCATTAGCACATCCTGTTAGACCTGAGGAAGTGGACTAAAATAATTCATTTGCCATTAAAATATTTCAAAAAATTCAAATTCATTGATTTATTTTTAAACATACAAAATGAAATACTTCATTACTAATCACTGTCACTACTGCTACTGTCACTATCATCTTTATCAACATTTGCATCTGGTTGGTTCTCTGGTTGCTCTGTATCCTGTTCTTTCTCAGGTCGTTCCGGAGTATCAGATGAAGTTTCAGGCTCAGGTACTTCTTTCTGTTTGCGCCACTGTTTAGCAGCAGCAAGGAGCTTGAGATTAGGCCTGACCATTTCATCTTCTGGAAATATGTAATCAAACACTTCCTCCCAACCCTCTTCAACTCCATCATCGCTGACAATTTTTTGCCTCTTCTTAACCCTCCTGGGCATTTTAGCCAGGACCTTCTCAAGCTTGATGTCTTCACCTATTTCAGTTTCGAATTCCTTCCAAGCTTCTAAAAGTAGAACTCTCGCTTCTTTTTCTCCAAGGCTTCTAAGGCTGTCATTGGCGCGCTCATACACACGTCTTGCCAATTCAACATTGATGTTGTCAGCATTTTCAGCATTTAGTTCAAACTTTGCATATGAAAGCCAAACTTTAACATGCACAGTTCGTTCTAGTAGTCTCTCGTAAAGTTGTCTAGCTCTTTCAGTCTCCCCTTGAGCTACTTCAAAGTCAATGTAACTCTTCCACAAGAGTTCTGGCATGTCCAATCTTTGTTGCCCTACAGCAATTTCATAAATTGCTCTAGCTCTATCAATATCCCCTAACAATGTTTCCAGCTCTCCAAACTTTATCCATGTTATACAGTTCTCAGGCCCATATTCCAGGAATTTTTGATACAGTATTCTACATCTGTCAAATTCTCTTAATTGAATCTCCAAATCAATATAACCCCTGTACAATTTATCGCGTGGACACATTCCCAAAGCCATACCTAATGTCTTCCTTGCTTGTTTTAAGTCTTTACATCTCACTTCAAACTGAGCATACATAAGCCAAATTTTAGAGAAAGTAAATATTTTATGAGGTATCAACTCCAAGCAAGTTCTATATACTTGTCTGGTGCGTTCAGTGTCTTCAGCTTCTAATTCTTCATATAAAGCATAATTGATCCACAAGTAGATGTAACGCCTCCAAAACTGTTTGTCCTTTGAAGGAGGTACATTAGCTATGGCTCTCTCATAGGTATCTCTTATATCATCAACATTCCCTTCATTTTCAACAAGCCTTATATAATCAAACCAGGCATCATAATTAGTGGGATTTTCAATAACTTCTTGCTCATACATGTACTTTCTCTTATTGACAATAACATCCTCAATACCCGACCTGTCACCATACTTTTTCTCATGTATTGTGTAGGCCTTGTATAATTCCTTATTTCTGTCTTTGGGAATGTGATCTAAAGCATACTTGTAAATGACTCTAGCTCTGTCATGTTCTTTCTGATTTTCTTCAAACTTTGCAAATGCTATAAACATTCTTTCATCCAAATCCTCATCTCCAAAGAATTCGACAGCCCTTTCAAATACTTTTCTTGAGCCATTGATAAATCCATGGTTTTCTTCAAACTTTGCATACTTTATCCAGTTCTTGACATCAGGATGTACCATAACAAATCTTTCGTATATCTGTCGGGCTCTCTCAAGTTCTTTGTATCTTAATTCAAAGTTGATGTAAGTTTGCCATGCTTGTTCATCTGGCTGCCACTCCATCCATCTTTCAAAAACCTAGAAATTTAATAAGATTTTACTAATATACAAAAAACTTGTCAATTTTGTAAAAGATTTTAATCACATTACAACTCACCTGTCTGGCACCTGCCACATTCTCCAACATTTCTTCCATGTAAGTATACTTGTACCAAAACTGCGAAACTCTTGGCAAGATGGTAACAGCCCTGTCCCACAAGTTACGAGCATGGTTCACTTGTCTGTTTCTCATTTCCATTTCAGTGTATTTCAACCTGTAAAGGAATCATTAGGCATTTGAACAGCAGGCAATTATAGAAACAACCTGACATATATTACAAAGTTTTTTTTTTGTTTTTTAATAATATTACTGTTTTAATTTTGTTAAATCAAGCATTAATGGTGGATACCCAGCTTTAGAGCTACATCTAACCAATACAATAGAGATGCGATAAGAATCAGGGTTGAAAAATACATTTAAAAAAAAATCTAAAAACACGATGTTTTTATATTTAAAATTCTAATTTTTTTTTGTTGGCGCGTTACATGCAGTGTACAGTGTTTTGTAAACTTTGCATGCGTTATAGTCTTAAATTTGTTAACAAACACAAGCATTCATTTGTTCAGTTCTGTGTAATGTTACGGCTGCATTGCTTGTGTGACTAATTAGATAACTTCTTCAGCTGCTGTAGAAAGAGTGTTTTACATCTTTGGAATTGTTTCGTAAATTAAATTATTAAAATCAAAATCGTTGATTGTGCCAACCCTGATAAGAATCCACCAATCACAATGTTTTCAAATGCTGTTGTGTTGATTGTATGCCACTCTGGTGGATAATTGGACTTAGGGCAAAGTTATAAAGAGAATTAAACTCTTACCATAGGGTAACATTTCTGTGGTCAACATCCAAAGCCCGTTCATAGATAGATCGTGCTCTCTGTACCTGCTTCTGTGATTCCTCCCATTGAGCATATTTGAGCCAATTTCCTATAACCTAAAATTAAAGCATAATGCAAACTCAAAATTATTTATTGTTGCTATATGAAGAGAGTACAATGTTGAGAAAAAATAACTACTGAGAAGGCACACACTAATCACAATAAGAAATAAGTTATTAATAAGGATGGCATTCCTTCAGTACAAGTTTTTATTTAAATCCACTTTATTGACTTATTGGATACTGAATGATACAAGACTGAATGCCAATGGGAAGTAATTATATACAACCACCATAAAAGAGCACCCCAAATTTTTAGCTTTTGAAAAAAACGTATAAAAGAAAATATTTTTCTTTACATACGAACTTACAAGTCTGTTTTTTCTAATATTGTCTTCAAATGCCTTCCGCTTACGGTGCTGGTAGTCCCTTAACTCCTCTGGGTCAGAGATTTTTTGTTTGGGAGGAGGTGGCAAAATTTCCAAGTCTCTCTCTTTGGCTTCACGGAGAAGTTGCTCAGCAGTAATCTGTATCTCTGCCGGAGCTTTGTTTTTGACCTGCAACGAGGGAGATTCGTAACTGCTGTAGTACAAGGTTTTAGGAGGTTACTAAACTTGAGGTTTGATCTATTTACCTTTGCCACTTTGGGCATTTTTGTAGCTTTTCCTTCCATTTTGAAACGCGCTCAAGCACTGATGTGTAGATTTATTAAGTATATTTTGGTCGCTACAATAATAATATAATATTAATTATACTTAATTCGTAAATAAAGCCACAAGCAGCACGACACAAGCGATAAAATGACAGAGACAGGCCCACGGCTAGGAAACAGCCATACACTTGAGCCGACCGTAGAGATGTCACTTTTTTAAGAAACCCAATATCAAACTTAACGACTTGACATAGAGTTCTTTTTCATTTTAAAGGGTGAGGCGGGCGCGCCATCAACGTCAGTTTTTTTTCTTTTTCCTTTTTTTTTTGGCACTGCAGAACTTGTGCTGTGTTGTTTGACAGTAAACGCACAGATTTAAAATGAAATTTAAGGGCTTATTACACTACGCGGTATTCAGACAGTCTTACTAAGATTTAGCATAGTTATAGTGTAATAAGAGTTAGCCTGTCTAATTAGACCGATCGAATAGGTTCGACCGTGCTAACTTGCTTACTAAGACTGTCTAATACCGCGTAGTGTAAAAAGCCCTTTAGTCTGTATATTTTGCTGCCAACGCGATGTAGAAAATTAAAAAAATACATTTTGACCGTTAATTTTCGGTTGACATTTTCTTAAGCGAATTTTCTTTTTCGTTTTGCGAGAGAGAAATTTATTGACTTAAATAGCGACTAAACTCTTATTATTTGTTTCAGAAAATACCAGTCACCAGCTTCACCAGCTGCTATCTTGTTAGAGTTTCGTGATTTCACTTTATTTCTGTGGGTGTTTTGTGGCTTTTTGTGTTTTCAGAAATGTCCCGTGCCAGAAGGTGCCTCGTCGACGGCTGTTCATCTACATCCCAGACAGCAAGTGTGTGCTGGTGGCCCCGGAGCAAGCAGCTGGAGCAAGTATGGATAGACCTTCTGAGGTCTCGCAGCTCAAGGTTGACGTCGTCGCTTATTCACCGCAACCGCATTGATTCCAAGTCCTGTGTAAGTTATTATTATGAGTTATAAGGCTTGCTGTACGTTCAGCTTATACTTTAGATATATTTACCTGTAATTCCGAGGTTCCTGCCTGGGTAAAAGGTTTTAGTGATGAGCTTACAATGAAATAATTTTTCTAGATGTAATGTTTTTAAAAACATTATCCGTAGAATCAAGTATTATCAAGTGAAATCCTTCAGTTGAATAAAATTGAGTAGTTACACTACGAAACCCAAAATGTTACAAATGAGCACATTCTCCGAATTTTAGACCCATTCTAGGTGGGAAGGGTGTGTGAAGCATGAAATATTCTTAGTGTTATAATTTTTCCTAAGTTCAAACAATACACCTACAAAGTCTTTGTATTTTTCAGGTTTGCAAACTTCACTTTGAAGATAAGTTTTTGAAGGGCGATAAGAGAATTCCATTCTCATGGCCCACACTATTTACCGAACAGGAAATGTCAACTCGCAAGCCCACTTCTCCTGTTACTGTCTGTAAGTATTTCTTCTCTTGTCTTGATTCCCTTTTCATTTATATAAAGTATGAATTTAGAAACCTCATCCAGAGACATACCTGTATCTATGTACCATGGTTATGTCTCATCCGTACTAGGTCACGAGGTTATATTGTGGGGTAACTCTGGGGATGTTAACAAAGCTTTTCTGTCACAAAAGAGATGTCTTAGAGCTGATTGCAATGAACACTTCTTCTAACCATGCAGACCCTTATTCAAAGCTACCATAATATTACCTCTGCCTTGCATGTACATATATCAAGCAAATGTCTTTGTTTGATCACCTGGAATTTATTGATACACATGGCAAAGTTTTCTCCGGGGCAACTTGACAATGGAATAAACTTTATTTGCCACTTGCCACACTCAATATTTACAGAAACAATGCTTTGTATGGCTAGTAAAATTTGCAATCATGTTTCTACCCATCAAAATTATTTAAAAGTAAATTGACTACTTGTCTTATGGACACATGTTTCTACTCAGTGAATGAATATTTCAACAGTTGAGTAAAGACCTCAGGATGTCTATGATAGTATTTTTTTTATTTATTTATACAATGACAATTTGAAGTGTAGCCTAATAATTTAATTTAATTTTAAAAAATATAATTTATTTTGTTTGTAAATGTAGCAACTAATTTGACAATTTTAAATTGTAATTACATATATTTTGTTCTCTTTTGTTCATCCCTTAATATTTCTATGCCTAATCTGGCAAGATATGCTGAACTGAATTATTTGTACCATCTTCTCATCATGTACCATATTCAAGGAAATAAGTGACTATTCTATTCTATTTTAAATAATGTTGCAAATGAATTGAGAACTTAAAATACAAAGTGTAGGTGGCCTAGAAGTACAATTAATGGGATTTTTATGTGATAAAAAAAAAACCTAGTTTGATGTACTAATGAGTTTCTCTAACTTATGTACAATAACTAGGTATTGGTTCTAGTGCTCTTATGCTAAGGAAAAATGTTATGAAGAAACCTGCATAATTATCTCAATGGTCTGAGTGGACAGTGAAACCATCTGCTATCGTACCTCTGTAAGGTCAGATAGAAGATATATGTAGGTTGGCTATTATCTGCAACTTTGTTCGTTTATAAAATAGGAAGGTAAACTAGCAAGTGGGTCACCTGATGGTAAGTGATCACCACTGCCTGTAGACACCCGCAACACCAAGGAGATTGCAGATGCGTTGCCAATCAACCCAGAAGGCTAAGATGGAATACAACTTGTGCCGAATTGCCTTGCTCTGCATGCCGGAACACAACAGTGCAAGCACTGCTGCTTCCCAGGCTTCTATAACTGTGGCTGCGCCCTTTTATATACCACTATCTACCATGCATGACCCAAAACTTGGTCTACACTAATCTGTACTTCTATATACTATACTGTACTATACTATATAATCTGCACTATTCTACACTAATAATATTATCTATCTATATAAATAAAAATGAATTGTTGTTCATTAGTCTGATTAAAACTCGAGAACGGCTGGGCCGATTGAGCTGATTTTGGTTTTAAAATGTTTGTCGTAGTCCAGGGTAGGTCTAAACGGTGAGCAAATATGCCTCCAATAATTAGGCGGTACGAAGTTCGCCGGGTCAGCTAGTAATGTAATAATTAATCACTACATAGTATAAAGCAAAGTCGCTTCCCGCGTCTGTCTGTATGTATGCTTAGATCTTTAAAACTACACAACGGATTTTGATGCGGTTTTTTTTAATAGATACAGTGATTTAAGAGGAAGGTTTATATGTATAATACTATGAATTTAACGCGTGCAAAGCCGCGGGAAAAAGCTAGTATAATATAATAAAGAGGTAAACTTTGTTTGTTTGTATGTAGGGGGTAATCTCTGGACTGAACCGATTTCAAAAATTATTTCACAGATAGAAAGCTACACTATCCCAGACAGACATCGTTACGGCACTGGATTGAAGTAATCAATTACTTCAATCCAGTCTGAACTATTGATTGACTTTAATCTTCTTTTTCTGTGAAGTTTGCAGGATGAATAAGCTCATTTAGAGATGATATTCCAAAGTCGTTATTGGTCCCGAAACACAATCAAGAAAAATATTCGTACTTAAACTAGCAACTGGCTATATAGTGTGTGTCTACCACTATAAAAACAACACCAAGACATTTATTAATTCGTCTTACTTAAGAGTTTTAAAGTTAGTATTTTTAACTTTTAGCTTTCCAGACAGCAGGAGATCATTCTTATGCTGTTGCTGTGCAAACTAATGCCGAGTTGACAACCCAAAAAAGAAAATGGACTGAAGTAGACGGTATGTACATTACTTTTAACAATTACTGCATACTTACTTTGTTTCCATTGAAATAGGATCATTATACTACTTTGATATTTGTTTATTATTACCTTCACAGTTGAGATAGCACTCAACATGAAAAATATAAGTCATGACCACAGTTATGGGCTTAATCCAAGGAAAAACCTGAAACTGTCTAGTCAATATGGTAAATTTAAAATAATTAGTAGGAAATTTATTTAGATTCTTAGATAGATAGAACATTTGCCTGTGTAGTGTGTAGTTTGTAGAGTATTTGAAATATGTATGTGTTAGACCACTTAGACCTAAAATATTATGAAAGAGGACACCTATCTATAGTCATAAATAAAGTAAAAAAAGACAAAATATTTTTAACATAAAACTACCATACCACCGTACTACCGTTTCTCTACGTAAAATACGTGAGTGATCCGTTTTATTAATAAGTCAAAATATTTTTATTCCAAATAAACAAGAAGCATTCAAGTCATTCTAAATCTTTTTGTTCAATTGTTACTTAAGAATTTTGTTGTAAAATCGTATGGATTTCTCCATCAACTGCTATGATGATTAATAGTCAGGCGGTAAGTTAGAATATGAAGCGTTCCCTTGATTTCTAGAAGCCTTCGTGCTATCGTTTTTAATAGGAAACTTGATTGAACAAACTCGCACACATTTTTCTCTATATCTTTACTGACCCCATCATTTATTCGTAGTAACCGAAACTTAAAAAAAGGAGGACATTCGCAATTAGTTGTGTGTTTATTTTGTTTACTATGGCAAAGCCAAAGGCAGTTTTATGTTTTTAGCAGAGTATGTTTGTTTGTGGCCTCAGAACTGGGGTAGCAGATACGCACATGTGATCTGAAAAAAAGGGTATAACTCCACACTGGCCCTGTTGAGGTCAGAGTCTGATATGTGAACCAGTAGGCACTGACGGAACTCCTCAAATATTATAGGTGTATAAAAATTCCAAAAAGCCTAAAATATTCTTCTTTTAAAGAGCAAAAAAGTTAGAACACGCAATATCAATAAGTTAAACTAAAGATAATTGTTTTTGACTGTTTCTACAGTCACGCGTCATTGGAGGCGCAGTCGATCCCTTGTACGAAATACGAATGAAATGCCGGTTGACAGTTTGCAATAAAATTGTTGCTGGTCAAGGGCTTTTTTTGTCATATGTCAAAAGTATAAGTAAGTAAGGATCATATATTCCTAGAGTCAGAACTTTACAGCAAGGGATTAAAGGCGTACAATCGTTAGCCACTTAGGATGACGCCTTATAGTTTCGCTACTTCCGTCCGTTTGTCAGTCACTTTTTCTCGATAACTATAAAAGACACAAAGCTAAAATGTGTATTGCACACGTATACATATATTCATCCCGCATACATGTAAAGAAATAATGAAATATTTCCTACAACATTAGAGTGAGGTAATGTTAGATAGCTCTTTGAAAATAATTATCGATGGTTACTGTCCGTTTTAGGATTTAGAGCACCATTATGGAGTAATTGAAATTGGCGAAACATAGGCGTAAACGCTTATATTTGCCAATAATACGTAGTTTTATACTTTGTACGTTTTTAGTTTGCTTTGTAGTTTAGAATAGTAGTTCTAGTAGTTTTAATTTAAGTAGGTATGTAGCTAGATAGTTTGCTTGTTAACAGAGGTGTCTCAATCCCATGTAGCGCCCGTGTGCAAACAACCCCCTCCCCCGCCCGGGCTTACTAGCGCCGCCTTGTACAGTACCAAAAATATATTGTGCCACGATGTACCTGCGCAGTAGACCAATTTTAGTAGCGCGATAAATTTCGATCTACCAATGATAAAGTAGAATTAGTGCTATAAACTCTTACGCTTTTATCGGTCTATCGATTTCGGAGCAACATGGCGGCAGCCCATGCGCCACAGTGTACGAATTGTGTAAGCGGGACAAAGCTAAGAATGCATAGCAAGCAATACTCTGCCAGTTGCGCTTGCAAATAAAGTACAATATGGATTATTCACACGTTCGGCTACTGTCGGAAACCGGTCTGCGCTTCTCTGCGCAAACGAATACTGCCGATGCTCAATATATTTTTGGTAAAACTGTAACCGCGCGGTCAAAATGGAATGGGTACAAAGTACAAGTACCAGCACCCCCTAGGACCGCTGCGCCCGTGTGCAGTGCAACGCATACCCTGCAACATAGGTAAAGACGCCTCTGCTTGTTAAAATATTTAGATTTCCGCTTAAATAGCCAGTATGTAATGTAAAAAGCAGCTGCTTTTTCTTTGCAAATTTTAAATGAATTTAATCTAGATTTTTGTTAATGCCGTTTCAGAAATTCCAATTAGTACTAGATGTGGAGTTGGTGCATCAAGAATTACTACACAAAATCTTGGTGTGTCTGGTTCTTCGCCTTTTCGTGTAACCGTATTTTCAGAGTTCCATACCCAAACGGTGCTAACAGGGCCCCATTACTAAGCCTCCATTATACCACCGTTGGTCCGTCTGTCACAGGGCTGTATCTTTAGAACCGTAATAGGTAGATATTTGCAATTTTACTATGGCCGCAATAACAATAAATAAAAAATAAATAAAGTGGGGTCCAACTCGTACATGGCTGGCTTTTATAATAACTATTATAAGTAACGGCTACAGAAACATACATTGCATTTGCCCAACGCCCCAAACATATTACATTACTGTTACAAATTTTCTTCCTATACCCATTATGTGTATAGGATAAAAAGATTGTCGGCAACGCTGGCGTTAGTTCGCCGCGAAATTCAGTCCGCTCCCGACCGCTTTCCGCGTGCGACGTCAGGTTTTAAAAACAAAATGCCGTGTCAATTCGAACATGTTCAAACACCACCAAGAAAGTTGGAGTCATTAATCGAGGCTGAAGATATGAGAATAACGACTTTGTTTTAAACTATGTAAAGACCATGAATTGCAAATTTAAAGCATGAGGATATAGTTGGGAAATTTGTAATTACAGATCATCTCAGCACAGTTGTGCTTGAAGCAACAGTTGCTGCCACCGCTGCGACCGAGGCAGCAGCGGCGGCGCAGGGCGCGACTCCACCCGGCAACCCGGACCCTGCCGCAGAAGCATCTGCGGCACCAGCTGTGGCCCAGGAGGCGCCTAATCGCCCAAGTAAGTCGACACTAGTGAATACGTAATCTTAATCTCTCTATGAATGTAAAATTTATATTCTGAAGGTAAATTCAATTTCCTGATTGACATTGTTAAAGTTTCCTAAAGTCTTTCTTATGACACTGTAAGATAGAGCCTCACTCAGGGACACATTAAACTTTTGCGGTCAAACGGCGCAGAGTGAAAAGTCGAGACGGGTCGATTAGGACAGCTACTTAACCCATCTGTAATTTCTGTATTTGATATTTAAAGTATCAAGGATCAAACTTGATAGTAAATCGAATGATAATGTTGCTATCCTTTTATTATTTCTCATCCGGCACATAGGGCTCTCAGCAGATGGGGGATCTGCTCTGATCTTGAGCGGTTACCACTAACCCTCCAGCTGAAACCAGTTGATGAAGGATTATTTGGTTCGGATAAGATCGATTAACGTCAATTTTTTGCAAAAATCAGTGAACGTAATAAAACTTAGAAGTTGCAAAGGTCTCCAAAGGTCATTTTCGTGTGGCGACAAGGGTTCCAGTAAATCTGGCCATATTAAACTATCTCAACTTTATACCTTGTAGTCGACTAACTAATTGATTGAACACCTTTGAACCTTATCACTTTGCAATACGGTCGAAAACTAGTCAAGCAATTTTTTGGTCGACTATACAACTATTGGAATTCAAAGTTTGGTTCCCACATTATTTATGTTTTGTTTCTATGTTGCAGGGCAGCGAATTGTGAGGAGCGTTGCAAAACTGACTCCCAAGTGCAGAAAACTGTATTCAAAATGCACCAAATTATTAAAAGCGAAGCGCCGCCTCGTTTACGACTACGCGGAAAGAATTGAAAAGGCTGAACGTCTTGCTGAAAACAAGTCTTTTAAAGCGGTGGTAGAACATATGACGCCTTGTGCACAAAAACTGTTTGCGATCCAAGCAAATAATGCGAATAGGCATGTTAAAAAGAGGCGATTTACCACTGCGGAGAAAATGATGGCTCTGACTTTGTTAAAGCGTAGCCCTAAGGGCTACAAACTTTTACAAAAAATGTTTATACTCCCAACTCGAAGGACTTTAAATACCTTTTGTCAACATATAATTGTTAAACCGGGGATAAATGCAAATATTATGGCTTCTTTAAAAAAACGCGTGAAGGCTTGGGACACAAAGAAAAAGTACTGCTCCATCGTTTTTGATGAAGTGCAGCTAATGCCCCACCTAACATTTGTCGAGTGTGACGACAGCATTGGCGGGTTCGTTAATTTCGGCAAAAGAGCCGAAAAAAAACTTTGTGACCACGCCCTCGTCGTCATGATCCGAGGAATTTGCTCGTCTTGGCGGCAGAGCATAGCGTTTTATCTTTGCGAGGGCGCTACCCCGGCGGCAACGCTGAAACATATACTTAAGGTAATATATACCACAAAAATATTACCGTATTATTTATAGCTACTAGTGCTTTCATTGAGTTGATTCTCCCTGAAGTTATCTTGACAAACAAAAAATATTACAGGATATTGTGGAAGCCGTAGCAGATTCGGGACTTATACCAAAAGCGTTAATATGTCACCAGGGGTCCACGTTTCAACGTTGCATTAAAGAAATACAACAAGAAACCAGAATGCATTTGGTGCAAAACGCGCAAACAGGTAAGAATGAGTAGCAGTTATAGTATGCCGATGAAAGTAAATAAATAAATATTTGACTAATGTCGTGTCGTCCTCGCCTCTTCATTCATTCCCGAGCGTTAAAAGTTATGGTGACCACGCCACGGCCGGACGTTAGTTGGATTTTCGTATTAATTTAGAAATCTTTGGTTGCCCAACTTCCATTGGACGACTCGACGAGGTTTTTGGTACTGTTGCGGAACGACCGGGAGGCCTTTGTCAAAGTCGGTATTTACTACCTAACGTTTACATTTGGTTTGTTTGGTCGCTCATTTCTCAGTTCTTAATCTACACTTTTTCTAACCACATTGGTCAGAAACAAGGCGGTTGACTCGCCTGATAGTAAACAACGTTAATCATGCTACAGCGGGTAAAGACGAAATAATTGTGAAATTGTTTGCTTTTCTGATCCGAATTCCGATCAAATATGTTAATTGGCTGTTAGTTAAATTTGGATCCGATACTTCGTTAAAAGTTTCAATTTCGTACTAGGTGTGATGAATGTGGACTGGTGCACATTTTTTCGAAGCTACTCCCCCGGAAGACTCGAAACCCAGCTCCACTGAAATGGCAAACCCTAAAAAATGCTATTGTATGTACAATTACAATTATTGTTCCAGAGAACTGTCTCCTCATCAAAGGACACAAGCTCTACATGTTTTACGATCCACCCCACCTTATAAAGTGTGTGCGGAACAATATGTTGACAAAAGACATGGTATTTAAAGGAAATGTCACAAAATGGACCGACATTATCGAGGTAAGGGTTAACAGATTTATAATTTCAATTATTAATTGAGGTCTGTAAAATGGCATTTTATTTACTTATTTAATCAATTCAAAATTATTTTTATGACTACGGTGGTCGGCTTGTAACATACTCCTAAATCTCGATTAAGGGCTTAAACCTGGTTTAGTAGTATTTAATATGTACATTGTACATACAGTATATATAGACGACCGGATAGCTTCGTGGTTAGTGACCTTGACTATGAAGCTAGAGGTCCCGGGTCCGATTCCCGAGAGGGGCAAATGTTTGTATGATGAATACGAACGTTTGAACCCGAGTCTTGGATGTTATATGTATTTAAGTATGTATTTATCTATATAAGTATGTATGTCCGTTGTCTAGTACACATAGTACAAACTTTGCTTAGTATGGGACTGGGTCAATTGGTGTGAATTGTCCCAAGATATTTATTATTATTATTTATATGACAGCACTCTACCAGATTAAGTTTAAATCCGGTTGGTGCAAGTTGACCTAAGCATGTATGTTGAATAATTGACCGTTATCTTTACTGCCTAAAAATAAAAATGGTGTGTGTGAATTAAAGTTGAGTCAGAAGTGGCAACGTAAATCTGACTTAATTTTGTAACGACTGCGATTTTTTTTAGGTCTACAAAAATGATTGTGAAGTTGGAGAAATACGCATGCTTCCTAAATTAACTGGTGTGTAAATATTTACAATTATTTTCTACTTTTTGAGCACTTAGCAGTAAATATCTTGATGAAAGAACTTACAACCTCTGCTCTGTTGTCGACGGAGTAACTTTTACCAAAAAGGGTCCATATTGGGTTCGCTAAAGTTCATCACCCGAAATTGATTTTCCTAACGATTTGTACTCCTAATGATAACTGTTCCTAAAGTTTTGTTTTCTAAAGTTTTCGTTCCTACAATTTATTTTACTATTAAGGTAGTCTATAACACTCAGTTTTCCGAAATTTGATTTTCCTAAAGTTCACTGTTCCTAAAGTTTTGTTTCCTAAAGTTTTCGTTCCTATCATTTATTTTACTATTAACGTAGTCTATAACACGCAGTTTCCGAAAATTTTAAGTAATAACTTCACTGTTGAAACTTTATGTATTACTCCTACATTTTTTTTAATAATATTATTACTTCTATTATTAATAGGTAGTGCCTAACTATCCTAATTTGTTTGATAAAATTTGGTATAATGACATACATTTACATTTCATAATGTTAAAGACAATAATACCTAATTTTTAACATGAAACTACCGTCAGACTCAGACATATTAATAAAACGGATCACTCACGATGCGGGCGATGTCGGGCATTTCCCGACGCAAAAATACGTGAGTGATCCGTTTTATTAATATACCTAATTTTAATCATAATTTTCTGTGCTGTTATAAACAAATACCTAACACCGAAGGCTTCGCGTCTCGCTGCCAGCGAGGTACCGATTAGGGAATACGAAAGGGTGTAAAGAAAGATATGATGATTAATAATAGTATAAAAGATTGTTATGTTGAGAACATATAGGAAAACAAATAGTAGTATGAGATGTTTATTGCAACGGATATTATGAAGTTTAATGTACCTATATAATGTTCAATTTTATGAATAAAGACAAATCTACATAAAATAGATATATGATGATGAATAATAGTGTAAAAGATGGTTATGTTGAGAAAATATAGGAAAAAAAATAGTAGATAGATGTTTATTGCAACGGACATTATGAAGTTGAATGCTTAGGGATTCAGAACGTTAGGAACAGAGTAGTTATGAGTAGTGATTATTACTATGTAAATTTTTAGGAACAACATTTTCGGACTTTCGATAGTCGACATCAAAAAATTAGTTCAACTTTGGCGCACCCTAAGAATAGTCGGTCAAAAAATATTATTAATATTGCCCCTGGACTTCATGTGTAGAAGGTTTGACAAAACACCCTAAACAGAGTAACTTTGACATCCCCATCACACCGCGCGAACCTGCGAGCCAACATATTACAACGTATAGCCAATGGCCTGCGCTCCCTTTTCACATGCTCATAATTCTGGAGGTTCTCGGGGATCCAATGCCCCATCGACTTAAAGCGAGACACTCTGTAATTATAAATGAATATACAAAACACAAACAAGAGCAAAGACTCTGAATACTAACAGAAAAGGTTGTTAAAGGTTGATTTCAGAGATACTATAATGATGTGGAAATAAATAACAACTTCATGTATCTTCTTTGTCTTTACGTAGTATAAAACAAATCTATTCCTGTCTGTCCTCATGTATTAGTCCCTTTAAACCACGCAACGAATTTTAATACGGTTTTCACTGTCATTGGGATATTTTTTAAGAAAGGTTTTGTCTACATTACACCCTAATTATACCTGTGGGAAGCCGGGGCAGGACGCTAGTATTGTATACGCAATTCACGATGAACGAATGAATTATGCACCTAATATATAAAATAAACCTACATAAATACACATACACGTGATGACGGATCCTATGCTACTGACAGTATTTAATATTGATTTAATAATTTCTACAGATGAACATGTGATCCCAGCAAAAATAAAGAAAATGAAAGTCAAGAACTGCACGCAAGTTCTCAGCGAGAGGACAGCAGGGTTGCTGAAATACACCTCGCTATCTGGTACCTAATATTAAATGCCTGTCCCGTTGTATCCATACTATTAATGATAAACCCTGTACAGTGCCCGGCAGTAAATATTGCACATCGGCTAGGTCGGCTTCGTATAGCGTCGTCTCTGTCGCACGCGGGTGAGTTAATACAAATCCGAAACTAGCCGATGTGCAATATTTACTGCCGGTTACTGTACTTGGCTGAGTGTCTATAAATGCACATTATTTTGAAGTCATTCTACAATAAAGGAAAATAGGGTTTTGAATATAGAAGTTTATCTATAAATTTCCAAATGGGAGACTACGCGCATGGGTCTGCGAGATGTAAGAAAAAAATCAAGTAAAATCCTCAATTTTGTAATCTTGAACCTAAATATGTAACAGTTCAAGTATTAATTTAATTTTATAACAAATTGCCCATTTTGATTGTAAAACATTGTCATCTTTATTCATGTATCTCGTAATCGCGGTGTAATCCACGTCTGTCACTAGTCTAACATGACCAAAAAGCCTATGTAATACATGTAGTTTGTTACCATTAACCAACCATTATATTATTTGTTGTTATTACATCGTAACCATTGTATTGTTTCAGCTACATACGCCGACGGCACGCCTGTCAGCAAAACCCTCAAGAATACGTCGGATGCGGTCCTCTTTTTCGACCGGCTGTTCGACAGCGTCAACGGGTCACGTAGCGGCGCTGCCCCTGGGAAGATGAGGGGGCCTGTTAAGGAAGTTAACGGCACTTCCAAACATGTATCGTTTTGGAAGGATGCCATTAAAATTTTAAAAGATATTTATTTTATTGATTCATCTAGTAAAGATGCTTTAAAACGCGGTCACCCTGTCCATAAACGTCTCCAGACGATTGACAACTGGGTAACGACTGTAGAAAGTTTCATCAAACTCTGGACTGACCTCAAAGATATCGGTGTAAACTTCTTTTACACCCGAAATCTAAACCAAGATCCCCTGGAAAACTTTTTTGGTCGAATAAGAGCCCTTAACCATCGCAATAATAAACCAGATCCCTACACTTTCACTTGTTCATTCAAATCATTAATTATTAGCGATGTTTTAGGCCCTCATTCAGCCGGCTCAAACTGTGAGGATGATGTAGGCGTGACTCTCTTAAATTCAGAATTATTATTGGCCGTCCCTTATAATAGTTCTGAAACAGGTGACGATCGCGATGCTGCTGATGCATGTTCTCCTGTCGCAGGCCCCAGCACCGCGCGGCCGAGCGTCGCGGCCGCCCCGAGCCAGCCCGCCGCCGCCAGTGCGGCTGCGCCCTCACTGCTGCAGCAGGCTCGGACAGAGAGAATCAACGTGCATTCATCTGCGTTCACAGCAGGATTTGTATCTAGGAAACTGTTACAAAAATTTAAGTGCCAGTCTTGCAAAAACGCCATTTTAACTAGCCAGCATGGGGATGTTCACTCGTGGATAGCTGCCCGGGAAAGAAACCTTTTAAAGGGCCCTAACCTAAAGTATCCCACATGCCGGTTTGTTATACTGTTCAGGGATTTGATTAAAATTATTAATACAAATCTAGATGTCCACTGTCATAGACAGTGTATAACAAAAACGATACGAAGCGATTTTCTGCGTACCGCAGATGTCAGTTGGCTGGGGTGTGTACTGCATCATACAGACATAGTCGAAAGTTTCATCACTCTCGTTTGTCGTGTCCAAATCCATAATTGGTGTAAGACTATCAATCACATACTGAAAGGGTCATATTCAGAGAAATTATCTCGTCACAATTTGCCTTTAATGCAACAACTGGCACTTAAAAAGTATCAAGCTACTAGAGTCAAAAGATAATGCTTTTTAGGTGCAGCGGGAGCAGCGGACACCAAGGGCGGCGGCGCATCACGGACCCATCACGTTAACTCTCAACTTTCCATTGAGGTTAGTATAATTGTACTAACATCTCAGACTCTGGTATAAATACGGAGGTACATATGACTGACACCGTGACTTCATAGCTATAACGTTCAAACGACCAACATACTGCATCGTATTGAAAACGCCCAACGCTCCCTGAAAAGATTCAAATTATCGTTATAATAATAATAATAATAATATTCGTCTAGTTACGTTTCGTTTCGAAGCAGTACCCTCCAGCATTACAGAAGGCAGCCTTGAACGTTAAAGAGCGGTTAATGTTAAAGCTCACTTTACTGTAAATTATAATTGATGAAATCCTTTATACAAGACCATAAATGTACATGACATTCTTCTAATCAGAGGTTTTTCCGAACCGGTGGTAAATTTTATGACGTTCATAAATGCTACCTGTAAGCCTAATCTGAATAAAAGTATTTTGACTTTGACGTTAGTTTATGATACGTCTCTGCTTGTGCATTTTTAAAGTAATTGTTTAGTAAAGATTTTGTGAAATCCTACCCAGAACTTTGGTTTTGTTTTGTTCTATCTCTATTTTGTTCTTTTTAACTAAATTGTTTTATCGTCTCTTTATTTTCTTTTTAACAGATAATATGAGAATATAGTACTTCCATGCGCTAAGTACTTCCGAGCAAACAATTGTATAAACTACTAGTGGAAACAGTTTGGGCTTATGTGTTTACTCTTTAAGATAATTAAGGTGAACTATTATGCTCCATAAAGAGTTATTGTCTGCCTTCCTTGACGTAGTGCATACATTCTCAAAATAAGGTTCGGTTGTGTACTGTTAACAGGTACCTGTGCAGCTTAATGGTCTGCAAGTGGCGATTGCAGCCTGGAGGGAAGCACATTTTGATCTGTTCATGCTGCCTGCACATCACGGCGCCGGTGCGACACTCAACATCGTCGGCCTAGGTTCCGCAACCAACCACACCAACTTGTAACGATAATATGAAGAGATAGTGGAAAAAAATATTGTTCTTTCTGGAGGCTCGGGTTGATCTATGGGGAAGCGAGGAGGATCAACATGGGGCCTTCGAGCCCCGCCTCGGCCTCCCGTGCACGGCTGAACGGTTGCTTTATGGCGGCTTTATGACTGGTGCCAGGCACGGGACGCAGAGGCTTAACGTTAGCTGTAAATGGGCATCAGCAGATGTATAAGTTCGCTATCTCTCTGTGTTATCATGATTATCACTGTAAATATTTTGTCGTCTATTAAAAGTACTATTTATTGAACATATATTATCCGACGCATTTGTACAGTCAGCTGTAAAAATATACAGCCATAGCGTCAAATATGTATGCATCGACCTTATGTTTAGTGGCAAAAAGATGTATAGATATTTTTGACGTCTTGGTAACGTATATATATTTATGACGCTGTCCGTACAAGCTTTTAGATAACTCTAATGTTTATTAGTTTGTTTACGTCATATCTTGCAAGCAAATTTTGACTCACAGTAGTCGGATTGTTACCTTTGATGTAGACCCGTGTACAATGCGATAATGAAGTACCTTCTGTAAAAAAGCTTGTATTATAAATGACTTTTTTTGCCAAAAAACTTATTCACTGTATGTTTTAAACATATGCGTCAGACAAAATGGAATCCTGATCCACCAGAACTGTATCTATTTCACATAGCGAGTCAAATAGTAAGACACTTTACGATTTCATTTATAACGACATACTTCTATCGTGGGTCAGGGTTCCATTACATTTACCTTGTTGTAGAATTCAGTTTAAACATTTCTTCCATGTGATTTTGTTTAGTATAAATTTTGTGCTAATCCTACAACCATATGGCTGATACAAAGAAATGAATGTTGTGGACGGTTAATGCTTCTTGCATAAGATTTTTCCTACGTAACTTTTGTTTCTATGAAAGGTTTTGTTGTATAATTTTAGTACGTATTAAGAAATTGTACTGAAATTCAATTCAATTATCAAAGTATAAGAATTATGTAGGTACACTTCGAAAAAGCCTAGAATTCAATTGTAAAAGAATTCATTACATACATAAAACAATGAAATGATATTAATTCTCAAAAAGTACATTTCTCATGAGTCCTTTTTATAAACTAGATGAATTATTCAATAATCATTTAAATTAAAATGTAAATGGTAATATGAGCAAAATAGTGTTGTTGATCCATAGACATATACAGATTATGAGTATACGGTATAAGAGTTGCTCAGTATTAGTTTTAGTTAGTTTTAAGATTTTACATGCCAAACTCTAGTTGAACATGCCTTGTTATTCATTACTGAGATGTACTTCATAATCTGTAACACCCATGGATGTTCCTGTAAATAAATTGCAATCATCATATCAGCCGGAAGACGTCCACTGCTGGACATAGGTCTAGTCTAGACTCTAGCAATACAGCGATGAGATCTGTATTAATTATTCTGCAATCGTATTATTGTAAATATGGAATATTATGTGTGAATTTGCAAACAACCTGTATCCTTGCTAATTTAATGTTAGTATAAGTTAGAACAGAATTACGTTGTTTTGTTACTAATAACAATATAATTTGTTACTTTGATTCAATACTGTATTTTATTACGAGTAGAAGGCCCCCGTCGAATGCACTTAATTTTGCTTTGACGCGGGGGTCTTTAGCTCGTTCTCATCCTATAAAAAAAACTTCAGAACATTTTAGTACCATTATTACCGATATTTATTCCGTAAAAGTACGGTACGGGACATCACTAGTAACACAAATCGGTCCATATAGGTGTGAGGCGCATCACTGGCTGAGTGGCGCCCCCACGGTGCTGACGCGCTCGCCCGAACTAACTCTACGGACAGGCCTTTATAAGGGCTGTTTCCCATCTGTACTACTATATCTCTCTAATCTGTGGACAGGCCACAGAGCAGTGTTGCCGACTTAGTTTTGTAAAAGTCGCTAGAAATGTTGCAAAGTCTTCAGTTCATGTCGCTAGGTGTATGGAGCGCTGCCCATAAGAAGTTGCTAAAATGTATGAAACACTTGCAGAAATAGTCGCCGACGTAGACCCAAAGCCTGTCTGATCTAGCGACAAAGTCGCTAAATTGGCAACATTAGCACAGCGTAGAAAAAGCAGAGACAATAGTTGCTGTTTTGGAAATTTATTTCATCAGAAAGAGGCAAAAGGAGCTATGCCCATACAGCAATGTTATACGAATGCAATAAATTGTTGTATTTCATCAAGCCGCAAAAACATAAATAATCCGCAAAAGCAAGATATACCGGTTATTCCACTGACCTATAAGTAATGGACTTCTAGTCAGTGTTTAAAAAATGGCCTTATCGAAAGAGGAGTAAAAAGAGGAGTAATTCGCCCCTTTAGAATAAAAGCGACTCAATTCTGAATATGACATTTCCCAAAATTAAACCCTATGTCTTTCAAATAAGGTGAAATTTTGGGACGTGTATTATTCAGAAATGAGTCGCTTTAATTCTAAAGGTGCGAATTGTGCTGTCAGTTTCCGTGCGACGGCGCTTCTGTCAAAATGCCATACTGCACTGTGAAAACATGTAAAAATTACAGTAGCAAAGCCAAAAGAAAGGATGGAATATTGTATTTTCAGTAACTAATCTATTGTGTTATAATTCAGAAGTAATTAATTGCTCAGTCTTTCATTTATATTCGAATTAAATTACCATATCAATGATTGAAAGATTCAGAACAAAGAAACTTTAGAGCCGCATGGATGTTAATTTAATATTCATGCAAATTCTTATTAAATGCCTGATTTTGCTGTTTTCCATATGCCAGAAATCACGTTTAGTAGAAAAATAGGAATGTTAAAATTAGTAATCAAGAATTTTACCTACCTAATTTTACCTAGCTCAACAAATTCTTTTTGCTTTCATTTTGAAAAATATTCGGAAAATATAACAGAGTCCTAATAAAGTTTTTGGGACTTGTAACATTTGGACTCCATTAGAAAATAAAATTTTGGAACATTAACAGAAATAGGACTAAAGTGTTGTGTTGCAGTAACTGGACTTCATTGCATTTATAAGCTTTATGAAATTAAGTATTTTTAAACCCTAATTTCACTTTTTGATTTTCTGAAAGCGTTTTGAAAAAAATACTGAAATAGGTGTGTTTCTTAATTTTAAATAGTAAGTATGGATTCTGAGTTTCATGAGTCTAAAACAATCTTTTAATTTTTTCCATACAAAGGTCACCACCCCATTTTTCCCCCTTCCTCCCCTTTTTAATTTTTTTTTGTATCCTAAGTTGTATTCTGGATTTATTTGAATAGGCCTGTGAAAATTCCATCAAAATACGTTCAGCGGTTTGTACGTGATACGCGTTCAAAGAAACAAACAAACAAATTTTTTTTAAATGGTCTTTTTCTTAAATCTTCAATGTACTGACGTTTTGTCTTAACGATTTTATTATATGTATAGATAGATTGGGCGCATATATTTAACTTTTATGTTTGTACATGGTTGTAAATAAAGACATTGCAATTTAGAATTATTTTGATTTCACGGAAATACCACTGGGGACGTGTTAAATAACCGTTTAGTTTACAAAATAAATAATTATAATTTAACATGTTCCCAGTCCAGTGGTACACAAAAAGGATACAATCAGATCTTTAGTGACGAAGTGGCGTAGATACTTAAAGTTGAGCGAAATGCAGGCTGGGTTATTGCCGGAAGTTTGGAAAATGTCCTCTTACCAGCCTCAAAAACCATCATTTCACTCGTGGTCGTGTTGTATCTGAGCTCATGAGCCTCAGCGTATTTTTCAGACTTGTGATGCAGTCTCTCCATGCTATGAAGAAACTTAGCAAAACCATGTTTTATCTCCATAACTGACAATGTTAACTGAAATGGTGGAAAACCGTAAAAAAAAGTTTGGTCATCCAAAACAAAAGCTATCCAGCTACCAAATTTCGGGTCAGTAGGTGGGTAGTCATTTATGTGTAATAAACACACAAACATTCATTCTTTCATTTCAATAGTATTTGTGGTGGTTTTTTAATTAGTTTTATGCTTCAAAGTACATTTAATTGTCATTATGTTATTAATAAAATAAAAACTAATAATAGTTTCTACAAGTATCTAAAATTAAAATATTTAACTGTTGAATTAGGAGAACTGCGACTCTATTAGTCTCTGTTCATTGTGACAAGACAACCGCCATTTCAATGCCAATGTTTTTTTTATAAGTTCAAGCTGCCAGACATATTTTTAGAAATGCAATAATAAAAAAACCTATTTGCGACAAAACTTTATAAATGATAACTTTATACCATTTTATACAGTATGGCGTCGTAGTAAGGTTGAAATTAAAGAAAATATAAAAAGTCAATTAAGAGTGTACATTTTGAACATTGGCTTCAACTTATTCTCATTTGTCGGGCCGTTTTTCGGCTGACATTTAGTATGACATTGTACATCCATGCATTATAATATCGTTGGGTTATTCAGACCATTCCCGGATACTGTTCAATCGTGGACAGTCGCAGACAATTTATTAAAAAAAAATCATCTGCGTTTTTATACAGGGGGCCTAGCATGCTAGCTTTTATCGATGACATAATTCATTTATCCCGTTCTAACCGGTATGCGTGTGCGAATGCTTTATGTCAGCGATAAACGCTAGTGTGCTAGAGGGGCTGGTGTCCCTAAAGCACCTTACTCACTATCCATCCTGCTGTACGTCCCGCCAAGGTCATGCACGATGCACGATACACACCATCGTGCGCGCATTCAGCGTGCTACATGTAATCGAACGAAGTCAATGAGTGGATGTGGTTTAGTTATTTAAAACTCCAATAGTTTTATCAAAACGTCAAAAATGGGAGTTCTTCTGATGTTTTCAGCAGCAGCAGAAGGAAGAAAAATAGCAGGAAGTTTTAGAATAAAAAGAATCCATAAAAAACAAATTATCCTTTTAATAAGTCTATTGCGATCCATTTTGACACATTTCAATACAAGCTCTACATGTCAAATCTGCTGTACAGCAAGCCTAACCACGATCAAGTATGCACGACGCCCAATGGTTTTGATGTACAGGGCCCCTATTCTGGGTTCATGCGAGATTCATCTCGCACGAGAATAACTGTCAAATCCCAAGGAAATCTGTCATTTTTGACGTATGTGGCATGCGAGATAGCGTCTCGCATGACCCGATCCATCCATCTGCCCGACGTGCGCGGTGATGGGGGTCTTGCTGGATTCTAAATTGATCGTGCAAGTCCAGCAAGCAATTAATAATAATAACCGACGTACGTAAAACTGGTATCAAGAATCATATTTTTTTATAAAAGCGCCAATATCTCGAAAACCATGAAATGTTGCACTAAGGTCATACTTACTTAATTTGATAGCTTATGGGCTGCTCTATTAGCCCTCGAAGTTTTGGCATTGGTTTTAGGGACAGCCTGTATGTCTATGCCATGCGCAATGCAAGTGTGAACATGCCTTTATTCATTTAAACGTCAAGTGTCAAGTATCAACGTATCAAATAGATGTGTACGGACAACGAATGCCGAAAGTGTAAAAAATCCAAAATATTTTACATATACTTCAGTAAATAAATTGCTGATCACTGGTAATCAAAAGGAAATCCAAATTCACTGCACAAGGATACTGCATTATACATAGATATTTTATAAATTTACAATTAAGACAATGATTTCTCCTTACATTCGCCGTTCTGTTCTTTTACACAAATCTTGTAAGTAAATTGCAATAAATTTTAAGCATTCACTTATGAGCTTGTAAATTTTAACCATGAATCGTATCACTGTTTACAGATATTTCATACAGTCGTCATTTCGTTAATAAGGCAAGTTTTATTCAAGATCAGAGCTCGGAATTGGACCAATTCGAACATTTGAAACAAGTTATCGAAAACCACAATCAGAACTGGTCCGAAGTAAAGAATACTTTATTAAATACACAAGGAAAAATAAATTCGAAAAACATAGATGGCATATTGCTAAAATTAATGGTAAATTATAACAAATTAGATACAGCGCTATCATTTGCCAGTTATTTAGAAAAAAACGAAACATTATCATTAGGTTCTACTAATGGTTTATTAAGTCTGTATTATGAGATAGGAAAAACTAAGAAACTTTCTGACAAAGAGAAGGATTTCATACTGGAAACTTATAAAAAACTGTATGGTAAATATAAAATTTTAGATTCAGTGACAAGTGAGCGACTCCTACATGCACTTTGTGTTATAGATGAGTCAAATAAAGCTTTAAAGGTGCTAGAGGATATTCACCACAGTGGTGTTCCTAGTCACTCAGCTTATAGCACTTTAATAGCAACACTATTCAGACTCGACAAAAAAGCTGAAGCCACCGCACTCATCCAAAGCAGCTTGAGTAAAAAAAGGCCATTGCAATATGTTGCTTATGCTGAATGGATTTATTTTATACTAAGGAGATATAAAACAAATAAAAATATTGTTAAGTATTTGGAAGAAATATGTGTGCACATATCTAGGAACAGCATAACGATGGACATGGCTACCGCTGAGAAACTAGCAGAAGTTTATACTGCACAAGGATGGAGTGCTCAGTTTTCCAAAATACATAAAGAAAGGTTAGCATTTGTTTTATTAGTACTTTTTATATTTTTCGTTGCTTGACATTTTCGTTTTCGTTGCTTGATATTTTAATTAGTAACCTTTATTAATGGCTTTTTGTGTAATGGGAATGCAGCTAGTCAATCTTAATCTAAAGCTGTGTATTCACTGAGAGACACGAAACTGGTTGTTGTGAGATGTTGCAGGCATGTTAAATGTATGCGAATGTGGCATGATTTGTCTCTCAACTTTCTTCCCTAGTGAATATAAGGTTTAATATAACACATTTAATTAGAGAACAATACTTTATCTATAGTTCTTAACTTAGGTGATAATGGTGTTATTCACTCTTGTGTGCAAAAATAGTTTTTCCACTAAGTGCTCGAGTTTGTGAGAAACATGTTGATTAAAAAATATAATTAATTTTTCCTACAAGCACTTTTGCATAGATGGTTGCTTGTTGTCATGTGGTTTTCATTTGATCAAGACCTGTATGTACCTGTATATGTAAGTTTACTGTAGATAAAATGAATATAACTAATAAGAACTAAGAATAATGTAAAATGTATTAATTTGGGTTAAGTAATATTGTAGTGCCCATACAGGGTGCCAAGTGGCCTCACAACTTAATGATAACACCACCTGTCTGTATAATAACTTTTATTAATTTTTAACCAGGACATATAGCCATCAACCTAATCAGTACACCCCATTACTTACAAATGCATTAATATAATACAAGTTTTACTTTTAAAATTAATATTTTTATCAATTCCAGTGGCCAGTGCTATTCATGCAAAGAAACGTTACGATGCCTGAAACTATCAAAGGATGAGTTCCATGAACTTCAGAAAATTATCAAGGAGAAGTTGATAGTTGGATCTGATTTATTTTTAAAAACATCACCAGAAGAATTGCAGAGATTCCAAAGCTTTATACAGAAGACTGCTCCATACGACATAGTACTAGACGGCTTGAATATAGCATTGGCAGTGGGAACACCCAATAATATCCAAAGAATTTCCCTGTTAAAATCAGTTGTGGACCAATTTAAAAGGGAAAATAAAAAGATACTGCTCCTAGGCAGAAAGCATATGCTGAAATGGCCAAGACAATCTTTGGATTATTTAAGAAAAAATACATTTAGCTTTTTCACAGATAACTTGTAAGTTTTTAGTAGTTAGCCACTTGGCTGGCTCACTTGTTCCCAATAACTGTCATTATGACTTTTCATTACATTTGACGTAATGTAACAGTCCTGACTCACTGTGACAAGTTACTACAGTGGCTCAGGATTCAATTAGGATTTATCAATCAGGAATATGATTTAATTGCACTTGACTTAATTACCTGATACAACTTCTATTGTTTAGCCTATTATATTATAAATTGATTTTTTATTTATTTATTACTTATTCACTGTGCAATATTTCAAATATAGACTAGACGTTATCTTAGACCAGCTATAGTAGCACGCTAGCGTTTATCGCGCACATAAACGCTTTGGTCCCTCTCGCACATGCGTATTGGTTAGAACGGGATAAATGCTGTATGTCAACGATAAAAGCTAGCTTGCTAGGCCCCCTGGAGTGCAATTTTTAAATTTCACCGGGTGAGTATAAAGCTCAACAAAATGGCCGTTTTTCATAGAGTTTCGGCCATTTTGAAG
Source organism: Ditula angustiorana (assembly GCA_963691745.1). Taxonomy (NCBI): domain Eukaryota; kingdom Metazoa; phylum Arthropoda; class Insecta; order Lepidoptera; family Tortricidae; genus Ditula; species Ditula angustiorana. The sequence continues at coordinate 5,333,850 of OY829488.1, forward strand.
AGCTTTAGTCACCTGGTGCGATTAAAAAATTGCACCACAGGCCTGCCGTAAGCGGGCGTGCAAGGCGTGCACCGCACGCGGGCGACATGTCCAGAGGGGCGGCAATCCTTTTCTTTTATCACACCCTTATGAGATAACAATAAACAGCCTTGCTGATATGCTCAGCATGGGTAGCCGTAGATAAACAGGGGCGGCATAATCGGTATTGCACGCGGGCGTTCAAATAGCTAGCGGCGGGCCTGTCTTAGACCCTGACACAGACTGATACTCTAGTGAATATTGCAGCAAAGAGAAAGAAACATTTAATCTTTGAAAATGTACTTTCCCCAGGTCTCAAGACGATCCATATTTCATCACAGCAGCTATTCTGAGCGGTCCTCACACCGACATAGTTTCCAAGGATCTGCTTCGAGGCCACATGTTCTTGCTGAAGGATGAGAAATTGAGACACATGTTTAAACGGTGGCAGTGGCAGCACCAGTGGATGGTGTTTGCTACCAGAGGAAGACCTCAAATATTGGTAATTTAATTAGCTAATTAGGGGATTCCTGGTGATGGTTGCGGAAAATCGCTCGAAGCGTGCAGCGCGGTCGTTGTAGCTAGTTTTGAAGGTGGCATAATACCCTGTTTTTATAAAGATGAGAAATATGATGAGAATAAAAATGGAATTGATGATTTCACTTATACAAACACTCTCTTTTCTATATGTAGATGGAGCTCCTGTTCTGTCTGTACCTAAACTTCACGAGACGCATACGTTATATAATAGCGGCCCTGACCTGACCGCCCAAGTAAAATATATCCCTCAGTGGCTCTGTCTAATATTTTGTCAGTCACTAAATCGCCACCAAAAAGATAACAGCTCACCAAAAATGCCGTCATATCCTATAAGCACCTATATAATTTGTTCTAACACATCAAGTGTAGAAAAGGAGGGTAGAAGATTTCATTTGTAAGTTATTTTTCTACTCATTTATGTAGCTAAAAACGACAGAATTCTGTGTAGGCAAATAATCACACACGGCTACTCCCGTTCTTAATGCTCTAAGAAGCAAACGAAAGCCAGAGTTGACAATGGCAGCCTCCGACACGAGTGGCTGGCAGTCACAGATAGTTTGTTTTTTTAAATTTGTAGTTTAGTCAACAACCGCCAGGAGACGCTGGTAAATGTCAAAATATATGAAGTTTTAGGCATGCCTCGCCTGGACTGTATGCTCGTGGTGCGAGTAATCGCCCGTCGCACTGGAATACTGGCCTTATAGCCGAGCGACAAAACTATCAGAACTACACACTCGCTCCTCGCTGCTCGCCAACTCGTTTCTAGTTTCTAGCTTTAATCGCTTCTGTTTATCGTCGGCGGTGGGACCAGTGCCTTCTGGTGATTACAATTAGATTTATTTTTATTTTAGCCTCCCCTAAAGTTCACGCCGTTTGCTCAAAAAATCAACGAAGCCTGGCATCTACCGTACGAGAAAGAAAACCTTGAAAGCACTGGTCAAGTCAATACCGGTGTACCTGACTTGACTAACTGGCTGTGTGTAAGACCTAAACATGTAAATAAATGAAATAAAAACTTAAAATACTTTTTATTTCTATAGGTAACAGTCGAATACAATCTAACTAAACTATAAAAGATGCAAATGCAAAACTGAAATTTTGAACTTGTATCCCATGCACAAGGGCCAAGAATAAAATAGGTAAAAAAAATGTCTACTATGCTAAATAAAGCAAATACTTGAATTGAAGCTCATCACATAAACCTTAAAAATAATCCTAACAAGTAAAAGACTGGTGTTCTGAAATAAGATTGACAAATTTAATGGCTTATGTACCTACTAATCATAAATGCACAGACTGCTAATACGTATCTGGAAACGGTCTACGCAAGGGAAGCCATGGGCAAACGGTAGTACTGACCTACTATATGTTTAAAGCCTTTTTAGTTCTAAACTTTTTTTCATATATTTTGATGATTTTGACTGACATAAGTCACAATTTGATGTTATTACTTTTGGTCATAATGGTTAAATCCCTGTAAAAAAATCACGTCGTAGCCATCAGGAATAGACATGAAAATTTGACAAAATCGTAGTGTTAACTTTCCATGTTTGGCTCTCAAAATTTTAAACATTCTTGTTTTAATTTGTTTAATTTTTGGTGTTCAAAATTACTAATTAAAGTAGGTAGGTACAGTTTTGCACACCGTCGTTATGCCTAAGTTCGGATTAAAGAAAAAAGAACCATCGGCCACCAAGGGCGCCATTCCACCGAGCAAGTCCGATCTCAGTACTAAATCTGACCAGAGCGTCAGATTCAAAGGTAATCCAATCTCTACTTAATACCTAATGAGAAGAAGCTAACGTATGCTCAGCAGGGACAGGTAACACACGAGCTTTCTGTAACATACATTTATTTCGTCCTGTGTAAAGCACTTTAGCTAGGATATTTTTAACTGACGAAGAAACGGAAGAGTTTCTCAAGCCAACCTGTAGGTACATTTGTTTTTTTTTGGCTTACCTAGAGTACCTACCTACACACCACTGCTAGCGCGTGGAAGGATATAGGTAGCTTGTCAATTTCAGCCTACAAGCCATGGTCAAGCTAAGTCCAAACGAACTATATCGTTAGATCGAATTGTGATTTTGACAAACTCAGTGATCTCAGCCCGAAACCCTCCACAACGGAAGGTGATATACCTAGGGGCAGAAAGTCTTTATCACGTCTGTGACATTCTATGCGTAGACCAAAATGCGTCACCGAAGATGTCGAAGAAGCAGCGTCGCAATATGGAGCGCGTGGAACTGCTGGCGCGACCGACGGCGCGGCGCCTGCGCTCGCTGTGGGACGAGAAGTGCGCCGTGCTGCCGCCGGACCGCCGCGACAAGATCAAGAGCGCACTCGAGGAAGACTACTTCTTGAGTCCCGAGTAACATGTCATATTTATTTTATCGTACGGCATCCAATAAGAAAACATCACGACTAAGGGTAGTTATACAGTCACGTTTAGCTACCTACGCCAATAGGTTAAGTACCTACACTTAAATCTAATATAGGTTGCTAAACCATGCGGCAGCGTCAGCCGTCAGTACAATCAGGTCTAACTTGGTAACTTGAGGGCCTCCAAGCTACCATCCTAGTACCTATACATATTATGGCAACTTAAATTGGATCCATCTTGTTGAGCCAAAAGTTCGACCTCACCTCACCTCGGCTGTTTAATGAGGGTCATGACCCCCCCCCCCCCCCGGAGTTGAGTCTAGTTCGAGCAATGATACTTTTTCTATTACATTGGTGTACTGGACCTCGACTATAATTATAACCCCCTTCTGACTCGAAGGCTGAATCCGCCCTTGGTCGAACTGCCATTTTTGTAAGGTCTTTGGTTCGGTGTATAGGCAAACGGAGCAGTACTTTCAAGCCCTGAACGAATCGTCGAAGCGCTGGTCGGGCCCGGGCGGCATGGCGGGCCGCAAGGAGCAGGCGGACAAGGCGCGCGAGCTGCGACAGCGGCAAAAGTGGCTGGTCAACTTCAGTGCCCAGGTAGGTACTGTAATACAAATTGATTGTGTACTATTGAGTGTAATACGTCTTTAATTGGTTAACGTACAACAGTAGAAGAGTCCCCGTCGAGCTACAGTACTTACAGGTTGGACCATTTGGACCACGAAGGGGATGAAGTAATACTGCTAATAGTCCTATCATGCACAAAAAGTAAATAGTGCACAAAAACTAAATAGTGCACAAAAAGTAAAATTATTTTTATTTAGATTAGGCGTATTTTGGATTTGGCTTGGGTTTATTTTGGCTGCTTCTGGCAAGGCATATACGCTGTATATTTAGATATTTTAATTATATATCTTCTTCAATTATTTTTATTTATGTAAATTGTATGTTACGGTATTTTAAATGTGTTTGGATATCTCCTACTTTGCACTGCCCGTTGTATTTTACCTTACGTTACTTTACTACTTTTCACCATATCTCTTCCGAATGTTGTCTGGAAGAGATTGCTGCTAAGCGATAAGACCGCCTATTGAATCTCTGTAAAATTTCCGTGTGTTATTTTTTATATTGTTTACTTGTGTAAATTAATACACCTAATAACTGGTCTGGATCTAGGGAAGGTAGGTAAGTACTCGTGTGATCCTATTATGAAACTCGCTGACGCTCGTTTCATAAAACCACACTCGTGTTTTAAGACCCCTCATTATGCAACAGTTGCATAAAATACTATTATTACCAGGTGGCTTACCGTCTGTGCGACTACATTGCAAAAGGGCAGAAAGAGATGCTTGTCTCTAACAGACTGCGGAGCATCGCAGATGTCGTCTTGGAGAGAGTAGCTGAGATACTTGGTTAGTTATGAATGGCACCTAAATTAATTCCGTAAATATTGTTTTTTTTTTATAAAATAGAAAGGTAAACGAGCAAGTGGGTCACCAGATGGCAAATGATTACCACCGCCCATAGACACCCGCAATAGCAAGGAGATTGCGGATGCGTTGCCAACCCAGAGGGCTAAGATGGAATACTTCTTGGCACAGTAATTTCACCGGCTCACAGTGTTTTTTTTTCCCTTAAATCGGACATGCCCTCTTTATGCGAGAATCAGATAAAACTTTTCATTTGGAATGCATGACTAAAACTCCCATGAATCTCACTTCAATAGTTTTAGAGAAAACCGTGGTCAAAGTTTTAGTTACGTTTACGGGAAGTTTTGAAAAAAAATATCTAGTGACCAAATCATTGCCGCTTTTTTATTCTTTATATTGTGGTTTGAAAGACCCTACGTGGAGGCATGTTGCCAGTTTTTCCCGCTGAGCTGGTGCTTTTGGGTTGCGAGATAAACCCAGTTAAGTGTTTTTTTTGTTTAATTTTTTATGGCCATGTTTTACCATATTAGAGGCTGCAACTTGCCTTAAATTCAAGATCTAGGTAGACACTAACTCCATAAAAAAAATCAAGTTCTAATTCCGCAAAACTTCCGAGATAAAACAAAAATAAAAATTTGCGGGATAGTAAAATTTTACGGGATAAACTCGAAATTTTTAAGTGGTCATTCTTATTGTGATGTTGGTTAAGTTTACATTATATAGGCTATCTTAAAAAAAAACAAGTACTAACTGCGCATTATGTTCGAAAGAATATTTATATTGAATATTTTGAAAGACCTATGGATATAATATGAGCTGTTATTTTTTAGTAACGATAGACAAGCTATCAAATGTTCAAAGCCAGACGCTTTGTCCGTTGATAGGCAGTATGGTGCGGGAAGGAGTCCACCCTCGTTAGACATTTGTTTAAACCCCGCATATACATATTGGCCAGGAGGACACGGGGGTGAGGCGCTATGGAGCCGTCCCAGACTCATAGTGCCACTTGTCCTCAGCGGGGCTTGACCCACCCAGCTGAGGGACGTCACTCCGAGCTCCGATCGGATGACTTAATATTAGGAGGGCATGAGGGCGCCAAACCTCATGTTGGTCAGCGAGTGGCAAGTGAAGCTATGGATCACGCCATAGCCGGTCCTTCTCATGCTCCGGAAGAGACCGTAAATACGCGAGGAGTACAACTAGACCCCAAACCTCCATTTACTAGATCACGGGCCTTAGAGTTTTTTACTGAAGAAAGTAAAAAAATAAATGGACGTTCTGGGAGGCCACATGATCTCAGTAAGTCGGAAAGAGTTTGTTTAACAACACTGGGTATTGGGGATATTTTGCAGTCTCCACTTTCTGAATCTCAAGACAAAATGTTGACAACAGCTATTGGCCTTTTCATTTGCAATGCCGAGAAAAAATTCAAAGAATGTAAAGCCAATATGACCTATTTCAAAAAAAAACATAAGGAGTGGTTATGCCAACCATTTGCATGTGATCTACCTAAAGATTTACTCGCATCAAGAAACTCTGAATCCATCAATTTAGCTCCCTGTTCTTCAGTCGAGACTCCTGTTTCAGAGAAATTAAACCAAGAGCTTGTAATGTAAACTTAACCAACATCACAAAAAGAATGACCACTTCAAAATTTCGAGTTTATCCCGTAAAATTTTACTATCCCGCAAATTTTTATTTTTGTTTTATCTCAGAAGTTTTGCGGAATTAGAACTTGATTTTTTTTATGGAGTTAGTGTCTACCTAGATCTTGAATTTAAGGCAAGTTGCAGCCTCTAATATGGTAAAACATGGCCATAAAAAATTAAACAAAAAAAAACACTTAACTGGGTTTATCTCGCAACCCAAAAGCACCAGCTCAGCGGGAAAAACTGGCAACATGCCTCCACGTAGGGTCTTTCAAACCACAATATAAAGAATAAAAAAGCGGCAACGATTTGGTCACTAGATATTTTTTTTCAAAACTTCCCGTAAACGTAACTAAAACTTTGACCACGGTTTTCTCTAAAACTATTGAAGTGAGATTCATGGGAGTTTTAGTCATGCATTCCAAATGAAAAGTTTTATCTGATTCTCGCATAAAGAGGGCATGTCCGATTTAAGGGAAAAAAAAACACTGTGCGGCTGTCTTACTCTCCACGCCCCGCGCCGCTGCTTAGCGGCTGGATTAGCAACAGATTTCTCCCGTTTTCGTCCACTGCGGATTACCCGAGCTGAATAAGAAAAACATCCAACACAACCAGGGGGGTTCCACTCCGCACTGTAGGTACGCCCAGCCGCCTTGCCTATAGAGTAGGCAAATCGCAGTAGGCTGTCGGCTTGCCGCGCGCCGCACGCACGCCCTCGCTGTGTCAATGTAATTGAAAAAGAAATGCAAGGCAACCCTACCGTTACGCCAGGGAGTTGCGGGGGGGAAGGCGGACGCGGGCGGCACGTTCCTTTTGACGCAAGCCGTCTGGCGAATGTGTATGAAGTAATACGAACTTTATGAGCGTGTTAATAAAGTTGGAATTCTTTTAATCGCAGTCGAAAGAGAAGTTTCTGTACATACACATACACACACACGAATATGATAGATTAGCTTTCCGCCGCGATTTGTGCCGATGCGTTATTATTACCAATTGATGACATGTCCGTATTATCACGCTGACATTGACAGCGACTCTTGGTTGCGTGTTAGCGGTATGCCCGCGGCGGCTTTGTTACAAATCATGGCGGACACGGAAGGCCATTTAAGAGCGTCCGCTACGTCGCGCGGGTGCACGGAGCGGGTGCACGCTTATTGAACAAATAGTATGAGCCCGCACCCGCACCCACGATGGTTAGCGAACGCTCTCATACTATTTTTCTACAGGCGTGCACCCACTCCGTGCACCCGCTCCGTGCGCTCGCGCGGCTTAGCGGAGACCCTTAACCTAATATGTAACATATGCTCTATGACTCTATGTCATTCGGTGTACAATACAATACAGTACAATATGCTTTATTGAGAATTACAGATAAAGCTTAATATAGGATGTAGATGCTGATGTAGTTCCCTATTGGGACACAAAATTGATTAGGTATATCATAGACGGGAGCCTTTCTCCTCGCATGATTTTATTTGTCCTAATGTTTGGTCGAAACATCATTTGGTAAATTTTGTTTGCTGAAATCGTAAATTTTTCGTAAGGCCACTGGCGAAGCCAAACTGAATATTACATAATTAAGTAAACAGTCAGCTGGACTTTGACTAAAAACAACCAATGATATTGCTGACCTGTGCGAAGACAGAGATGCAATTTTTGAATCTCACCAGCGGCCCTAACATGACAGCCCAGGTTTAGTTTAACCCCTCCCTGTGTCTCTGTCTAACTAATGTCATAAGAAAGGGACGCAGATAGAGATAAACTAAACTTGGCCAGTCATGTTACGACCACAGGTGATTAAAGCTTACCAAAATGGCCGAATCTTTATGAAAAACGGCCATTACGGTCAGCTTTGGTCACTCGGTGCGATTCAAAAATTACACTCCAGGAGAATGAGGCGACCTCATTGGTGTGTTTTTTTGGAAAACCAACCGAACCGGGGTTAAATTTTACGCAGGTGAGCCAAAACCGTCCCGGACGCACCCCGGCCGGCTCGCCCGCTTCATGGTGGCCATCTCGGACCGCATCGCGGTGTGGATCGAGAACGCGGTGTACCGGGCCGACGCTCTGGAGCCCCTGGAAGCCGGCCCCTCCGACGAGCACATGAGGCTGGACTCTGAAAAACCACTCATATGCTGAGGTGCGGTTCTAACTTTTGAACTCTGTGGCCCTAACATGACTGGCCAAGTTTAGTTTATCTCTATCTGCGCCCCTTTCTTATAACACTAGTTAGACAGAGACACAGGGAGGGGTTAAACTAAACCTGGGACGTCATGCTAGGGCCGCTGAAGTCAAACGAGTCACCTAATAGTAAGTGATCACCACCGTTCATAGACACCTGCAATGCCAAGGATATTGCAGATGCGTTGCCAACCCAGAGGGCAAAGATGGAATACCTCTTGTGCCAGTAATTGAACCGGCTGTCTTGCTCTCCACGCCGGAACACAACAATGCAAGCACTGCTGCTTAGTGGCTGGATTAGCGAGCAAGATGGTGGCAGCGATCCGGCCAGACCTTGCACAGAGTCTTGCCACCCACCAAAATTAAATGAAAAGTCGACCAATTTTGGCTACAGGGAAATTATTTCAATCAATTGTCTGTGATGGTGTTGATTTTAGATATATTTTTTTCAGCAACACAACTGACATTGGTCAAAGTAAAGTCATGCCTTTTCCTTTACAATTATCCACCTATTTAGTTTGAGAAATATTAAAATTAAAAAAGACTAATAGATTTATGTACTACTAGCTGTCCCCCGCGACTTCGTCCGAGTAGTTGGTTTGTCGCTATCCCGCGCGAATTTTGCATTTTTACGGAGTAAAAAGTTCGTTCGTCGTACCAAATTCGTCGAGCTGTTTTGGCTGAAAAAGTAACAAAAAATTAAGCTACATGTGATAGTGTGATATACTCAAGATCTAAAATTATCCACTGCAGAATAGCAACGAGAGTTAATTGATAATTTATGATAAATGAGCTAACCTATTAAATACATATTCCAATTCAAATTGCTCGTACAGATTACTGTGGTGAATGACTAAATAACGAGATACGCCTACGTTATGATCCAGTTTTGCTGCCTAGATTATAACATTAGCATGATTACAGCTATGCTATCCTTGTCAGTGGACAATCGATATGTCGTAAAGTAAATAAAACATAGCATCGGAAGTGCGCGGTTTTGCGGGTGTTAGGCCCTTGTGCAAGGTCCGTCCGGATCGCTACCACCATCTTGCTTGCTAAGCAGCAGTGCTTGCACTGTTGTGTTCCGAGGTTGGGGAGCAAAACACCCGGTGCAATTACTGGCACAAGAGGTATTCCATCTTAGCCTTCTGGGTTGGTAACGCATCTGCAATCTCTTTGGTGTTGCGGGTGGTAGTACGGGGGACCCATTTGCTTGTTTGCCTTCCTACATCATAAAAAAAAGTACACTTATGAGCGTAAATAAATGACAATTTGATCTTATTATGACCTTATTAATTTTGACGGAAGGGGTCTAGAAAGGCGTGGAGGTTACTTTGACTATATTACGGGAGGTCACGACAAATTTGGCAACGATCACCAATATGGCTGATCGGAAGCTCACAAGATAAAGGGCAACTCCGTGATGCCAAATATGTCGGTCTGCCTGCGCTAAGTGGTTGCGTTATCAAAATATGGCGCCTGCAAAACCAGTTATTGTTCCCAAAAAAAAACGATAAGTAAAATGGCTGAATAAATTACAGAAAGGAAGTACCGGTTGCACTCATGTGAATTCTGCTAAAACTGAACAAATATTTGGTCGCGTTTCGAAGTTCAGCTCGTTTAAAGACCCTTGATCGTTGCCAAAAAAAAACGATAACGGAAATGGCTGAATATGACGTGGTATAAAGTATCAGTATGTACGAGCTTAATGCACCAAAACTGAAAAAATCTTTGGTCGCGTTTCGTAGTTATGAAGCGGTCTAGGTTACAATATCTCATACATTGTTGGAGTATTTTTTCAAAAGCATTGGATAAATCAAGTTCAAACATATTTTTGGGGAATAAGCACAGTGTCAAAAACACCCTCCTACACTTCTTTAGCAAACCTACCCTCCTCCGGTTAGGGGTAAGTAAGATCTGGTATCCAAATAGAAGACAAGTCCTTCCTCATCTACCGAAGCTTTTCCTTTTTGAAATGTCACCTCTAGTCTTGCTTTAATGTTCAGTGCCGTTCACAGAATTTTTAGACAGGGTAGACGTTTATGTGACGGTTTAACTTGCGTTTGGTTTTCATTCATTTCAAATCAGGTGTACAAAAGCCATTTACTATCATTTCGGTAATTGTTGACGCTCAAGCTGAGAAAGACACTGTTTACTCTGTGCTATTGTATGCGTTATTTATATCATTGTGTGCTACTTATCTATAGGAATGCACACTAATCTGTATCCGCATGGTTGCGCGGCACGCATGTATACATTTTACCGGAATAGTTTGTGTCTTTCCCGTTAAGCGCACAGTGGCGCTTTTGCAACGCGATGCGAAGTGGCGTCGTTGAGCGGCAGGTAAGATACCGATGATACGCCAACAAATGGAGCTTGTTTATACTTTTAGAAGTTTCTTTATTGATAACAGGTATATTAGACGTAAGGATCAAATAAAATCAGTTTATATTTAGCAGATTGGCAGGGTGTTTTTATGTCTATTATTGAATTTAAGCTGTAGTATGTATTTTTTTAATGTTTCGTCATACTCGTACATAGGCTATTATTATATCAGTCTGCCACTAAACACGAGATCTGAAAAGGGCTCAAAGCTTTGAGGATGAAACTAGTTGCAAATCCATCATCATCATCATAAATCAAAAGAAACGCAGCATTTGAAAAATAAACTCACTTTAGAACTATAAACGAAGCCTTTTTATAATTATTATCATCAAACCTCGATTTGACGGTAGTAATTATGTAATGATGTCGTTACGTTCATTAGAACGTAACTACAACTGTTAAGTTTAAGGGTTGTTTTTCGTTAAATGTCGATGTGGATGAAAAAGAAATGAATAGGATCCAGCCCCTCTAGCACACTAGCGTTTATCGCTGACATAAAACATTCGTCCCTTTTGCACACGCATACTGCTTAGAACGGGATAAATGCTTTATGTCATCGATAAAAGCTAGCGTGCTAGGCCCCCAGAAACTGATAAGATTCAGCAGGTGAGAAAGAATTTGTCTTCCATTTGGATACCAGATCTTACTTACCCCTAACCGGAGGAGGGTAGGTTTACTAAAGAAGTGTAGGAGGATGTTTTTGACACTGTGCTTATTCCCCAAAAATATGTTTGAACTTGATTTATCCAATGCTTTTGAAAAAATACTCCAACAATGTATGAGATATTGTAACCTAGACCGCTTCATAACTACGAAACGCGACCAAAGATTTTTTCAGTTTTGGTGCATTAAGCTCGTACATACTGATACTTTATACCACGTCATATTCAGCCATTTCCGTTATCGTTTTTTTTTGGCAACGATCAAGGGTCTTTAAACGAGCTGAACTTCGAAACGCGACCAAATATTTGTTCAGTTTTAGCAGAATTCACATGAGTGCAACCGGTACTTCCTTTCTGTACTTTATTCAGCCATTTTACTTATCGTTTTTTTTTGGGAACAATAATAGGTTTTGCAGGCGCCATATTTCGATAACGCAACCACTTAGCGCAGGCAGACCGACATATTTGGCATCACGGAGTTGCCCTTTATCTTGTGAGCTTCCGATCAGCCATATTGGTGATCGTTGCCAAATTTGTCGTGACCTCCTAGTCTACTAGGAGTTCTAATAAACTTATTAGCGGCCTATTTCTCGAACGATACTATCTGGTATTACTAGGTTAATGCTTTCTCATACAAAAGCACTATTAATACTGGTCGAGTAACGTATGAGAAACGGTCCCCAGAACTGATAAGTCGACAGAATAGGTATCGATAACGCCATATCAAGATAACTAGCGCTAGTTTTTATCTCAGGTATTTCTATTAGGTATTCATAAAAGCCTGACCTTTGGAGGTTCTAGTTAGGCCTTGTTGTACACTACCTGGACCCGGTGACCTTCCGAGGGCCCTATATATGCGGTTGTCTTCTGTACTGTGATGTAGTTTGCACTCAGAAGGCTTCCAGGCAGTTCTAGTGAGATCTATTATCCTCGACAAGATGAAATTCGCAGTGAGTTACATTTTTAAATAGCGTTTTTACCGTGTTTGAATAGGTATAGGTAATAAAAAACTAATAAAATAAAGAAATAATGTAACACAGCGTTAAAAAACATCTGGCAGGAGATATCTTTGGAATATAAAAATCGATTTATCCGGGTCTTTGCAACTATTTTTAAAAGTAATGGTCCCAATAGTTACTTAGTTTAGAAGTAACTTTGCAGTTTCGTAGTAGGTTTCAATAGAAAAAATACTCTTGCCACCGAAAGACTGATAGAGAAACAGAGCAAAGGCTTCAAACAATTAATTTTTATCTACTATTGAATCTGTGGTAAAACTTATTAAAAAAATGAAAAAAAAACCCTGTGTGTGTTCTTTTATTTTGTTTACTTGTGTGAATCAATAAAGAGTTTTTGTTGTTGTTTGTTGTTAACAAATCGTGTTGTTTTTTTCTCAGGTGTTCTTCCTTGTGTGCTTGGTGGCGATGGCGGCCGCAGCCCCGCAGTTCATCGCCACCTACCCCGCATTCACTGGCACCAGGGTAACAGCATATACATACCTACAAACGAGTCCAAACCCAGTTCCCTTTGGGGGAGTAGCAGCCCAAACCTTTCCCGTGTATTGGGGGTGGCAGATAATACTCTAAAGTAACTGATATGATGTGTAATTTGATTTTTCTACACACATATCATAATTGCTAAATAACGCGTTCAAAAACCATAGAAAATGACCAGCATTATTACAACCAATGTTATTATAAGAATTTTCTTGTCTGTGGTAGTAGGTAAATCTGTTCTTTATTGGGTAGTTAGTATCTCTTAGTAGTCAGTGTTTATTGGTGATCACATTACCGATATCTCGTGACGTTATGAATTTAAATTTGGAACAGCTGTCAAAATTCAAATTGGTCTCTATTCTAGTATCCACAGATATTAAAACAGTTATCGATACGAAACGTCAACTCAGTATGTTTTTTTAATTTAAACGCACGACATTTGATATCGGGTGACATGACAATAGGGACTCTATTCGTTTGTCTATGGTTTCAAATAAACGTTCGTCTTGGCGGATAGATCGAATGGCCGCCATGACTGTTTGTTGGTTTTTTGCTGTTACGGTTTTTTGCAGTTATGATATGTGTGTAGATAAAGTTATGTATGCAACTGTATATAATTAGGCCTTAAAACACTCGTGTGATCCTATTATGAAACTCGCTGGCGCTCGTTTCATAAAACCACACTCGTGTTTTAAGGCCTCTCATCATATAGCAGTTGCATAAAATACTATTATGTTAGTGTTGATAACAGTGTTACCAATACTATTTATCAGTGTTATGTAGTTTTAAAAAACTACTTCTTAAATTTTAGAAGCAAGTAAAAAACTTCCTTTTTTAAATTTTGCTACATTTGGATAAGTCTGTTATCTAATTAGATTATTTTTATAGACCCTGGTGACCGGACCGACAGTTGTCAACGGCTACACGGGCACCGTCCCTGTTGGCACCTTTGGCACCTATCCCTACGGCACCCGCTTCGGCCCAGGCTTCTTCGGCGCCTACACATACTAAACTTTACCGGAACTACACGTCATGCCCATTGGTAACCCCCTGTCTTTGTAAATATTCGTCTCCTATTCTCATTAAAATGCTTTCCGTCTAAACATTGGTTTTATTTGAAATTCAATCACTTGAATTTTAAGACTAAAATATACCTTAATAAATTCAAGCGTTACTTTGCGGAGGTCCATATCAACAAACTGGTACAAATTACCGTGCTATTCCGCGAAACCAGTGCTGTGCTCGTGTGCGAAACTCGCGTAGATAGTGTAGTTTTAGCGTTTAGTAGTGGTTTATGATTGAGTCTGTGTGATACATGTTGTTTCGTGTGGAAGCGGGGGAGGGTGGGTTTTTGCATGAAATATCGCGCAGACGCAGCTGCTTTATATTTGCTCTGCACTGGTTTCGCGGAGTAGCAAGGTAATTTGTTCCAGATTAAAATACATATACTTACCTTATATTATACAACGAAATAAAATTTATAAATATGAAACATTTGCGAAAGATTGAGTTGTGCTTGCGAATATTTTACCTTTATCCGTTCAGAGGCGATGTATCGACCACATACATGTATAATATAGAAATTGAATCTTAGTAAATACTAATTTGCTTGAATTTAGGTCAAAAATAGCTTGTTTTCAAATGTTATTCCAATGCGTTGCGAACATTAAATTGTATTTGAATTTTATACGTAGCATAATATCTGTAAGGTAGTCGCCCCCCTACAATTAAGTGTGCCAAAGAAATAGACATACTATATATATGTATAATTATATATTACAAACATATATACACTCGAAAAACAACCCTTCTAGCGGCAGGGGTAAAAAAACCTAAAAAAAAAACATAACGCGCGGCTCGAGATGGCAGCTGGATACTCAGAGTAAGTTCCGCACGATATAAATGTATGCTAGTAGAACAAAAAATATAGGTATAAATAAAAAGTTGTATCTCATTAGTATAATTGCAACTTCACTGAACTGATTTTTTTTATACAAAAACCTATTACACAAAAAAAGTGACTACCGAACTATTTGTTACATCTTACCTAACTCTCTTGATTTGTAAATAAATAAACAAATGTATATCAGTACCTAGCAAATAGTTTTGCTAATTAAAACGAACTTTGATTACTTTTTGACGACCTGTATGGCACAGTGGCACATGTGTCTGCCTACTGTGCAAAAGGTCCCGGGTTCAAATCCTGGTATGGGCAAATATTTGTGTGACGAATATGAATGTTTGTACCTAAGTCATGGATGTTATTTGTATTTAAGTATGTATTTATCTATATATGTATGTTTATCCGTTGTCTAGTATCCATAGTACAAGCTTTGCTTAGTTTGGGACTAGGTCAATTGGTGTAAATTGTCCCGAGATATTTATTTATTTATTTATTTATTAAATTAACCAAAATCACGAGTAACCAGTTTGACATGCCCGCTTGTCGCTGGCCTTTATAGTAGGTACTCTGTGTCGATAGGGTAGAAATGTAGGTGCATAAGTATGCTACAACAAATAAATTCAGTAGGAAACTAATTTAAATCAGTGTCCACTTCATGTAAATGTTTTAAAATCATCATTTTAAATTGTGGCATGGTATAACAACGCGTGAGAAAGTTTTCACATTATTGTATAAAAATGTCACATTCATTTGATGTGAGATATCATTGACGGACCTCCGAACTTAACATTTGCATAATCTGAATGGCCGATTGTGTAAGAATCTTGGTTGTTATGCTCAGAATATTTATAATATTAATGGTCCTTCTACAGTTTTTGATAATAAATGTTAATAAGTTTGAAAGTCAACAATCGCATTCCGACACCTGCGCGTTACGAACGTAGGTAGGTATCCACTTTCTTCAATCAAAATATGGTAACTACCTAAATAAAGTTTTTCTTTTTACCATTTGACTCCTCTAATAAAATGTTAAAAAACTGATGTTTTAAGATGAATACATTTATCTTCAACCTTCATATAGAAGTACCTACTTCACCAAAACTACCAGTCAACAGATTTATTGTTCCCAATACATTTTTCTTTTTCTTTTTCATTTAGCTACAGACTAGTGTGTATCAGCGTTTAAAATATAATATATCTGTCAGCGTTATTATTGTCATTTTTCTTTGACAATAATAACGCTGACAAATATATTATCTCACAAGTGCCTATTCGTTACTGTGTAAAAATGCCGCAACGTCTAAATACTAAAATTGCAGTCTAACTAATATTACTGCGGCTGATCTTTACGATAAAAGCTAAATGTAATTTTTTATCCCGTAAAATACAACACTAATGAAATATTTGTTACAAAATATTATCTTCTACAGATTCAGCGATATCTAGAGATACTGTTGAAATGGCAGCCATAACTAACGGCTGCGCTCCAATTTCATGGATAAATTAAAGCGATGATTGTTCTAAAGTTTTTTTTGCTTCATCTTATCTTTTGTGTATTTCTTTTTAGCCTGTTAGAGCTCTACTTAATTTAGAACTGTCTAAAGAGCGGAACTAAGCAATAAATACAGATTATAGCCTATCGTCAAAACAGTAAAACTAACATGGCGTGAAACGTTCTAGAAATTAAATGGTCACCTAATCGAAAAAACTGCTGACCTACTTTAGTTAGCTTTTATTATTTGTAGTGCTATTTAGTATTGGAATGACATTCAATTTCTATTCTTTCAACTGTTTTTTAAGGCTTTTATTTCGTTGTGTAGTTTCTTAACGCTTCAGATTGTTTGATTGCTGGGAGGCTCGTTATTTAAGCTATAATATGCAACAATTGTAACCATTTCTTAAAGCCCTAATAAACTAAATATATAAGGGCATCCCAACTCGGTATACCGGAATTCAGCATGATTTTATGATCCCACAAAGATAGAGATGTGTGCTGGATCTGCACACATCTATTTTTGGGCACGGATAACCTATTCAGCCTGTAAATTCAGAGATTACAAATAACCTTCGGGATTGGATGCCCTACTTAAATGCTCATACTTCTTCTAAACCTACGTATGTACGGGTGAAAAACGGTCTCCTCCATAGGACTTCCACAACGAACGGTCGTCCGTCTACTGCATCCACCGGTATCCATTCAATTCAATTAAATAAGCACCCATGTATTTCTTTTTTATTAAACTTAGAAATAGTTAGTACTCGTAGGTAATGCAACATTATAGTTAATTGCCTTTCTATACCTTTCCTTTGCACAAGACAAACATGCTTCAAATAAAAGCACGATCAAAATTACATCATAGCTTTTTGTACCGTACGATATGGAGCGAACACTTCCGTATACCTATGTATCTTTTCTCTATTTATGTCATAACGCTCTCTTGATTATTTATTTTATTTTTCTTACTTTCAAATAAAATGTGACAACCCGGCGTAGTTGGCTGGATGCCGTACCGACAACCGTGTACGCTGCAACCTAAAATTAAATTAAATTCAATACATTTATTTCAGATTATTTATGCATATTGGGTTACTCAACAATTGTGTTATGATTTTGAGCTAGCTAGCTAGGGACTCCCCACTCCTGCACAGATGGGTAAAGCTCCCGGGCTGTAAATATGCGCAGGATGCCTTTGGTATTCGCGGAGGCGGTTCAACGCGGATGCACACCGTTTCCTTATGACGAACGAGAAACCGTCCGATAACAATAATACGATAGCGACAATATCTTCGATCATCAGAAAAGATAACATTCCCTTATGTAATCATTCATCAAGGCGATGCATTTGCTACAACGTTGCTCTCGTAACTGAATGTTTAAGAATTTTGAGTACTTGTGTATTTTAATTGTTTATGTAAATTTCGTTTAAGAATGGCAGTTGTGAAGGTATGTTTCGAGTCGTTCTGTTAATAAACGATATTTATCTTTTGATACGAAAAAGGAGGTAGTTGCTATGCGACAATGAGATATGGAATGATTAAATTGGCATATATGGCTAGTGTAGACAGAGGTGGGTGGGAGCGAGCATCTACTAGTGCACTGCCGATAGCTCCTTACGACGTGAGCCCGCGTCACACCCCAAAATCACCTTTTGCCACTCACTACCACTTTTTCAGCGAGATATATATAACATGAGGGTCTTCCTTCAAAGCCGACAAAAAAGGTTCCTACAGATCAGCAACGCGTTCCTGATTCCTCTGGAGTCGAACTATCTAAAGCTAAACTATGGTAGCCTTCATAGACGTCGGTTATTACTGACCATCAGACCACGCATGCTTGTTTGCTACCGACGTGGTATATAAAAAGCTTATCACGCATAAGCCATTAAACAGTCGCTCTAAATGTAGACAAATTACGTGTCAACATCCTTTCACTTCTTCAAATAGGTATTTAAAAATGTTTGTGAAACACGGTGACACTAAATTCCGAACCTAGATTACTGGGTCATCATTCAAATCGAATTGGTCTGTGATTTGATATGGTTAATTACACTGCGTGGTTACGTTCTTACGTTGGCTGTCTGAGTTCGGAGACAGTTAAGTAATGGGCATCACTCAAAAACCAGGAGGCTCGAAAACAGGTTTATCTTGCACCAGTTAATATGTAACGGTTTACGCTTCTCCTGATCGACCCAGTGGTTTCCAAACTGGCTGTTGTCTTTGAGCGGTAACTTGCAAGAGTTGACCAGAAATAGGCATAAAAGGGACAAGTAAGGGAGACACATTTTATTTAAATTTTCTTCTTTTTGTATTTCACTATTACTTTTGCAGTTTCCAGGGGTCAAAAACTTGGGAACCACTGCAATATTGGCCAACTTGAAATTCTGCACTTTTGCAATCACCTCTTGCGGGCGGTAGGACCTTGTGCAAGGTCCGTCAGGATCGCTACCACCCCGCTACCAGCCGCTAAGCAGCAGGGTTTGCATTGTTGTTTCCGGTGTAGAGAGCAAGATAGCCGGTGAAATTACTGGCACCAGAGGTATTCCATCTTAGCCATTTGGGTTGGCAACGCATCTGCAATCTCCTTGGCGTTGCGAGTGTCTATGGGCGGATGTGATCACTTACCATCAGGTGACCCACTTACTCGCTTGCCTTTCTATTTCATAAAGAAACTTGATTAGTGCCCTATCAGCCCAAGTTTAATTTACCACTCTGTACGTCCCTACGAGTTTAGTTTTGCTTCTCTATAGGTAGTTAAAGTCGCAGGTAGGAAATAATTAAAACTTGAGATGTTATGTTAGGGTCCCAACTGACTGTTTGGTTTAAGGGTTGAAATTGCTTAGTCTACATCTACATCTACACTAATATAATAAAGAGGTAAACTTTGTTTGTTTGTTAGTTTGTTTGTATGTAGGGGGTAATCTCTGGAACTACTGAACCGATTTCAAAAAATCTTTCACAGATAGAAAGCTATACACTATTCCTGACGGACATAGGCTACTAATTTTACGTGAACGAAGTCGCGCGCGTCCGCTAGTATGGTATAAATGACATAGGCATTTGGAACCCACGTGCATCCAACAGCTACGTAATGTTGGAAGGAACGCGGTGAATCAGAACAGCTTTTCAAGTGTGACAACTGTGACAAATCACATGTTAGGTACGCTACTGATACACCTATCAGCGGACATGTTTATTTGGGACCACTTCTGAGTATTGAAAATTAGGCTTATTCTGTTTATTGTTTCTGTTGTTGTTTGTTGTTTGGATGTCTATGGGCAGTGGTGATCATTTACCATCAGGTGACCCACTTGCTCGTTTGTGTTCCCATGTTGTATAAAAAATAACAATCCCCTAAAACAGCCACCTATATAGGAGGTCTATTCGGAAAAGTGTGTCAATTTTTTTCAAATAATAGAAAAAAACATACAACTGGCTTAAGAACTTCCTCTTTTTTTGAAATCGGATAAAGAAGACGAACAACATTATTGGTAAACTATGGGCCTAACATGCACAGCCAAGTATTTATCTGAGTTTATCTCTATGTGCATCCCTTTCTTTTGATACTAGTTTGATAGAGACGCAGGGAGCGATAAATTAAACGTGGGCTGGTCATGTTAGGGCCACTAAGCGTCCTTAACCTAAGCTGCCCGCGTTTCATCCGAAACCGGACTCTGTGCCGAATTTGTGTGCCAATTAGGTTTATTTTCGTAACTTGTAAACAATATTACGTTAACTTTCTCGTGAATCATGCTTACGAGGCAGCACAATGACGATGACTCGCTATGTCACTATTGAAGAACACAGTTCTGTTAATAAGTATGTATGTATGAATCACATTAATCCTGGTCTAGTAAATAGACCATGGAAGTATACCTATAGTTACACCCGGAGCCTACGAAGACTACGAAGCTAGAAGTTCCAGGTTCGATTCCCGTGTCGAGCAAATGTTTGTATGATGAATATAGATCTTTGTATCTGGGTCTCGGATGTTATATGATGTATATATATTTATCTCTACATATACCTAATATGTAAATACGTTATCTAGTATCTACCCATAGTAGAAGCTTTGTTTAGTTTGGGACTCAAGTAATAATACCTATTGTGATTGGGAGATAGAGATAAATTGGTGTAAATTATCCCAAGATATTTTATTTATTTAAGTATGTAAGTTTGATTGAGCTTTACCTTATATGAACCTTTTTTATTTTATTATGAATTAGGAAGGAAAACAAGCAAGCGGGTCACCTGATGGTAAGTAATCATCACCGCCTATAGACACCCGGGATATCAAAGAGATTGCCAGAATACTTTCCATTTATAGATTTAACGAAAGGAAGTAACATTTTGCATTTAAAACATAAGCTATTTATAGCGCAATTAGAAAAGGATTTGAACATCTAAATTATCAGACACTGGTCAAACAACAGAACTGCTCTACTTTAAACAGTCATCAAAAAAACTAGGTGCATAGCATTGCCAAGAAATCGATAAAATACCGAATGAAATTAACATATGAATGCGAATACCTGGCCGCGACCATGATACCAACAATATACATCATAGCACCATGTAAACAGACGTATAATAGTATAGTTATGAGACAACAACATAATGATATTAATGATTGTTTTGTTACGACTGCCGCGAGCCGTCAAGTTACGCACATAACAACAGTATAAAATTTCTTCGCATTATCTTCTCAAATTCATAGAAAGTTCGTTAGGCGAGTCGAATTATGCAGTAATTTATAACTCAAAACAGCTAACTATAAGCAGTTATCTAATGCGCGGACATATTGTAAATATGTTGTAATTTAAATTGTTAAAATACTGACTTCGACTTGGCAAAGGCCAAGTTTCCCTTGAATTAATTTACGGTATTCATAGTTTAGTAAATAAAAAATATCGTGAGATAATTTACACCAACTAACCTAGCCCTAAATTAAGGGTGTATTCGTAGCTCGTGCTCAAGTTTTAGTTTGGTACAGTCAGTCTCAAAAGTAGCTAAACACTTAAGAACTTTGTTGTAGTGATGTTTGAAATGAGAGTTGCTCGAATTTGTCACATTACTGACAGCGACAAGGTACTAAAATGTTCAACTACTTCTGAGGCTGACCGTATCAATCCAGTATCGAACTGGAACTTGGGTATGATCTATAACAACCATCCTAAGAAAGGTTGTACTTACTATAGGTACTAGACAACGCAAATACATATTTAAATACAAAAAAAGACCGCTAGGCTGAAATGGGACTGGGCTGGCCATCGTCTGCCACATGCATCTGGGTAGATGGGCATCGATTGCCACCTAATGGATGCCACAAGATTGTAGTCGGCGACGGGGCAGGCCGAGACGGAGATATGGCGGGTTGATCTGGACGCCTTTTCAAATGACTGGGCAGAGATTGCTAAAGATAGAGGGAACTGGAAATCCGAGCCATCCAAGAACACATTACATCCAAGATTTAAGTAAAAAAATTATATTCATCATACAAACATTTCCCCTTTACGCGAATTGAACCCGGAACCTTTAGCTTCGTAGTCAGGGTCATTAACCACTAGTCTATCCGGTCATCTAGCAGGAGAATCTAGGTCTAAGCTACTATGCTACAGGATACATTTATAGTATATAAATTTGTTTGTTTGCGATAGAATAGAAAAGAGCAACTTTCCTAAATACACAATGTACCCGACGGACAAGTTTCGGGAAAGTGGGTCACTCCTTCGATACCTTTTCTCCAATCAATGCAAAACATTCGCATTCGTACTTGTTTCTTGTGATAAAATAGTCTGGCCGCTAGTCTCTAGTGGACGATAAGAAATGTAATGTTCCATTTAAACCAGGTAGGTATGTAGTCAATTAAAATTACAAACAACTTATTACCTAACACGGCATAATGCTTCAATCACGGCATTACTATGTAGCGACAGTAGGTACCTACCGCCTACACCTGCGCGTCTGTATTTTATCTAATAATCATTAAATGTTTACCTTAGTAAATTATCCAAACATCTGACATAATCAGACAGATAGAGATTAGATTTTGTTCAAAATAAATGATATAATTTCATGTCAATGAACTTTTGAGTTCAAAAAGAAACATCGAATCAGACAATATAAGATTAAATTTTAAGCACCTTCTCTCACATGGGTCTGTTTTCAAAGCATTCAAACCAGAGACTTTTAATTTACAAGCTGAAAATCATATGCACATTACACATTACCAACTTACACGCAGCATTACAACGGAATTGGCAAACGCAAGGCACGGAATGCAGAGGTTGCAGGTTCGGGTCCTGCCACTACCCAAATTTTTCTTTGTGTTATCATTATATAGCATTTAAATTTAATAATTTGGGAGCAAATATTTTACCTCTAAGGGTGGAAAATTAAGGGATGAGTCGCCGTCTACACGATACGAGGCTCATCAGAAGAACTTTGTATGAAGGTCAGTAATACATAGTATGCGAGTTTGGTTTAGTTACTTGGATACCATTAAGTTTATTTGCCTACTCTTATACTCATAATAATTAATAACGTACCTCACGCGCTTCAGCCGCGGGCAGCGTTTCAAGAGTTAAAATCTAAGAATGAGATAGAGCCTGGTTTTCTGTTCGTTTCTTTATCATTTAAATAGAGGCCGGGAAAATAAACAAAACACTTAAACATCAATAGATACTTTCAATGAGCTTCTACGTACAGTCAGCGTCAAATATACCACAGCGGGCAAGGTGTCAAAAATATCTGAATTCGACTCTATTGTCCAATACGCTCGGGCGTGTTCAGACATTTTTGACCACCTTGCCCGTTCTGGTATATTTGACGCTGACTGTACACCCAACTCTGCAAAGGCAAAGGTATAACATGTTTGTTATGTTGCCACCCCATGTTCAGTGCACTTTGTAATGTAAGCCCTCGAATGACGTTTCATTCCTTCTACAGTGTCATAATAAATATGTAACAAATTACGTAAGTTTGTCACTTGTAATGAGTAAAGACGCATGTCGGTATGAAGCAAGATTGCATAAAAGTACCTAAAGAACGCACTTGACTCTCACACTATCGTCCACCTTAACACATATTAATAAAGCAGTTAATATAATACAGCTGTCTGACCAAAACTACTTTGTAATATCAACTTTAGTTGTAGCTTGTGAAGATTGACAATCTGGAAATATATAATTATGTACCTACCATCGGCCACATTTTTCATGCCTGATGTAGCTTAACGTGCAGCGGTTATAATACAAATAATTTTAATGGAAATTTATATTTAACCACAACATTTGACGTTTCATCATGCGTGTGTAATTCGATTATGTTACATTGATATTTAAAGTATTACAGCATGTGATAGGTACACAGACGTTTAAATGACAATTATAAATAGGAAGTAAGTCACGACCGAGTCAAGTGGCACTCTGTGGTCTCTGCCTACCCCAAAGAGAAACAAGCGTGAGCCTGAGCTTACAATAATAATGTGTAAGGAAGGGAGGAATTTTCTGTTAGTGGGATCGTAAAATTACAGGGAGCAGCAGTGGGAAAGCAGTGCTGATGGGCAATTGGGTGAAAATGTTCTTAACGTTTAGTTTGGTATTTGTTTCAATTTTTAATCTAAACTCCTGAACTTTGGACTGTTTTTTGCTGAATATTTCGAATAGGTAGTGATTGGCTAATGAGAAATTAAAATATTTACTAGCTAATTCACTCTTTAACACTATGTAAGAATTTTTGAAAGGAGTTTTGTCATAAAAAAAGACGTGTATTATTACCCACCGCCAAATGCCATCAATCTTATTGCAAAATAATGATGACGCTCTTTCTACTTACCTATACAATTCTAACATGTCAGATTCTAATAGCACTTCGGAAAATGACATCAGCTCTAGAGCACGCTAATGTTTATCGTGCACATAAACGCATCTGTCCCTCTCGCACACGCGTGATGGTTAGAAAGGGATATATGCTTTATGTCAGCGATAAAAGCTAGCGTGCTAGAGCCTCTGCTGCGACAAAAACGTAAACCGGAATTAATTCACTTTCGTTGTGTCGGGAGGGGGTCGAAATCTGGACCCCAATTCCAGCGTTCGTCGAAATTCATTTCACATTCAAGATGACTAAAAATTACAGATTTTAAAGGGACAAGTCTTTTTGACATATCTCGAATGTGACTTTATTCTACCAACACGAGAATTGCCCCGCTGAAGGTTTTCCTAGTCTGGCGCAACTGCCATTGTAAGAATCGGAACGTGGTCAATGTATGAAAGACAAGACGGTTTGTACGCAATTGGTAATGGCGGGTAGCTTAATTATTGGTTCCACAGAGGGTTCTAATAACTCTGGCCGGTTACGGTTACTTTTCCTAATGGCCACATCGCACTCATAGTGATTCCTACTAGGTTTTCTTGCACTTATGGTGGTATAGCAGTCTGGAAATGGGGACATGACTCAGAGAAATATCTTGAAACTTGAAAAACTGAGACTTTTATCCCTACATGGAGTAGGAAATAAACAGCATATGTGCTTCCAATGCTAATAACAGACTTCAAAAAAAGGAGGTTCTTAATTCGGTTGTATTTTTTTATCGAACCCATGATCATCAGCATAGTAAGTAAGGACATCAACTTCTGTGGTATTCTGTACGCGCACCACCGCCGCGCTCGACGTCGAGGCATCGCTTTGTCTGACTTCCTAGTGCCGGTGTGCTAGAGCAATACAGGACGCTGCCCCAGCGTCAAACTCGTCGTGTTGGGGGTCGAGAATTACAAAACTGAACTCATCGGTTGATCATTGAAGTGAAGCGAATGCCAAAGCGGTGCTTTGAAGTTAAAATCTGCGACGCCTTCATTATGACCTCATGTTCTTGCCAACAAATCGTTGACGTCACCTTGCTCTACGTATAATAAAAAGTTTAAGTGTCAGTGTTATGCTGGCTCTACACCCACGCGCTGGCAACAAATTTCTCTCGTCCTTTGTTTTGTAATATAAGCTAAGGAATTCACAGAGCAGAGAAAAAACAATTAAGAACTCCGACATAACAATATGAGTGTTGCTATAATTTTGAAGCGTTCGTCGGGGCAACGATTAAATGTATAGAAGGCGAATTTATTGCTCAATCCTAACCGGAACCAAACAGTAATGCAATAAAAACAAATATTTATTTCAAAATAATACACGGAATAAATACTTAAAACTGCACACGCGACGTGTGGAATTGATAATCTGTTCATTAATGATTGATGAATTAATTTAATTAATTACATAATTTCTTGGTTACCAAATATACTGGTAGGTGTATCGGCGCATGATTGAGACATTGACGAGTAGTACTTAAGTATGTTTCACAGATCCAGTTTTCTACAGTATTTTAGTAAATAAGGATTCGACATCTATTTATGTAATATTAATCAAACTTAAAAAGCGCGATTTATAATAAGAGGAAATTAGGCAACTAGCTCACCGTTCGTCATGTAACTGAATAAATAAAGGAGTTTAGAACGCGTAGCTATTTCACCTTTTGTGATAAGAGTTCAATGCCCTACTTAACGGATTGAAAGCTGTCAAAAACTGACCGGTTGTCCGACGTGGTAAGGCTGCTTCTGCACCGCGTTCGTTCCGAAACTGAGAGGTTTTATTTTTTTAACTGACATTTGACTTATACTCGTGATATCAGTTCAGACAAATCACACGGTGAAATGCCAAAATGGTTTCGGATCGTATGCGGTGCGTTAGCACGCTTAAGGCAATACCTCGATAGCGTAAGGGGCCATTTACACGAAGCGAGTTCTCGTATATGAGTTGCATTACATTGCGCGGCTCGATCAATTGATCGACCGCATCATACCTCGGTAACCCGCAATGTAAAACAACTCGCATGCGACACCTCGCGCCATGTAAATGGCCCTGCACACGGGAAGCACCCCCGGCAACTAGGTCATGTTACACAGTCACGGGGCAGAGAGCTGGCGCCTGTATATATGACCACCCCCACATGGAAGTGACCCATCAATTAAACAGTCTCTCTATACTTAACCATAAAGACATCATCACCGAGCTGTCAAATTTAAAACATCATAATTGAATTTCAGTCTTATATTCTACTCGTTGAATGCGAAATGCGAACTTAATAAGGGGATTCAAAAATTTGGAGCAAGCGATCAACGTCAGAATACAAAGGCCCCACTTGTGCAACGTTTCTGACGGATGAAAAGAAGTGGCGGATCATATAACAACAATGCCTGTATCGTATTGTCAAAATAAACCACAAATCAAACATTCGTGGGTTTGGTAACGGTTTGATCGTAAATTGCTATTGTCTAGACGAAGTTTATTTCGCTATTAAAGAGCTTAAATGACTACGTAGATACACTGTAATGACGATAGTCGCTCCATGGTTGGTTACTAATTTAGTTTGCAAAAAACACTCAAATAAGTTCAGCGGTTTTCGAGTGAAAAGTTTGTATAAAGTAGCGGTCCCAATCCTTGACAGTGACCCAATAGACAGGATGATACTGAAACCTATAAGTAAAAATTAGAGACATGACGTCAATTACTGGTAAAAGCAATGTCGTACGCATGTCAAGCAGTGCTACTATCTTCCATTGAAAATTAAAGTATTCATGTATGCAGAGTAACATAAAACAGAAAGAACTACAAAAAGGCTGGACGACATGAGATCCGAACTGGACTGCTATTATGAAACGTACGATTTGATTTCACTCAATGAATACCCATTTTATCTACACCATTTACAAAAAAACGAACGTATTACCTAATTCACTTACCTAGTTCAATTTTATTTTTATTTTTTGTGCAACAGTATCACTGTTAGGATTGGAGCAGAAGGCTTTCACCAGGAAGGGATTGTGTATCGGATGTAACAATAAGCAATCATTTTATAGTTAACAATTGAAGAGCGTTTAGGCGTGCCAGGAAGTTATTCACCTTCCAGCCTTTTACATCGACGATGCTGTTATCCTGTCACTATAGATTGTACCAACAATTTGATTAAGAATGGCTTGGCCAGCTTGAAAAGATGGACCCTCGTCTGGTAAAGAGAGCATATTAATATGTGTTGAGCAAGCGGTAAAATAAACGTCTGGTGCCCCGGATACCGCTAGAGTTATGAAGTTCAGAAGGACCAATTAAACCTTGTGGTCCTAACATGACCGGTCAAGTTTAGTTTACCTCAGTTTATTTTCTTGCATCCCTTTTTTATGACACTAGTTTGACAGAGACAGAGGGAGAGATAAATGAAACCTAGGCTGGTCGTGTTAGGGCCACGATAGGGACTGGCGATGTTGTAGAGTGGGCGAGACCCACTTTTGGTCGCTGAAACACCTAAATCTATAGGTACAGTCAACCAATTTGATTCGTAGGCCACTGTACTACACTGTAGGCGACAACGTTCTACAGTGACCTATAAATGAAATTGGTTAACTGTACATATAAAAGACTATGACTAGTGATTGACAGAAAACGCACAGTATAAACTGCTAAAGATAGGAACTAGACTAGAATTAAGATAGATATTTGAAAATTCAATTGAATTGATTTGAATTATAAAGGGAGTTAAAAAGGGGATGGAAGTATGTAATCCAAAAGATTAGTTTACATTTATAAATCTTTCTTTTGTATTTGGGGACACTCCATCTCAATACGATTTAGATCTCTATTAGTTCATAAAATTAAAAACCCTAAAAGTTGATTGACCCATTTGGTAAATAGTTACGTTTTTTAGTAATGACCAGTGAAGGTTCGATATTTACCGTAACCTTGTTTGACGCTTTAAATTTCGTGGGATCTTGTTTTGTTTTTCTGCAAATTATCGTGTACACCCACGATTTTTGACAGGTCTCGAAGTGTCACATTTTAGATTCGATTCATTAATTGCGTACAGGGTCACTATTCAAGGATTTGTATTAAGCAATTTGACTATAACAGACGACCTATAACCTACGTACTGTAATGAGAACAATATACACTTTTAACACTTACCACACCAAAATTCAACTTAATCTGACCATTAAAAATTCACTTGAAAGATTTGATTGAAGACACCGACTAAGAGTCTATTTTTAAAAAGATAATTGTATGGTTTTACTAATGCTTTCATACCTAAGTTAAAAAATATAGAAAGGCTTACATAGAATATATGAAAAATATAGTATCGTTGAAGAAAGAGATAAAATTCAAATTGAGCATTTTCAGTACTTTCGCTTTCCACGGGTTTGCAGATTTCTGCAGATCTTTAAATAACAAAACAATAAAGAAAACTATTAAATCAAAAATGTACGAAAACAAAAGATAAGGATCAAGGAAAACGATTCTTTCTTTAGAAAATATTACTCATATGTTTATTATTATTGTAGTTTAATAATTTATAATAAGCTTACAGCAAAATACGATTTTCATAATACAGTGCAAAATACTGATTTTTACATACCTACATATTATTTTGAAAATTTTACCTTGCATCTAAAGTATACAATAGAGTAACTATTTTTGGAAACTCGAGAAAAAATCAACACAACAAAGGTTACTTCATCGAAGTAGGTAAGAGCGTAACTTACGCGCGCCCGCGCCATACCAACGACGTCGAAAGTGCAAGCGGCGCACGCGCTGCAAGCCGGCTGCGACCCGAGATTAATGTCTTCGCTTTCCATAATGCACGTGTGATCTGTCTTGCATACCGCAAAGCATCGTTTCTCAACCTTCGTGCCGTGAACCTCTAAAACTTAACAGAATACAGCAAAACTTCACGACCACTGGCTGATATGTACAGTCGGGGTCATAAATTGCATTTTATAAAAAGCAAAGAAACGTGTATAAGTAAATCGATAGAAATGGCCAACGAAGGGCAATAAGAACAGTATCAACATTGTATTTACAGTAATCTGTCGGTAACATTTGTTTAGCAATTGTAGATTTTTATTAGCAGAAACAAAAACAATGATTCTCGAGAATCGTTTCTCGAGAAGCTCCTCCTTTGTTTAAGTCGGTTAAAATGTTTTTTTCTAATTTATTTATAGTGTATGTTAATGCATGCTATCCTAAATGCTTTTTCATACAGTATTTAAAAGAGATTTTTGAAAACAAGATTTTGCGGTAACGCCTGAGTTAATTTTGGCAACGTCAGAGATATCTATAGTATGGATAAAATAGTTGATTGGCCGATTTATTTAATAGTACCGGCCTTTGTTACACCAACTGTCTAAATTATTTTACAGTCATATTTTATTATTTCAATTCAAAACAATTTAGGCGTAATAGACGGATAATACAAAATAAAGGCTGTTTTTATTGCTCTACATTGCCGATTTCTATTGATCTAAATATTCGGATACGTGCCTTTTTCGATACAATGTATTTATATTTGTACTCTGCCCTTGTGGTGTGTATGTGTGTGTATTGCGTTCAAAATTAAAAAAAAAAAAACTTTTTTTCTTTCCGATTAATTTGTTAATTTGGTAGTAGAACTGAAAAATGAACAGCAACATTAATACATGAAATGTTACACGAAAAATAATTCCAGCTTGAAATAATCTATATGTATACGCGTATCGAAATGAAAATTCAGGCAGAACAGAGTTAAATAGGTCAGTAGTACGTTTCTGCAGTGTTCAGTTAGTATACTTCTGAAAATGTCAGGGTAGGCGTACTTAGAGGGGGAAGTGGGGGTCAAGACTCCTTCCTCACAAGAAGCAAAATATTGAAAAATAAAGCACAAGTTGTACCACATTTATTGTGGTATGTATCAGGGTAGTGTATTAGTAGCATGAGCCCCCCTTCCTCCAAAATTTACTCACTATCCCAATACACATTCAAATTCATTCATCAAAAGTGTCTGCGAATAATTTTCAATAATTAATAATTTAAAAAACGCCAAATTTGTCAAGGGATGAAATTATCTCTAGATACGTTTAATGTGTGCATGTATGCAAAGAAAGTTCACAAGAATAATATTCAGAATAATATCTCACTGTACATGTCAACAGGTATTAAACCAATATTTATATAATTTTAAATACACATATTTAAAAATCAAATCAACTTCAACGAGTTCGAGTGTGATGACTCAACGGCACTCAATTCAACGAAGGCAAGGCACCTGTTCCAATAAATGCACCGAAATTGCGATTAGTTGCATTTGACGTAACACTTCCGGCCGGATTGCCTCATTGCTGGGCTCGGAAGCTCGGAGCTCGCTCCCATTCTTTCAGCCCGCAGTGAAAGGGTCCTCCGATACACTTTTACCCTCGCGCCTGCCGACTGCTGCCGCCGCCGGGTGCGCACCTCTTGCTCTCTTATAAATTCGGTGAAGACACAACGTTTTGACATTACGAATTCGGCGGTTGTCCCATCCAGCCGTCCGATAAACGCGTCCGAGTGTTGTGCCAGTGATTTAGTTTCCAACACGCAACGAGCATAATAAACAAATCGAAATGAAACTCACGGTGAGTGTGTTCAGTGACAAGCGAGACTTAGAAACGAGTGCGTTCTGGTTCTGGAGATAAAATTAGCTCGGGAGTTTCTAATGCAGTGTTTAGAAATCGGTATACCACCGAGGATTATGTGCTTCTAATTAGGGCAATTAATATCTCAACGAGTGTACAAAGATATGACTTTCAGTTATTTATTTTAATTAAAATTAGATTTTTATGTGCGTATGCCTAGAAAATTTTAAGAAATGATTTAAATCACATGTGTTTTTTGAAGTTGAAGTAAAAGCGGTAAAAGTGAAATTCAATTTATGGCTATAGAAGTTTTTAATCTGTTGGAAGTGTCATGCGGGTCGGCTGCGCCGGCGCTGCGGCGAGCTGCTGCGGTTTCGTTTTTTCTATAACTCGTTTCGGGTTTTCCTAGTTAGTTTGCATTAACGAAAGTGAAAATTAGATTAATATTAATGATATAAGTAGTTGCGTGTGCGTATGTGTTAATGACCTCTAGTAGCGATAGATAATTTGCATTCAGCATAACAAAAACAAATTAAAAGATTGCAACAAAATTTTTAAGAAAATTATTTTTTTCTTTTCAGATCGCATTCATCGCTCTGCTGAGCATTGCGACGTCCTGGGCTGAGAAAGAAAAGAAGGCAGAAGATGTGAAAGACAAAAGGGAAGCTTCCCTGGGATACCCTTCGTCCTCACATAGTTACCAAGCTCCGTCGCTAGGCAACGAAGGTGCTAGCGCAATCAGCATCGGAGCAGGCTACAGCGTCGGTGGAGCCAAGCCCAGCTACTCCAGCTATGAAGGACAGGGATTTACTGGATCACATTCACTCTCATCAGAGGGTCTTCCGTCCAGCGGGCACGCAACTATTCAACTTGCACCCATCACACTGCAGCCCAGTCACGGCAATCTAGTAGGAAGCGACCTGTCTCAACTGATGAGCCAGTTACAGCAAAGCTTAGATTCTGGAGCTTTGACTTTGCAGGGACCACCTGGTTACGGTGGCTCATTCCAATCTGAAGGTCACAGCGCTTATAGTGGCCAGGAGCAATCACTGCCGCAATTTTCTTACGGCGTTCCTAAACAGCAGCAATACAGCATCGCAGAGCAACCTCAAGCCAGTGTACCCTCGTACGCCGCCGGCACAAAGGGCCTCGGCTCCTACAGTTCCACTGGCCCAGTTCTTTTCAATCCGTCTGATGCTAAATCAAATGCTCCTACTTTTAACTACGCCGCCCCTAGTTCTGGTCACTCCTTTGGCTCTAATGGTGGTATCTCTTTAGGTAGCGGAGGTCATTCCTTTGGTGGGCTCTCTGGCTCCATCGGTGGATCTCATGGTGGATCTGCACAATCACTTACCTCACCTTATAAGTCTTTCGGAAGTAGTTACGCATCCTCCGGTAAAAATACTTTTAAACCTTCTGCATACATAGGTTCATCTGTTCAAGGTGATTCAAGCCAGCAAGGTTTGACGGCTTTATCTGGTTCTTACGGTACACCTTCTTTTGGAGGAGCTTCTGCGAGTGGTAGTCATGGTGGTCTTTCTTTGGGTTCTGGTAGTCACAGCGGCCTTTCTCTAGGGTCCGCCGGCGGTTATGGTGGCCAATCATTAGGTTCCAGCAGTTTTGGTGGACACTCTCTAGGTTCCAGTAGCCTTGGTGGATACTCTCTTGGTTCCGGCAGTCCCGGAGGATATTCTCTTGGTTCCGGCAGTCCTTTAGGTTATTCTCTAAATTCCGGTAGCCACGGCGGCCTTTCTTTAGGTTCAGGAGGTTTTAACGGTCTTTCTCTTTCTTCTGGAGGTCATGGTGGTCTTGGAGGATTATCATTCAGCTCTGGTGGTCACGGAGCAAGTTTAGGAGGAGGCTATGGAGGTTTCGGCGGTGGGTCTACTAAATATATCTCTAACGCATATCTCCCTGCTAAGTCGTCGGAAGCTTTCGGGTCTGCATCATCATCCTCTTTGGGATTATCAGTACCCCCTGCCACAACTTACGGTACTCCATCTGGATCTTATGGTCTACCATCTACTGCTGCCCACGCTGCCTCTTCTCACAGCCCTCAGTATTATGCATCGAAATCGCAACCCTCGTACAGTAGCTTTGGTGCAGGGAGTTCATCGTATAGATCTCCTTCAAGCAGTCTTAGCTCTTTAAAATCCCACCCTAAATACAGCTCAGGGGGATACAGCAGCCTCAGCTCCCAATATGGATCATCTAAGGATCCCCTCCAGGGTGCTTACAGTGAGAATTCATACAACACGATCAAATACAGCGAGGAACTCAAAGCCGCTCGTCAATAAATGACGGGCGTTTGGGGAGTGTAGCTTTCTTGTAAATAGACTCTTGTTATTTGTGTGTGTGAATGATGTATGGTGTGGTGTGTGAAGCTTCAGGCGAGGAGGGGCGTGAAGCCCTGTCTCGGCGAAATCGTTTCCATTGGTATGATTTATTTGCGTATGTTCCGCTAATTACCCACGCGGGTGACCGCCTCACTGACGCTTCACGTGTTTTGGATACGTGCTTTCTTTTTAGCAACAAGTACATGATTATGTTACTCGTTACCTACAATTTCACTGCTTCAAAACAAGTTGCGTCAACATCAGAAAATCGTACGCCCGAGTTTGTTCGAAAAAGGGCGTAGCGCCGAATTGTAAATATTATTGTATAAGTTATTACGTATAGTCTAGCTTATTTATTAAAGATAGCTGTTAAATTGTTATTGTTTTTAATAAATTTGTTGTACAAAAGTGTATTGTTTGTTCTACCTTGTTTACATTACATTGGGTTTTCTGGGTGTTCGTGTCCTGATAGTACCTAAATAAAACGCACCGCTAGACACTGAACGTAATATGTTTAACATACGTGGTGCAGTGCGGAGCTAGGAAACATGATATTCCGGCTTGGCTAATCAGCTCCGCTCCACCAGTTTCACTCGTATGAAAGTCGAGAATATACTAAACCGATAATCTTGACTATTTTCTACCTCACTAAGAATCCAATGAGATCTAAGTCTACCATTACGAGTATAAGATCTAAGATAGTAAAGTGTGAAAACGAACACACGTTTTGCATAATGAACGTAAGAATGTACATATAACTCTCTCGAGTCTGTTGGGAATTCATTAATTTAGAATAATAAAAAAGCAAGCGAAAGGCTTAAAAGAAATAGAAGTGAAGCAATCTTATTTTGAACTGATTAGTCAGCTTCTTACGTGAATTAAAATGAGAGTGAGCACATTCCATATAATAGAGCCTAATTAGTGTATATTGTTGTTACATGGGAGTTGCGTATAAAAACTTTACGTTATAAAGGCATTAAAAAATGAATACGTAAGTATGGCTATTTTTTAAGATAGAAAACGAAAAGTATCAATGTTATATTTTTGTGTTGACCAATTGACCCGTAACTATTTTTAAAATATCCTAACAACTCTCACTGTAAATCGTTAGAAGCTCAAAGTCATTAACTGGATAGACTGCAAAGCTTGCAAGAACATAATATAGCTAGCTTAACATGCCCATATCCGGCTATTAATTATTCATTAGCAAAATTTGCAAAACGGAAGAATGACGCATAATCGGCATAATGCATAACATAAGCCCAGACTGTGGCCACAGACAAAAATGGAGCGTTATATATGATCTTCATCATTTAAAAATAGTAAAATAAAAGAGTATTTTATCACTTAAAAACTATTTCATTTACATTTATGTATTGGCCTAATTCCAACGACCTGTAGTAATAACCTAACCTAGTAAGTAGTTGTCTAAGTCTTATAAGAGTAAACAAATAAAATCAAAGAATAGTGCAAGCGCTGAGAAAATTAGGCCAACCCAATGGCAAGAATTAGGAGGGAATACTGGATCCAACCAGGCTGCTATAGATGATGACGATGAATCAAAAAGTGTTGCTAAAGCTTAAAACAATCGAGCATTGTTTTGTCATGCACTCTTTTAACAACGAATTATTAAGACAGGTGCATTGTTTCCGAATCATCCCCTTTATCTATGTTATAGTTTGTTTCTTAAACAATGTCCAACTAAAACAAAAGAGTTTAGCTTTGACTACATACAGTTATGTCAACATACCGCGTATAGTAGCCATATTATTGCCCACTGCTTCATTATATCCATGGTAATGCTATTGCTGAGCCATTTTTTCGCAGTAATAGAAGCAGCCAGCGACAGTTAGCTAACAGCTGACCACTATTATCCAACGACACGGTCGGCGGCTCTGACGCACGCTTAGCGCTCACTTCCGAATTTTCTTAACTTATTATGTCAATGTCGCAGGTTTAAAAGAAATTACTTAAAAGAAATTGTACCCGCATTTTGAGCTTTAATGTCTCTAGTCAAGATTCAATTTGAAATGTTGCTAAATTTGTACTTATTGGCTTTCAGTGTTTAATCTCGCAATGTGTCTGATCACGATTCGCTGCAATAGAGCTCTGAAATCTCAATAAGGGCTATGGGAAGCGGTTTTTTGCCATTGAAATGTAATGTCAAGTTTTTGCGGTTGTCTGTGCCATCACGATGGCTTTTTTGTCGTGACGCATGAGGCAAGGAAAAAGGGAAATGGAATGTGCTTGTAATAGATAAGTATATTTAGGTATATCTACATCGACACTAATATCATAAAGAGGTAAACTTTGTTTATTTGTTTGTTAGTTTGTTTGTATGTAGGAGGTAATCTTACCAATTTCAAAAATTCTTTCACCAATAGAAAGGTACACTATCCCTGACGGACTTAGTACTTAATTTCACGCGAACGAAGTCGCGCGCGTCCGCTAGTATTATATATATAAGCAATTTAGGACATTTGCTACTTGAAATTTGAAAACATTGCGGTAAAATTTTCGAGAACAGAAAATGCACAAGAGCTGTCTTTTATTTTTTGTTTTTTAATTTTTGTTTATGTAGGCTAAAGCTATCGCCTAGTGCCATAATACAAGCTTATATTTTTGTCACGTAATACGAATCTGTGCATCTAGCATTGAGTTACGTAGCGAGCTAACGCGTGTCGGGAAAATTCGTGCTAGGTGCAATAAATCCCGACGTTTCAAGCCCTTGAAACGGCCATTTTGGTAAGCATTAGTCACCTGGAGAGCGATTTTTGAATCTCACCGGGTGACTAAAGCTCGCCAAAACGGCCGTTTTTCATAGAAATGCGGCCGTTTTGGCGAGCTTTAGTCACCCGGTGAGATTCAAAAATCGCTCTCCAGGTGACTAATGCTTACCATAATGGCCGTTTTTCATAGTGATTCGGCCATTTTGGTGATCTTTAGTCACCTGGTGAGATTCAAAAATTGCACCCCTGGTGAGATTCAGAAATTGCACTCTCATGGTTTACCTAAATTCTGTTTTTTATTTCAGAGAATAAATTGACCGTTACTTATATGGGAAAAGTAAAAAATATATACGATGAAAAACACACTATACACAGGTTTATACCTTTTTACGTTTACCTGTGCGTTTAACCATATTTGGAAGAACAGTGTAGCTATTATTGCCTGTTTTGTTGCCGTTTAAACCGCGATTGCAGTACTACCTATAATTAGCAGTGAATAAAGTAATCATGATATATCACCGTAATGAATGAATGAATACGTTTCAACGTAGTAAGCTCTGAGTTCCTGTTCCTCATAATAGTTATGTTATACTGATTTAGTTCTGTAAAACAACCGCAATACAAAATAATCTCTACTAAATGCACGAAAACACGCTTTAAGGGCCTAGAAGTCACCAGAAGGTAAACTACAGATTAGACAAGATATAGTACTAGATAAACTAAAACTGTAGTTTCTAAGGAGTTAAATAGGTAGACTCTTGAATTTGGTTAGAGTCTCATTTAACATTTCCAAGCGCGCCACCTATCTTCACTACTATAAACTTAATGTGTGCTGGGTACGCTCATGTCATAGGAATCTATCAAACTTTCACTAACTTCATACGTGACAAACTAGATGGCGCGCTTAGCAACAACCTCGTTGAATGCAAAATGATTTTAAAAATAAAATATCCTTTTGTTTTGGTGCATTGTGCCTATTTCTACATAGACTGTGGGAAAAACCGCATAGATATACCGCTAATTTGTTAGTCAGCCAAAACAGTACTTTTTGATGAGCGAGCATTCTCGCACATAATTAGCAAGAACTAAATGATTTCTAAATTAGCAATTCCAAAGGCTACGGACAAAACACTGGCAGAACTGTAGCTTTGACCCCGTGTGAAATTGATGATAATGTTTTCGCACAGGTAAGTTTTATGAGCGCTTTTATTTTACTGACGTGATATGTGACGTTTTTCACCTCGCTGGCAATGACCGTTAGTCGACCAATCAGATGGACGCATTTGTGTTGAATTCTTGTCACATCTTTGTCGTTTCCTCCCAGTAAATGAAGGACCAAGGCTTTAGTGTACTGTGGCCAAGTGCCGAAGTGAAAAGTTCACAGTTCATTGGAGCGGCGCGACAGATGGGTGCGACACATTTTCACCAATAATCTATCAATCTGATTAGGTAGCTAAGGCATTAATCAAAATTGTCAACCTAGGTATTAAGCGTAGATGATTGTTACTGTAACTCCGCCACAATAGGGGTGGCATGATCACTGGTGTTCAGTTGGTCAAACCCTTTTGATTAAGAAATAAAGATTAAAAAAAAAAAAAAATCTGATTGGTCTTATCGGTTGTAATAAACGACGGACCACAGAGTGTTTCTGGAGTGCTTTTTTGAATATCACCGGGTGACTAAAGCTTACCAAAATGGCCTTTATTCATAGAAATTCGGCCGTTTTGGTGAGGTTTAGTCACTTGATGAAATTCAAAAATTGCACCTCTAGTGATTGTTTTGCAACATGTGAGCTGACTTCACATGACAGGGAACGAATACTATATCCAAAATTCAAATTCAAGAGAAACCAAGAGAAAC
This sequence comes from Ditula angustiorana, assembly GCA_963691745.1. Classification (NCBI taxonomy): domain Eukaryota; kingdom Metazoa; phylum Arthropoda; class Insecta; order Lepidoptera; family Tortricidae; genus Ditula; species Ditula angustiorana. Next base: position 5,371,380 of record OY829488.1, read on the forward strand.
ACGCAATGTGAAAACAGTAGCAATAGTCGGGAAAGGCGACGGATAACAACCGAAAAAGAAGAACTCGTTGCTCGTTGGACTAAGTACTGTCACCGGACTATCAGTTTGTTCAACCTTTAAAAATGCCGGCACGGTAATGAATTGAATGGCTTTTCAGATGTAGATGATAGATACTACAGTAATGGCGAGCACGACAAAGTGGAAGATAACGTTAATAAAATAAATGACAGATCATAAAATACTAGTTAAATTTCAGTAATGTAACTGTTAATGAAAATTTGAACACACCCTGGCACTTACGTATAACTTACGTACACAATATTCAATACGTATTACTGACTACTTCGGCTTCAGATGCTGGTTGCTTTATTTCATTTTTATTTCCATCTAAAAATGAAAAAATAATGGCGCATAATGAGAAAATAATACACCTGATCAAAATCAGATGGTGCTTCGCCAGTGTGAATGAAAAGGAATGCGGAACTTACAATACAATGCAAGGCTTTTATTTTGACTTTTTGTAGAACTAGAGATACCTAACTTCCTACTGCTTGCTCTTTTTTTAGTTTCGTAATAAATGAGTTATGATCTTAATATTAATCTCAGGCAAGCAGTGATGACTCTGTTTTCAGAGAGGTTTTCGGATAAATTATTTTCCAACTACCCCCCCCGTCAATAATCTATGCCATAATGCCATAGATATATAAGTCCTTCATCCAAGATCTATGCAGAGTCTAATACGAGTACTGTGCCAAACTAGAAAACAATTTAAAATTGTTGAAATACTCTGTATACATACATTTCGTGCATTTTTAATAAATAATTTGACGGAGTATAATCAAATCATTCGATAATTATACAAAACGGAAACATCTGGGATTAATGGACGGATGTCGCTAATTCGCTTCAGGGCACACACGCAATACGTATGTTGACAACAAAAAAAAACAAACCTCCGGGTTTCTAGACAACGGGGCACTCTGATTAGCGTTAACGCTAGTAGAAACGACAGAATGTTAGGGTTTGACATTAACGATCGACACAATTTGACGTTTGTTTTCGCCGCCTTCAGTCAAGTTCATACAAATTATCGTTTCTATTAGCATTGACGCTAACAGAATGTCACCTAGTCTAGACACACAGTTATTATAATATTTGGTATTAATGTACATTATTTACGTGAGTGTTGTGTGTGGTTGCAATTGAAATGTACATACTTATGCAAAATTTTCATGCAGAAATGTAAAATAATTTAAATTTGTGTTTAAAAAATTTAATAAAATGATCTTGATATTATTGTAATTAACATTTTATGTACGTAAAATACATATCTAAGGCTAATAATAAACAAATCGAAGGCGTAAAACCTTTTTTCTTTATTTAGACTGTTTCAGACGTAATAGGCTTTTACCTTTCCTATTCCAAGTTCTCAATTCACAATACATAAACGCGAGTAAAAAATGCGAAAATTTCAGACTTAGGTAGTATATTTTCTCAAAGTAAGGACGTTCAAATAATCGCCCTTGTTGTGTAACCATATTGCGCGGTAAGAATTTAGTATTTGCCTTTGTTTCGAAGGCGTGTTCATTAGCAGACCTTTATCGACTCCGCGCATCTTTACATTTCTATTAACAGGAACAGTAAATGTTACAAAACTTTTAGCATTAACATTTTTCTAAGTAACTTTAACTATTTACGTTAACTGTTTACGCTACACTATTTTAGTGGCCCTAACAAGACCGGCCCAGGTTTAGCTTATCCTTCCCTGCGTCTCTGTCAAAATAGTGTCATAAGAAAGTGACGCACATAAAGATAAACTAAACTTGGCCGGTCATGTTAGGCCATTACGCTTTGGGATGACATCGCAAGAAGGAAAGACAATTTTTTTGGGCGCCCATGTTTTTTAGTGCATGACTTATTGCTTTTTGTTTTTCTTAATTATCTGTTATTCAGCTTATTAATTATACCTGGTTTAAAGTTTGTAATACAGATCAATAGAAATCAGCAAGTTTAATTGATCAAGTCTTCACGCACTGACACGACGACCTTACAGTCTACAATCGTCGTCCATTACCATATTAGACATATTATTCGGTCAAACTCGCGCACGAATGACTGAAGTAGTCAATTAACTGTCTGTTTATTAATAAATTGAAGGCATTTAGAATTTTTAAGAGTACGTAGTCGTGTCGAGGCCGACGGTAGTAAGTCGATACCTACAATTAGGTCTAATTCACGGTTGCCGTAGAAAGCTCGTGAGATATTTCACAGATTAGGCATTTAACTTCTTATACACTTACATAGGGAACGCGCTGTAGATTCTGGTACAAAGTGAAATGTTACATATTGTACAGGTAATAGTGTACATTATGAGGCGATAAGATGGTTCCTTAACTGCTATAGGGTATCTCTAAGTATATTGCCGCTATTAACTTGCTCTGCAGGTGCATAGCTTCCTTGGTGAGCTATTAGTCTCAGTCACACTCAATCTATGCCTATGCGAACCGGTAATTAAGAAGTAGATGGACTTTTAAAATAGTTAAAAGCACAATTAACTTATTTATTTAATAAAAGCCAAATTGGGCTTCCTCTTCCTCTCTGCCTCACTTTTTGTATTTTTTATTCTTTCTTAGGATATCGACCATAATACTAGTCAAGTACTTGTGTTAAATTTCAAGCGCTAGCAGTCCAAAAGAAGACCTTAAAGGTCAGACGGAAGGCTGGACGGCGCAGGTAGAGTTAGTAATAGGGCCCTGTTGGCACTCTTTGGGCATGAAACCCTAACAACGTCATATTTGCGATCTATACGGATCGCCATCTCTCGTGCAGAATTCGATACCTACCGCAGAGGTTCCGTCCTTTTTAGGGACATGATCCTGTAGGGAAGTCTGTTTTACTCTAACATGAAAATAAAACAGAAAAATTGAGCAATGGTAACGGACTTACTCTTTGTTTACTCTTTTCTTATACATTTACCCAAAAATTCGTGTCACAGTATTTATGAAATGAAAATTTACAAAAATTACGTATGGATATATCTAATTGAATTTTCATTTCTGAATAAATTGGTGAAGTTTGTTGTATTTTAAATTTGCAATGATTTGTATATAATTTCAATTCAAAGGTCTGTTACATTTGCGTCATCCGAATACTCGCATCATAAGTGCAAACGATTCAGTGCTTCTTCAACCTTGGTCAATCCTGAACTGACCCCATATTAACAAGTAGCATTTTACACAACGTACTTCACAACCTTGAGGAATGCTGAACGGTTGCGAAACAGTGAGTACCTTCTCCCCACGTGACTCACGACCGATGGTTTTTGTTTCTTTTCGATACCTTCACTGTGATTGTGAAGCAATTTCTAGTAAAAAGGTCCGTAAGTGTATGTTGTTTTTGAGCCAATGTTTTGGTCAAGATGTAGACGTAGGTATACTTACAGTGTATCAGTGTAGTGCTATTGCGGAACGCCAAATGGATCAATATAGAGGTAAAGCCATTTGGATGAATAATACCCATCCTTGAGATGGACGATTGTGATTCATTCAAATCGAATCATATAAAAGTAATCCACTTTATTTTCCGCAATTACGCGAGTTATATTATATTGAATTTTCCAAAATGGCATGTATAACATTGCATAAATAGTGTAAGTAAAGTCAGTAAGGATAGGAAGCACGCACGGGCAGATCCAGTATAACTGCTCATTACGTTTCCGTAGCACCAGGAAACTATCACTCTCTTAGCAAACTGGATACATAGCGAAAGGACAAAGACCTACGGAGCGGTCACTTCCCTCGCCTGATCTGGAGCTAGGAAAGTTGTCCATGGCCGCTTATATAAATGCATGAACTTGATACAGTAGTGCACTTTTCCATGCAACGGTGCACAGAGCGCTTTTCCTTTCGCAATACGCGCTTTTCTCTCTAGAAAATAATGTAATTACACGTCTGTGGCCAAGCGCTACAATATCCATCATGTCAAAGAAGATTTTAGTAAGTTTTGATGCCATTAAACGTTTAAAAGTAAATTAGTATAATAAACAGCCGATTTGTTAGCCGTTTACGAATGTTTGTTACGCAAAGCGAATACACTATTAACGAGGTAGCTGATTGATGGGGTTCCACGCCTTTCTTGAATCAACGATGACGGATCATTAAACTGATTGGTGTTTTCAGATGTTCGTAGCTTTCGCCGCGGTGGTATGTGCAAACGAAGTTGAGGATGGGGAGCAAAAGAAGAGGGGCGCCGGGAAAGGGACTAGCCTGAACTCCATTCCGACGGGTGCCCAGAAGCCGGAGTACACTTATCAAGTCTATACTCAGAATCCCAGCTCACAAGCCAGCCCAAGTTCCTATCAGGCCCAAGTGCCTAGTTCGTTTTATCCGAGTCAAGCTTCGAGTCAGTATTACTCCATTCCCAATCAACCAAGCGATGTGTCTTCTGGGTATTCATCCCAGCCTCAGATAAATCTAATCCCGCCGCCGAGTCCATCACAATTTCTTCCCATTAACTTTGTGGCTAATCCAGGCTATCAATCTAAATATCAGATTATTCCATCTAAAGCTGCGAATGGTAATATACAGTTGCTTATTCAACCGCCTCAAAATTATCAGTCGAGTCCATTTTTGCAATATCCCCAGTCACTATTCTCGCCGAATCCTGGAAATCCAATCAACCCGCAACATGGACAATTTCAACTTCCGCAGGGGCAGTACAATGTCGCGTCTCAGTACCAACCCTTATCTTTGAGTCAACCTTATTTGAGTCAGCCGTCGACTATGTTGTTGCTAGCCCAGCCTAATGCTTATAATAATCTTTTATATCCTGGTGCGAATCCTGCACAAAGTTTTTATAATTATTACCCATCGAACTCGCAACAAAAGTACAATTTGTCTTATGGGTCTTCCTCTCAGCCTTCGGTTGAGTATGAGAAGATACAGGGGCCTGTTTCGCATAGCTTGCCTAAAGAGGACAACGATGTAGGATCACACGGGAATGACTTCGTGCCGTCAGACTCCAACTCAAGTTACAAGACCGCCTATGCGACTAGCCGCAGTGGGACCTATTCTAAGCAGAAATGACTGTATAGATTTAATAGAGGCATAAACGAGTTACCGTCTCTTGTTGATTTACGTTGGTTATATTTTAAAGGTGTTTAGTTGCCATTCTTTACATGTTGTGCAGTTTTATTTATTAATATATAAAAGATGTTGTTACTTAATATTATTAATTGTACAAAATAAAAAGTTGCATGTTCAAGGTCACATTTATTTCCCTGTGTAATATTAAATATTATTTATATATTACATCTCTGTTAGCTTTCGGTACTGTGTCCCCAAGTCTTAGTCAGATCAGGGGTGCTATTTTTGAATCTCACCAGGTGACTAAAGCTCACAAAAACGGTGGAATCTCTGTGAAAAGCGTCCATTTTGGTGAGCTTTAGTCACCGGGTGAGATTCAAAAATAGCACTCCAGAAAACCATTCTCAATCTCAATTATGTCGACGATACCGAAAACGTATCACAAAACACGATTGTTAGGTTGTTAGCAAATATACATTAATGTTGTATTTAAGATATGGATCAGCTAAGAGTAATAGTAGTATAGATTTCCCTTTCATGAGCCCTTAATACCTTAATACTCGATCTAGGAGTGGTATAGGATTGCAGTATCGTAAATCGAACTTTCACGTGTATTGATGTTATAATAATGCGTAAGTAGGTAGTATAGCATAACAGTATCGATATCAAATGAATTACTTGAAACTAAGTACCTGTTTCCTAAGACAACGCATTATTAATAGAAAAATTATAAATAACTAGCTGACCCGGCGAACTTTGTTCCGCCTTAGACGCCATAAATGAGCAGATTTTTGATTTTTTCTTTCATAAGAACCTTCTCCTGATAATAACGAACAGAACAAAAAAAGAATTACCGAAATCGGTCCAGCCGTTCAGGCGTGATGTCGTGACCAAGGGAAATAGGGATTCATTTATATATATATATAGATGATAATGCACTTCCATGGCCGCCTATCAAAACTTAAGCAAAATAACATATTAAATTAAATGGGTATTATTAAAACCCTCAGCATAATATGAAGTTTTATCCATGAGAAAAATCTATTCTGCCAGCAAAAATTGTAAGTTAGAATAAATATCTCAGGACAATCTTTGAGGGCTTGAAATTCGGATCTTTTGTCAGTTTCAGAGTTAGGTTTTAAGGCTCCGGGTTTCAGTGATTAGAAGCTTCATTGAAAAAATAAAAACGATATATGAATGAATATAAGTATAGCAAATGATATGCGATATTAATGACTAGCAAAGCGTTTAATAACTGATTGTTTTAAAAATTTCACGATTTTCACACATACTCATTACGTTTACGGACTTAAACGCGATACTAAACTGTTTATTTATTTAGCTGCAATGCGGCTGAAACGTCGAGGTAAAGAAATAAACAGTTTATTATCGCTTTTAAGTCCCGATAAGCGTAATAAGTACGTTTAATAACTTCCCTTAGTAAAATAACAAGCTCGTAAATTAACGATGACCATTGAATCCAAACACCAACATCACGTAACAAACAGCTTGGGCACGTATTTTCTTGTTTCACTTATTTTCGTACAAAGAGGCACAAGCCACACATCAGCCCTCTAATGGATGCGAGAATAAAATCCCACGTCAGTGATGTAATCGTTATCATTATCACTATTGGGTGCTATCAACACAGTAAACAGATTAAAAACAGAACGATAAAAAGTCTCAGCTGGTCCTACATTAGAACGACGAGCTATCTAGCTTATCATCGCAATACTACAACACAAATTTGGGATACTGATTGGCCGATCACGAACTTCGGTTGATTCGTATTGGATTGTACATTATTGATGTCACGTCGCGACCGTGTATGGCATGTCTCTGTATCCTATGTCAGTAATAAACGCATTTTATTATTATTTATTCATTTATTGGTTTAATTGCCAGGTTTCAAGAACGACTTACTACTAAAATAAAACTGTTTTAAAATAATTAGTCTGCTTTTGGATCCGTCTCTAGCCTCTAGGCGGTCATGGAAACACTTCTAATGATTTTAGACAAATGAACTAGACAAACGTATTACTTGTTTTATTTATTTTTCTTTTATAAACTGTTTACTTATCTTAATACTATTAAGATGTCTACCAGGACTTTACATTTTAAAGAAGAAAATAAAGAAAAAACATAATCTATCCACCAATTTAGTTTGTTGTAAACCATTTGCGCCGTTAACAATCATGGAACTTAGGGAAGTTTCCGATTTTGATTTACTAAACTCGGTCAGCTATGGAAAAAATATTATAAAATACATAGATGTTGACTTACTGTGCCTAGTCCCGGCATGAGTACTGTGATGGCCCAGTGAAAGGAGATCGCTACGCTAATTGCCTTCGCGTTATTCGTATCATTCCGATATGATGGGCAATCGAACGCACCTGCTGATTACAGGATGCTCCTAATTTTCAATTATCTCTGAACCAGCAACCTTAGTACGCATAATTATCGCCTACGTGTTTAGTGAAGAGATATGGCCTAATAATAATTAGAAATTTATTCGTGTCGTTGAATTCGGGTGCAGGTAAGGCCTTATGATTCAATGAAACAATCATTTCAAATTCCTTCACAAAGGTTGTAATTTTTTTGGAGCGATTCTATAACTAATCTGTCATGTATTTGTTTTGACCTAAAGGACGAATAGTTTCTACTCCTATTTAAACCAGATATCACTTTAAATGTTATTCAATTTGAAATGCATGAATTGCCCTACAAGAATGTCCCAGGCAAATTATGATTTTTCTTTGCTTTTATTCGTTACATCCCTATTTTTCAAATTACGAAGAACAGGCAATGCTAACATTCAAATCTTACATAACTTAAGAGAATTAAGTGAACTTTTTGATGAACACAAAATCGTTATACAAAAATATTTACTTTAGAACATCCTGTATGTGCCCGCAAAATAAATACCAAAACTAGTTTGATGTTCTTACTTACATACTACAGGTTTCCATGGACCGGTTGGTTCATCTACTTTTTAACGGTTCCAAATCTTCTAACTAAAATCAAGCCAAATAATCCCTTGTTACGACTGAATAAGAATCATATAAATGAGACACAGTTAAATCATGGTGTTGACGAATCGTTACACGTAATTGCAAGAGCTATTAATTGTAAAATATTACTTAATAAGAGTCCTACATCTGACACACAAGTGCGTTCTGCAACGGTTACGTTGGGCCTTCCTTTCCCTATCGCAATCCTTGCGAATCTTGCCAATCGTTAGTGAATTACAAAAATAACGTAAACATAATAAGATTTTATTAAAAGATAACTTCTACATGCAAGCTCCATGCAAGATTCCAAACTGTAATAAACTTGACAAGTAAATGATGCTGCTTTGACCAGCAAAGCGGGCGAAACGTAAAATGGTAAATATTTACAAGCGCCTCCATTGTAACAATTGTGTGAAGCAACCTAATTGCACCCACAATTTATTTTTTAGCATTTTCTCCACATCTAGTGTTTTTCTAAAAAATGCTTTTGTAAACTAGTGCTCGGCAAATTGATTAAGCTGATATTTATAGATATGTTTGGGTCATACACAGAGCCAAAAACATTATGTCTTATTATTTCCATTCTTTTATTAATTTTGTATCAGTTTTTTAGATTAAAATCTGTACATGTATTTAAAGACACGACAGTCTTATAATTTGACTTACCGCATTTCAAGCAGAAGGTTCAAACCCGGACTCTACCTCAAGCTTTTTAGAATTTACTCATAATTCGAAATTTCGTTTAAAGTTGAGCTTTGCCATGAGCCATGAGCTTTTCGGTGAAGGAAAATATCGCAAGAGAATCTTAACACACCTGAAAATTTCAATCCGCACATGTCCGCATGGAACTTAAGCCTAAGCCATGTCATTTTGCGAAAAGATCTGTCTACAGCATACATACAATAATAGGTGAATAACCTGGAGATGACGTACCTAGTTCGCCAGGACCATACTATTGTGTCACATACCGATTTAGATAACTATGCTCGGAATTTCTCTGCATTCGCATAAGAACTAAGAAGCCGACATGGTCCTAAGAATTGCTAGGCAAGCTCAGCGAGAGGGGGCAGAGCCTTGTCGAAGGGGGCAAAGAGTTCTCGAGTGGCGACCGCGCACCAAAAGATGTAGCGTAGGGAGTCCCGCTATAAGTTGGACCGACGATCTGATGATGATTTCTGGAATCTGCTAGACGCGAGCAGCGCAGGATCAGTCACTGTAGCAATATTTGGGGTAAGACAATGTCCAGCGGTGGATGTCTTCGGCTGACCTGATGGCGATGATGATACTAATGTAGTTCACCATAAAAAAATTGCCAATGCATAAACAGCTATTTATAGAAATGGTAAACTCTCGTTTTCAAGAAAAAGGTGAATTGCCGTAGCTGGCTTCGATAATGAATTTTCCCACAGCAACTTTTATTTTTACTTGGTATTGCTCTGCTTGCGTTCCATAATTTGCACAGTAATGCTATCTATACATTAGGTGCTATGGGCAAGTCAAGTGTCCAGTCGACTGACCGGTTCAGTTTCTGGTCGATCAAGAACATTATTCTGAAACTAGCATTTAAGAGCAAAAGGGAAGTTATTCGCACTTCCCTGTTACTTAATGTTATACAATTTAAGTACTTTGAGACGGTTGCTTTCTCATATAGAACTTCGAAGTACATCGCACATAGATAATTTTAAAATTGGTACCTAGCTTCAACGCTCCTAAAAAAAAGACTGGATGTACAGATGAAAGTATAGCTTTGGTTCTAAATAAATAAATAATGATGTTGATATTAGGTGTGAGATATTTTCATCGCACCGGTTATCAGTTATATGTTATCAAGCAATGAAATGAAATATCTATTTACATTAAGTGTAGTAAATATGAAGGTGGTAAATTTAAAAAAAGTTTCACAAATTTGGATAATTTAACGGACATGGGTAAGAACACAATTGTCGACTTGTAATTTTTATTATCAATAAAAAAAATGATTTTGTCCAATAAACAGTTTACATACATAAATATAAGCTTTAGAAATAATCGAGGCTTTTATATTTATGTTCAATTTCTTTGCTACTACGATAATGTACTAGAACCAGTCACAAGAATTTCCTACAAGTTGCAATCCTGAGCAGACGGTTGTGGGTGGGCGCTCATCTGAAGGTATTTATTATCGGAAGTCATTGCTGGAATGTTGCAGAAAGCGAGATGGTTTTATAGCGGTTCACTGATTTCTGACATTTCCAGAATAAAAACAACGTTTTAAAATATACATTATAAAAATAAGGCTGAGTAAAATGCCACCTTTAGAATAATTTTACACAATGCTGGTTTTAAAAAAGGTATTGCAAAACACCGCCACAAAATATTTTATTAAAATATAAACACGAAACAATACAAACACTCAAAACCTTTAACGTTAAAAAAAATATCTATCTATTAAAAAATCTAGGGCCCTGTAGTAATTGTTGTGTTGAGTTTGTTCACCTGAAAGCTCCTTTAAACAAAACAACCATAAGCTTGTGGTAAACATGACGATAAAAGCACGATATTTAAGTTCAAGCACATAATTTATGTACATATAATACGAGGTGTAAAAAAATTACGAATTCGTATTGTAACACTACAACATCCGGAGTTCCGGCGAAAACCGTCCGCAGTTGACCGGAACCGTTGAATAACAGTATAGAGTTATGTAATACGGGTCTGATTGAACTGGGTCGAGATTGCTCTATTTTTTGTTACACCGCATGTGATTGTACTGATTATTATTGACTTAAATTTCATATTCAATGGTGAAGAAAACGGCTATTAATTTTGCATAAATGATTTCTTCATTTGGTTATTTATTTCTGGAATAAGAATAGGTCGCAATATAGCAAAATTGGGTACATGCCACCTTAATGAAACCAAACGGCGTAAAAGTGTTAATTGTTTGGATCGTCATTTTAAAAATAAGAAAATACTTATGGACCAACAGTAACTTAAGAAATACACATATTATGACTATATCTTTTCAAAGGTGCGAAACCTATAAAGCAAGGGTTCAACTTATTTTGTTTTAATCTTCATAAAATATGTAACCAGTTTTAAGTACTATTGGAGTAAAAATAATTAGGTAAACCTCTCATTACCTTTTTATTGCAATAAACGCGATTTAAGTACTTTAGTTAGGATAATGTAGAGGACGTTTCTAATTAATGATAAGACTTACCAGGCAAACGAAGTAATTTGGTGATATGGCAGCAAATAGGGGACCTTATTGGTCGCAAGGTCTTTGGCATTTTCTCTAAATGGCCAGTCGAAAAGAGAGTCTTGCTCCTTTCAACTTCCAGTGGATTTTTTCAAATATCAAATATCAAATGGTAAATGGGGTTGAGTAACTTGGATAGTATTATGTATAGGTATAGAATTCTTAAGACTGTCTTTACATGCTGATTGGCATAAAGAGTTCACATACATCCCGCTTCGTTATACACGGTCGGTAGTTCACTACATAACATATTTACATTAAATTCATTCATTTCTCATTCACACGATGTTCAATGCATGTTGTCTTAATACTGCGTTTGTTACTTTAACTATAAATTACATAATTCATGGGAATGGTAAATATTCAATCTCTCTTGTTTCAATTGAATTACTCTAAAGGGTCTCGATAACGAGGTTTTAAGGCAGTTAAAGCGTTAGGAAGAAATCGGAAGAGTTTAATGGGTCGATTATATTGTTTGGTTCCTCCTTATCTAGCAAATCAAAACTAACCGGCCTATAACTAATAATTATGGCATAATATTGCATCGTCAAAATGTAGTCTTAATCTTTGAGTCATGCTATGTGATGGGTCTATTTAGCATGTTAGGTATTATGACAAAATTTAATGTGAAAAAAGCGTTTGATTAGAAGGGGACCTAAGTTTTAATTTCCACTTAAAACTTTTATTGGCTTAGAATTTTGCAGCCACCCCGGTACAGCTCTGCACCTACGATTTCTTCGAACCGAAGTTAAAAATTTAATAGTTGCGCCATGTTTCTCCGGAGTTCAAGATAAATTATGATTCCGGCACTCCTAGCATAATCAACTTTGTCAACTTTCCGTCATTTGTGGTGCGGGTGCCTACCGATCATCTGTCGACCTTTATGAAGCAGGAATTCTGGCCGAAGGGAGTCGCTTTCCGTCGTTTGCGCGGAAGGTTGCTGGACACCTCGAAACTAAGGTCACACGTCACCGAAGTAACGTGCTAAATTTTATTGTTTTAAGGTTTTTTATCTTATAAATATGTATGTTAATCTTTAAGGTATTTCTTTTATAGGCTTATGCAGCCTGAAATAAATGGTTCTATTCTATAGTATAATATTATGGTTTTGGGGCCTCCTGATACTGTGGCCCCGTGCAGGTAGCAGTTTGCCCCCCCTAGATCCGGGTCTGCCCTCGTCGAATCGAATCGTGAATAGGTAATCCGTTTTCATTACCATGTCTGATTCTTACGATAGTTTACTAATTGAGCTTCTGTATCACTCAGATTCTTAGTCCAAAGTCGAAATGATGTTCTTATCTTTATTCGGAGATACTTAAACCGTCATTATCTTGCAAATCAAACAGCTACTATTTTTATATTCATTGCACAATCATTCAATATCAAAGTGAACTAATCGTTGACCCCTGTCTGCTGAGTGTTGGTCTTGACACGCCCCCGCGGCTATCACAGGGTTAACAATCTTAAAGTAACAGAGTGAAGAGTGTTTATTTTCTTTGAGTTTGTTAAGCAATGTCTTGTCTGTTTGCCAGTAAGTCTTTGTATTTTGATTTGACCCGACTGCCCCCAGAAAGGAGATACAGGTTTAAAATGTATTTTAGTGTTTGGTTTTTATTTTAGTTGTAACTAGCGACCCAACCCGGCTTCGCACGCATATCTGACAGTTGAAACAGGATATAAATGACAGTGAAAACCGTATCAAAATCCGTTGTCTGGTTTAAGAGGAATGAGCAGCCGAAGGAAGGATCCCGGACAGAGAAATGGATAGCGACTTAATTTTATACTATGTAAAGATAGAGATGTAAATACTTTTTAAGTTTTGTCCAGTAAACTTAAACAACATGGTTAATTGTAACCATGTCGTTTAATTTTAGAGGTCATTAAATTGGAAGAATAAAGTTTCATAATTAATGCGTTAAGACACGTATACGTGTTCCGTAGAAACACGAGCGACAAATATACTGTCAGACGCAAGAACGAGTGAGATGTACGAAGATTGCTGGAAGCCATTTAGAAACTGGAAGTATAATCTGGAAACTCTGGAAACTTACGAACTGAGGCAATAAAAAAAAAGGAAAATTGAAATGTGTTTTATGTGCAATGCCCGTGAGAGACAAATGATTGAATGATGAATTTGAATGCATATCGATAGTGGAAATCTCAAATGTCGTAAGGGACATTAAGGGACATGTCCCTTACGACGTTTCAGATTTCTAGTATCGATATAAATAAGTATTGTTGTACATACTTTTATCTATCTAGTACCCATAATATTTACAGCTTTGCTTAGCTTAGAACAGTCAATGGGTGTAGGTACATAGCCCCAAGACATTTATTTATTTACCCGCGGCTTCTGCCGCACGATACTATTTTTTGAATCTATTACATGATCTATCTGTCGGCTAAATTTCATCTAAATCCAGCCGGCAATGTGAGATTGAGGAACAAACATCCAAACATCATGAATTCATGACTTTCACATTTAAACTATCAGTAGATTTATTTTTTAAAAGTACTAACACGCCAACTACACTACACACTACGTATGTGCAGTTAAGGAAGTCCAAACACGTACAGTCAGCAACGAAAGTCGCCGAACACAATAACGTTACAAAAGTCACTAAACAGATCATTTGTCCATAAGTCGTTGAACTGCGTTAAGAGCAAAATTACATTTACACCATGAAATACCAAAAGTCGCTGAACAGCGTTATTCCGAAAATTACAGGACAGCATGATTCCAAAAATTGCTGAACAGCCTAATTACAAAAGTCGCTGAACACTACCATTGTTTAAATATTTGGAATAGTCGCTGAATAGTATATGTATAATTACACACATACACACACACACACACACACACACACAAACAAAAATTAGGGTAATGGCAGGACTCGAACCTGAAACCTTAGCATTCCATGCCTTGCGTTTGCCAGTTTCGACACATTACCATTACCATATCCTGCAAATTTTTCAATGTGCTTTGTCTTTAGGGTCATTACATTATTGATTTTAGAAGTATTAAGGTAAACTGAGCTTTATTTTAAATGACATAAGATTTAATTTTATTTTATCTCGGGTTAATGAATATGTTACTTACTACAGGTAAAGTGAGAAATTGACATAATAGAACCAGTGTGACATTGACGATACTTGATAAGATTCAATTTAGCCTGGCCTATTTTTTTTCACTGAGATATGCTCATCTCTTCGAATTTTAAATTTTGACAATCACTGAGAAGAGTACTCACTTGTCAGTGAGCGTTTCAGCTCTTTCATTTGGAGTGATACCTTAAACTATTTAATCAATCGGACATGTTCAGCGACTATTGATAATTTATAGATCAGCTAATTCTGCAGTCAGACATGTTCAGCGACTATTGATATTGTACATATCAGCTACTTATGTAGTCAGACATGTTCAGCAACTATTGAAAAATCGATGTTTATTGACTTTTGTTATTCTCAAATGTCCACAGACATTTGTACATTAGCCTGTTCAGTAACATATGGAACTTTATAGTGTGCAGGTGTTTTGGGAATTAGGATGTGTTCATGGACTTTCGTTGCTGACTGTACCACCGTAGAACTTAGTCAAAGAGACAAATACGCATGACATTTGTATGACAAGGCTTGGCGTTTTACGCGTCGCTTCATTGCGACAGGGTTCTAGGGTGGTACGTCAATGTATTTCCCCTACTGTACAAAAATTGCACAAACGAATTAAATTATGTCTAACTTAAATGCTATGCGTTTGCCTAAAGTGCTATGCGAGCTTTAAATGACCTTCTAGTTACAACTTTCAAACTGGATTTAGCCTCTTCGCGAATTTCAGATTATCTTTTAGACATGTTCGATTTATGGATTAATTACTTTACAAAATTAATAATTAATAGCATTAATAACTAATGATCAGTATCGTTATTCAATATTATTTTAAGGTTGTTAAAAAACACGCGAAGTAGAATTTAATGCTCTCAAAAAAAAAGTAGTGTTTACTGATAATTAATGTAGTAACAGTACAATTGAGAATGCCTACTAAACATTTGTCCTAACCATCATTTGTCCTTACGGGCTTTTTACGAAACTAATATTTGCGGGACTTTTTCAAAGATTATCGCGTGGAGTGCAACAACACAAACCAACAAAACACAAAATTAAAAATAAAATAACAATGGTAAATTAACAATTTTTTTTTATCGCGTTTAAGTCCCGATAAAGTTATAAATATTCAGGTTAATTTATTTTAGGACAAAAATGATTAGAGCAAATTAAGTTATTTTTGATTCCGATAAAGACCCAGTTGCAGTTTATCCGTTTCACGGTTTCACTAATCGAGCTCGATGACCGGATAGCCTAGTAGGTAGTGGGCCTGACTAGCCAGACGATTGGTTTTTTGTAGTTTTGTTCAACTTTTTACCTTTAAGATCTTTTTATGTATTCCTTATATTTTGACTGGTAAAATAAAATGTATTATAAAATAAATCAGACTATCATTCAACCAAGAGGTGACTTTCATTTCCAAGTATCTATTATATATAAAGATTTCGACCAGTGAAACTCTAAACTCCTCAGTTACTTAACGAGCCGTCCTACATTAGTTAAAAACAGTTTTAGTGCAAAATCTGATCTTACGTAAATTGGTCTTAAGAGGGCTACTAAACCAACGTGATGTGAAACGTTTTTCCTCACATAACTCCGCATGTCAAACAAATGACTACACAGCCCATTCAGACTTATTTAAAGCGGGTAATTAAATTTTGACGTATCAATTAAGATTCAAAAAATATGACCCACTATCACCAGTTATTAGTTAAAGTTTTGACTGCTTGTAAAACCATTACCGCTACTGCGTGACCGTTTAATTATGTTTACAATTTTTTCTCATAATGTTTATTCATAAGTTTGTTAACGTGTCTAGTTTATTCTCTTTTGCATATGTAACTAATGGATCTAGATTTGATTTGAGCAACATTCCAGAAGCGCAACAATCACAATTAGCGAATGCACGAATTCAATAGCAAATTTAACTTAACTACTTTGCGGAGGTTGATATAAATAAATAAAATAAAAATAACTCAAAAATTTACTTCAATTTTTCCATATTAGCTTTGTTTTTTAATAAAAAAACTGGTGTGGCCAGTTTCAATTTATATCGAAATCCATTAGTGTTTATTATTTTATAACGTTGTAAACAAATAATTATGAAGGTAGTAAACATTTGAGATGCAGAAATCACTGTATCCATAACTTTTTAAAGAGTCAATAGTCTTATTGCGTAAATTGAAACGTTATATATTTTTTTTCAAATTGGGTTGTTTGTATTGTAGCTGGCTTGTATAAAATGAACACAAGACCTGAAAAGGGTTCAAAACGTCTGGAATGCAATTCGTTGCAATATACGCGGTATAACGAAAGGCACGGAATGATGAGGTTACAGGTTCGAGTCCTGCCATTACCTTAATTTTTTTGTGTTGTCGTTACATAGCATTTAAATTTGAATTGGAATTTTGAAATTTCGATTACAAAAAAATTAAAAAATACAGTACTTAGTTGCCCGAAAGCAATGTCCTAGTGCTGGAAAAAGGTCCTTGTATTTCATTTTCTCCGATCTTAAAAGGTGTCCGGCAAGTAATTTAGGAATACATGAACAAATGTCTAGACTATTCCGTTTACTGCTTTACAATTTAGTTCGCGAACGTTAAGTTAGTCTTAAAGTTTAAATAATATACTAAAAAAATATTTTTTTTTTATTTATTGTTTTGGAGAGAATTGTAACAGGTTTGGCGGGTCCAACGAAAAAGCGTCTTTTTGGACCGATCTACAAAAATGTAATCTTTGATTTTTAAAATTTATATATTTTGACTATCTTCTGCTTCGCCCGCGTGGTCTACAGAAAACAAATGACTTTTGTTTAGAATCAAAAAACTTATAAGTGCTCTCACTCCCTCTTATATTTTCACCGCCTGTTTTACCACTTTCCAATGTAAAAATCCAAATACTCTAAAACAAACAAACATTTTGAAGATCCTATTTTTGAATAAACCGATACCATACAAAGATTCATCCCGGTTTCCCACTCCTAAAATTCGACAGTCGTAAAACCCTGAAACACATATTTATCTATCTAAAGGTATCTAAAATTCAAAATTTCAAGTTCATATTAAAAACCAGATACCTCCATACAAACTTTTACTCCCTGTTTCCCCTACAAATTTGAAAATCCAAAACCCGGTGACATGTCATTATTTATTTATGATAAGTAGCTGTATTTCAAAATTACAAGCTCCTTTAAAAAAAAAATCAATACGTCCTTACAAACTTTCACCCCCGCTTCTCTCCCTTTAAAAGTAAAAAACCCAAAATCCTGAAAGACATTATAATCTTTTTATGCCCAGTGACTCTAATTCAAATTTTCATGTTTATAACTTCAATCAACAAAGACTTTCATACAAAGTTCAACCCCCACCCCCATTTTCCCCCTGAAGGTAAAAAATACCAAAAAAGGTTTCTTAGCGAATGCCTTCGTTTCGCGGATGGCAGGACCTTGTGCAAGGTCCGTCCGGATCGCTACCACCATCTTGCTCGCTAATCCTGCCGCTAACCAGCAGTGCCTGCGCTGTTGTGTTCCGGCGTGGAGAGCAAGACATCCGGTGTAATTACTGGCACAAGAGGTACTCCATCTTAGCCCTCTGGGTTGGCAACGCAACTGCAATCTTCTTGGTGTTGCGGGTGTCTATAGGCGGTGGTGATTACTTACAATCAGGTGACCCACTTGCTTGTTTGCCTTCCTATTTCATAAAAAAATAAAAACCTTTTTTCCAAATTTCAGCTTTCTTGATTCAATAGTTTTGGTTGGACGATGATCGCCAATATGTCAGGACATGTTTGCGTGTGGTAGACAGACAGACAGACGGATAGACGGGTGGCAATAGAGGCTTAGTAATAACACGTTACCACGTACGTTATTTTTACTTCAGTACAAAAAAATTGTGAACAACTCAAATACAAAATTTCACCCCCTTAAGGGTTGTAATGCCAATAACACCCGATATACACGTTGCGTTATAAGCCTAAATAATAAATGTAGTGATTTTTACTGTGAAAATGAAGGCCTTTCCATCCACAGCTTCATCCCCCTTTTCACCCCTTCAGGGATGGAATTATCAAAAACCCTGACACCCGTATATTTTTTTTTTACGTTAGCCTTACAACGAAATTTCAAGATCCTAACTTCAAAACTGACGGACTTTCATACAAACTTTCATCCCCTAATTTACCCCCTTAGGGGTGGAATTTCCAAAAATCCTTTCTTAGTGGATGCCTATACTATATAAGGTATCTATGTACAAAGTTTCAAGTCTCTAGGTAAAGCGGTTTGGGCTGTGCGCTGAAATATCAGTCAGTCAGCCAGTCAGGACTTTGAATTTTATATGTATATATAGATGTATAGTCGACCAAGTAGTTGTTTGATCACTTTTGAACCTTATCCCTTTGTAATACGGTCGAAATATGGTCAAGCAATTTCTTGGTCGACTATACTTTAAAATAATGAATTGTTTTGAGAACCGGTATCAGGTGTTTATTATTCTTTAGTTTTATTATTATTATTTCAGGTGATAGTTGTGAAGCAACAAATGCAGGAAGTTAGCCCCTAAACATGGCACATGTTTATTTTATTTAACATAAAATTCACTACATGCGTTTGTATTATAGTTAACCATTTAGAAACACCTAAACTGCTCGTAATCATTAAATTGTGCAAATAGAAGTAAAACGTTGAAGAGTTATTTTAAAAAGGTCAATTTTGTAATTACCGAGTTAAAAATTAAAGACAAGCTTTATTTGAAGATTTGATTGAGCTTAATCGCTAATCTGCTAATTAACAACCCAGCTTCAAAGCTCGCAAAGCGCAAACGTTTGACGTAAATTAGCGATTACGAAAAACGCCATAACTGTGATTAATTTTACTACGCACTTTCTACTCTTGGTCTATTAAATCATCAGAATGTTAGGTACAGACTGGTTACATAAAAGTAAAGCCTTCTAAATTAATGTCTAAGTTGGCGAATTAAGTTACACAAATATGTGTAACCACATACTGTCAGGGCTGTTATCGAGTTAGGAATGACAATAAAAGACTATCATTGTGTCATCAGACCGTGTCTAATAGATACTTGGAGACGTGATAGATATTGTGGATCACTTTATCAAATCAGTTTGTTAAAGATAGTCCTCGCTGAGTGACATGTCAACGCCCATGCTAGAACCTACTCATTTAAGAAATGAAATGATAATGCCAAAGTATTAATTTAAAACGTCTGGATGTCAGACCTTCTATCTTATTAGTGCAGATAAAAATAAACTAAATTCTATTGCATAATAGATAGATTATGGCGTTAGGATGTAACGTTCTTCCTGGAGTTAACAATTTTTGAGATAAAATTGTAAAAGAGTGACCCTAACATGACCGTCCAAGTTTTGGCCTTGAGTTTGTTTGAGTTGTCAAGTTGTCAACTCAAAACAAAATCGTATTACAATTAAAAAAGTAATACTATCCTAAGTAATTCATTAAAAATATTATAATTATTGTCAAAATAATTCAATGTGTTTAGTTAGGCAGGTTCGTAAATTTCATGGTTTGTTAATAATTATCTTACTAATATAAGGCAATAAGTGTTTATGTAACTTTACTAACAAAATGAATGAAAGTCTGAGTAAATTAATTTTATTTATTTATTATTATTAATAATCCCTGTTATTGTTATTATACATGGAAAAGTTTTTTTTAAAAACAAGAATTAATCACGACGTGTCGGTAAAGCAGTGGCCGAAAGCTACTCGTAGATGTCAATTAACTGATTATTACGATGCACCTTTATTGAAATATAAGACCGCCGTTAATATCTCGTAAACAGAAAAAAAATTGAATTACAGCAATAAAAATCGCAACGATAACTTGAATGTACACCGTAAATTTTATACGCATAATATCAGTTGCAAAAGGGAATGCATCGAGTGATACAGCTATAGGATATCGGCCCTGCTCCACTTGCTTAGAAAGTACTGCAGTGAAACCGATGACCGGGGAAAAGTGACAACGACGATAATAATGCAGTTGTGTTTGCGTCATGGTCGTATTAATGACACGCTCAAGTAATTTGAGGGTTGAGAAACGGAGTATGCTAAGGATGCGTATGTGATGCAAACAAATCGCGGGGGCCTACAGTATTGGGTCGCAAAGATATCATTTGCCCTAATATATTGTCACATAATGCTCGTTTTGCATAATTGTTATTATACCGTTACTATCAACTTTCCAGGACAATAATTTAATAGATCTAAGCTAACCTATTCTAAGTAGCCAATGCAATAGATTTTCTGAAAAATGATGGTTTGACCAAATGTCACATTAAAGGAAAAACAATTATGCGAGGCAAAGGGCTACCAGAATTAAACATCATTTATGGTGTGGTTAAAAAGGGAAATGGCGACTTATTGGCGTCATTTTATCAAATGTTCATTTTAATTTATTACAAACATCCATGATACAGACGGGTATTAAAGGAAAGCCTGAATGAAAACATAAATTTTGTAAATAGTTCCACCAAATCTGATAACAAGCACCCGCAGTGTCAAGTTAAACCTTAAGTAAAATTTCATGACTCTAAATTCTTGACTCTAGAATAAGTTTTGGTGAGTACTTAGTTGGGTTTTTACTTTATTTGTTGAATTTTAGTAATCGAAATTTACTTCCGATTTTTTTTAAACGTAGAAACAAACTTAAATGATAATGACAACACAACGAAAAATTAGGGTAATGGTATGACTCTAACCTGCAACATCAGCATTCCGTGCCTCGCGTTTGCCAGTTTAGTTGGTCATGTGCGAAACTGGCAAACGCAAGGCACGGAATGCTGATGTTGCAGGTCCGAGTCCTGCCATTACCCTAATTTTTCTTTGTGTTGTCATTGTCATTTAAATTTATTTACTTATTGACCTATAAGACCCACTTGTCATTACCGGTGTAATTAATACATCTTGCCATTTTTCGTATCATCTTTGTAATGGTCTGCAAATTTTATTTCATGGCAACTAATTGTATAGTCAACGTTACTAAAAGCTCCTAATTGAATACAGTGAAAGCTCAACTCTAACATAACAATTGCTGGTGATGAAAACAAACGCGAAACGCGAGTAACAAAACTTCAGGTATTCAACTTTTACTAGCCTCCTTACAACGATACTTTTACACCTAATATCATGATCACAGCTCCTGCAACTCTGGTGATAGAGTCTAAATTTGAACAGGATATCGTTTAGTGGCGGTTAAGTGAAAGTAGTATGTTGCATCAAAATAGATTATACGGCTCTACATTTGTGATCTAAATTAATCTGTCACGAAACGTCATCACCCTCTATGATGGAAACACTATGGACAGCGTAGTAATAAAAATATTAAATTTTGAGTTCTGTTAAATGCACGTTACCAGGTATTCACAAGTGACTAAATTATTATGTAAACTATGATAAAGTATTAAGATAAAAATTATCTAAAATAAGCAATTTATCCCTATCAACTGAAGATAACAGTTTCCTCTATATTGGGACAGGATGCTGTTCCTTCTAATCCAATATTAAATTAATAAAAATAACCTTAAAGCACAAACTAATTTTGCGGCTGGACAAAAATAGATGTAATTAGTCTAAAAGCATAGATGGTGTTAGGTAGATACTTAAAATTGTGTGGAATATTGGCCAGGAAATTCACATCCATGTAAACACAATATCCTGTCTCATTAATTGGCAGCAAAGAATGTTGCCAATTCGTATGGCGCGTTTTTAGCCAATACGGTATCTGTCGGTTACTTTTTTCAACGCGGTACATAGAGTGCCCTACTGTCGTGTTTTGGACCAAAACTGTTGTCGTCGATGCATATCCCTCGCACGCGACTAAACGCGACGCTGAGAGTGATCGCAGGACCATAAAACATAAGACACATAAATAATTAACATATGTAAACTTACTTAACATATGAGCATTTGCTCACAAAGAACAAAAGTTATACCCTACTAAGTTTATGGTTAGCAGCAGTTAGCGAATAAACAACGTCGTATTTTATTTATGACGTTAATTGGGACTTCAACACGATTAAATTATTGTTAATTTACCTCAACGTTTCGACCGTATTAATGTTATAAATATGTGTGAAAATCGGAAAAGTTTTAAACAATTTAAATATATTTTAGTCCAAGTTTGTAATCTATTTACATAAAAAATCTTTTGCAATGAATTTTGCACAACATCAAGCCGGCACGGCACAATCGTTCTATGCCGTTAATAGAGAAACTGCCGTTAAGACATTTTTCTGCTCCATAGCCTTTGTTAAAATGCAATTTTATATGTTGTGCGAAAGAGCGTGGTGGCGCAACCATAGAGTTTTCTGTGTTCCAGATTCGTTATAATAGGAGAAGAGCATTAATGGAGCTTTTATAAAAAAAATAATCTACTTATTAGTCACGCGACAACGTCAACTTTACGTCCTTTGTGGTGCAGGTGCCGACCGAAGATCTGTCGACCTTCATGAAGCAGGAATTCTGGCCGAAGGGAGTCGCTTACCGTCGTTTTCGCGGACGTTTGCTGGACACCCCGAAACTAGGTCACACGTCACCGAAGTAAAGTGCTAATTGTAATGTTTTAATGTTTTGTTTAAAAACATCTTAATGTCCTGCTGGGCACAGGCAATTTGCTTTACAGGTGTGTAGAGGTTTCCCCGCGATCTTTGGCTTCACCAAAAAGCTCATGGAAAATTATAAGTTTATTGTCGATTCCGGACAACTCCGAATACGATCTCGGATTCCAATCTGACCCTCTGCTTAAGAGTCGGTAAGTCAAACAATTAAGCTTAATTATTTATTTGATTGTAACACAAAAATTACCAAAACTTTTAAATAAAACGAAATCTTACAGATTGTATATTCTGTACTAAATTGCGACGGGCGGTATCGATATGAAGACCGGAGGGATCGCAGCACTGCATGTCAAATGGTAACGTAAATTTATAAGCTAGAAAAGAACCAGCTCTAAGGATTGCTAGCATGACACACCGCGACTCGCGTTGGCCCCACAGACTATTAAGAGATACTACTGGCCCTTAGCGCGTCTCCTTTGCGCGTCGTGGTACGTAGCCGTTCCTCGACATATGCTGAGTGG
Source organism: Ditula angustiorana (assembly GCA_963691745.1). Classification (NCBI taxonomy): domain Eukaryota; kingdom Metazoa; phylum Arthropoda; class Insecta; order Lepidoptera; family Tortricidae; genus Ditula; species Ditula angustiorana. Next base: position 5,394,930 of record OY829488.1, read on the forward strand.
GTACCCTTTCGGTGTTCTAGTTCTAAGTTCATCCTGTTTAGTATATCTTAGCACCGAATAAACTGTTTTCTTTCTTTCTTTCTTTTTAAATAGCCTATTCCGCTATTCGCCTTTGTACATCACTGCTTCTCTTTTAGTCATATATACATAATAAAGTCACTAAAGAATTTATATACATACCTATATTTAAAGGTGGACCAAGTGCCAGATCCCCAGGCCCCAGGTATTTAATCGCACCGGTAAAAACATGTCATCATTTGCTACGAATACGTGTTCGATTTTTAAAGGCTTCCAGCGGCGCAGAGAAAATAGAAACAACAACAACAACAACAAACAACAAATACTCTTTATTGATTCACACAAGTAAACAAAATAAAAGAACACACACAGGGAAATTTTACATGGGATTCAACAGGCGGTCTTATCGCTAAGCAGCGATCTCTTCCAGACAACCAACAACACAACAAGAAATAGTGTTTGTTTTTTATTTTTATAATACAACATTCAAGACAAAGAAGCCAGCGCCTCGCCTGATGGTAAGCAATTACCGCCTTCTGTATATGTTTGTAACATGAAAAGTATCACTCCTAGGTTGTCACAGTTGTCTTTATCGTTGTCTACGTCCTCGCAGGACGAGCTGCCTAAACAACAACCTTATGAGCTCTATATATTTTACATTAATCCTATGAACGCTTTTTTAAAAACTCTTCGGCGTGAATACTTTGGCTCTCAAACACTTTGCCTCTTTCTTTCAACACAAAGATTAGCCGTTGCTAAGTGGGATATAATAGGCAATTAGTAACCAACTTGAGAAGAATGAAAGATTCAAACTCTTTTGTTCGGTTACACGGGTTACTTATTGCTGCATACCTGCCTAAAAAGGGCAAATGATGAAAAAGACACGTCAAAATATTAAAAATATAACTTTTTTTATTAAAACCCGATACAAATTGAAGATTTCCAGCACTTTAGAGCTATGGAGTATTTCGTTTAAATTTGACCTGCTCGTCTGGAAATCAAACATGACAAACAACAGAATGAAGCAGGTGGGGAGAAGCTAAATACAAATGGAATATTAAAAGAACACATTATTTTGCCTTAAAAAATTAGCGCTAAAAATATAAAAGAAGTACTTTGATTGGTTTACAATAAAGAGTTCTATCTTAAAAGAACATACAGACAAATTGAAAGCTCCTCCTTTTTTGAAATCGGTTGATTGAATGTTGCTACAAGTATACATCGATCTAAAACAAGATGTTTAAAATTAAGCTGATTTATAGTTTGTTTATCCTATGTTGAAATGTGGAACGACGTCTTCTTTATCTTTACCAGCTGCAAGTAATAAACGAAAAATAAATATTGCAACAACCTAGAAAGAAACTATTTCCAATAATTTTATAACGCGGAAGATTGAATTAGTAGGAACTGTTGGTATGACCAATTAAATAATAAAGTGCCGCCTCTTCACAGCACTTTAAATATCACTCACAATGCTATTTCGACGTATAACATTTTCTTTTGTGACATAACAATGATGGATCAAGATGCACGGCCTGATCGAAACTTTAAAGTAGTTCATCTTAATAACCCATCCATTAAAACGAAATCGATCGATTTGAATGCCAATTTCGTAATAATAGTTGTAAATATTACGAATTCCCATCCTGTATTAGAGGTATGGTAATAATAACTGCCATTCGGAGTAATAACAGGATTTGAGACCCACGGCGCTGCATTAAACTTATTGCGATAGGTTAAACTGTACGTCTAAGTTGACGTAATGCAAATTGTCCATTGTCTTTAATTGATAACTGTATTTGTGATATTATGTTACGGTTATAAATCAGAATGTAAAAGGTAGTTAATGGCCTTAAAATAAAGTAATTTTTAACGGTTTACACAGGTGACTTTGAAGACTTAAATGCAATCCATTATTTTATATTTTTATTTATATTTTTACCTTACCAAAATCTCTTGGACCTGAGTTTTCATGTTAATTAGGATTAATCTCACATTAGAAATATGACAAAAAATGCAGAATGTCATGGGATTTGGCACTTGCTTTGATTTATCTCGAATGTAACTTCGTCTCTACTGACGTGAGATTGCCCCCCGTTGCTAATAATGTTAGAGCTAGTGAGCAAACTTTGCTAAATATGATTTGCTCATGTGCCAGCCATTGTTAATTGCAATAATTGTACAACACCAAACATCAAGAACTACTTCCGCCATCACGATAACGATGATGATGATGATGGTTTGACACCACTTGTTAATAAAAATGAGGGTGCTATGATTTACTCATGTGTAGCTCTGAGGCATTTGTTCATAATCCTTCTGAAGGCGAAAACAAACTACAAGGTAAGCATGTCGTATGCCTCTGATATACCAAATCCAGGATAGCGATTTTTGAATCTCGCTAGGTGACGAAAGCTCATCAAAATGGCCGTTTTTCATAGAGATTCGGCAATTTTTGTAAGCTTTAGTCACCTGCTAAGATTCAAAAATCGCACTCCAGATCATTAGATTTATTAAAATGCTCGTATTAAGCAGCTAGTACAAAATTCTCAGGCCACAAAATATCAACAGAATACTGCATAGATCTGACATTCGTTGATTTATTACTTTGCTTCGCTAAACTCGCGTTTTCATGCAACCTAGTTAAGTATTAAATTTACAAAAATGACATGGCGGGCCTAATCGAAAAAAAACTTTGCAGGTGTAAAGATATAATCCATGGCGATACCTACGAGTATAATTTGTTTTGCCTGAGAAAACGTAAAACTAAAAAAAACTGTGGTTTCAAGTTTTGTACGAAAAGTGAAAACTAGATAGGTAACTTTATTTTTTTAGATTCAAATTTCGTTATCCTTAAATTATAGAAAATGGACCGTTTCGTTAAATTTCGGAAGTTTCACCTCAATCCTCCAATCCAAAGAATTTTTGATAGGTATTGTAAAATTTACATGTAATAAACTTTTTTCATTGTATATTTTAGTGTTGAAACGTAGTACCGGAATCAACATAAGATTAACAGATGCATTAAAAGAGTGTAGTATCTTCGTTCCGGAGGAGCTAGCGATCGCCTTTCTGTACTTCGATATGTAGAGTAGTGCGGTATTTAACAACACAACAGCCGATACGCGCGACCACTTACAAACCGGGCAGCCGGCTGAACGCATTTGCGCGGTACACCAATTATTAAAAAAAAGTTAGTATGTTTGAAAAAAGAACCAATAAAGTAAAATGCATTTCTGCAATAAATATTTTTTAAAATACAACTGTAGACCGCCGTTTTTATAATTTAATAAAAAAAAATACAACTGTCACTTTACCCGCGTTTTTTTTCTTTCTCTAATACCAGTCATAGACAAAAGGAAACCGGTCAATTAACGAGGGTGGTCATTGGAGGAGTGGACGGCTTTTCTTTTTAACCAGTGCCTTTGTTAATTATAGGATTTCCAACGGCTTCGCTTGCTTGGAGAGTGGAGGTTATGAAGACAGAGGGCAGTTGACGTCGTCATGGAGTGAATGACTACGAGACCAGCTGTGTGGTGTTAGACTCAAGTGTATCCATAGACAATAAGTGCTTATGTTCTGTGAACTCTTATCAAGTTTCGGGATTTGTGAAGTCTTTCGCTTCGTTTATGATGCTGCTACATAAGGTGAGAATTCTATGTCGACCTGAAATATTAAAAAAACTGAAATAATAAAAATTACTTGGGTACCTGAGGAATACTCCGCCCTAAAATAATTAGAAGAAAGGTCCAATAGGGTCATACGAAGTCCTAGATCACAATACAGTGACAAGATTGTTATTTAATCCAGATCTTAAATCGACATTTTTATTTCATAAATTTTTTGACATTTTCCATAATAGTTACTTACCTGCTATTTCAGTCCTCGCATTAAATCAGACTTTGTACTAGAGGAAACAAAGCACGTTTCCACCTGTGGGAATAAACCAATGGAAATAACTACACGGGTTCGTTGAAATTCCTAGGACCTAGGCGGATCTTAATGACTTAAAAAATATGTTATTTCTAATTGAACTGTAAATGTCATCAACATTGTCAGGGTTTTGTTATGGTTCTGATGGTACCGGTAATTTTACTAACTTCAGAGAAGTCATTTGTACATAAAGTTAAATTTTGCACTTTCTTTGTTTTCCAATGCTTGATTTGTTGAGAGGTTTTGGCTAATACGAAATTGAATACAAACACTTTAATTTTTCTCCTATTTCCGAAAAGGTTCAAAATGCTCATGCTTTGCTACTGCGCCGGTTGTAAATTAATACCAAACCAAAACATTTAGTTTCAAAGTTAACAACTTTGAACTTCAGAAAACAGAAAATATTTATTTTAATCATGTTAGCATAATAATTTCAACAACCGCTTTTCAAGAGGGTCTTGGGTTCAAATCCGGTTTACATGCGGCATTTTATTTAAAGTTTTACCATGAGTTTCTTCGGCGAAGGAAAACGCTGTAAGGAACCTTCGCAAACACTTGCGAACCAATTTAATAGTATCTGAATTTTCCAATCCGATTTTGGCCCCCGTGGAAAATAAACCCAAGCCTTCTCATTGTTAGAGAAGGCCTGTGCCCAACAGTGGGAGGTATTTATTAAAGGCTGGCAAGTGGCGATGTTTACTTGTGACTGAACTTTAAAACGTCAAGGAGAATCGTAATCGCGAGGAAGAACATGCTTTCAGTTTTAGACAAAACAAAACAAAGTATTTACGAAGCTGATAAACAGAGATCTTGGCGCTATGCAAATTAAGTGAATTAATGAATGAATACATAATTACCAACATGACTACCTTCTTCTGATTTTGTGGTAAAGCTTTAACTTACTTGTTTACCTAATTGTGCATGTTGTGATCATTTCAGTTTTGATAGACATTACTATGTCAGGCAATGTTGAATATTTAACATAAGATTTTCCTTGAGTATCTTCCGTCGCGCCGCTATATCTTGACGACCGGATAGTCTCGGTTAGTCATACTGACTATGAAGCTAGAGGTTCCGGGTTCGATTCCCGGGAGGCGCACATGTTTGTATGATGAATATGAATGTTTGTATAGTCGACCAAGTAATTGCTTAGCCACTTTTGATCCTTATCAATTTGTAATACGGTCGAAAAGTGGTTAAGCAATTTCTTCGTTGACTATACCTGAGTGGGCGTTATAATTTTACTATGTATTTATCTATATAATATAAGTATGTATATATCCGTTGTCTAGAACTCATAGTACAGTCAAGGAAATTGAAATACGTACCACCGTAGAACCTAGTCGCTGAGACATACGCATGACATTTGTATGACATAGCCTGACGTTTAACTCGTCGCGTCATTGCGATAGGGTTCTAAGGTGGTACGTGAATATATTTCCCCTACTGTACAGTCAAGGAATTAAATTTCCGACCCACCTAAGGTTCAATATCATATAGCAAACTGTCACCATAAGAGCTATAGAGCAAGACGTTAGTTTGACATATCGACCTTAATGCATTGCGAATGTCAGACGACATTTCAACGAAATGGGTAGGGAATTAAGTTCCTTGACTACATGCTAACCTAGCATACTTTGGGACTAGATCAATTGTTGTAAATTGTCGCGAGATATTATATTATTTACTAGTGACCCGCCCCGGCTTCGTAAGGGTACAATTAGCATGTAATGTACATAAAAACCTTCCGTAAAAAATCTTTGAATAACAAAAAAAACCGTATCAGAATCCGTCGCGTGGTTTACAAAGAGTAGGCGGCCGAAAGTGTGACGACAGACAGGAATGGATATCGACTTACTTTTATACTATATGAAGATTTATATCTTGACGACTGTATCTGTCCTGGCTTCCAACCACTTTAATAAGTTCTCAAAAGCAGGTAATTCACTTCGCCCTATTAATCGCTGTAAACACTTGAAAAATTGATGCTATACGGATTTTTAGCAAAAACGGTTAAGATAAATGCATTCCTAAAAAGAACTGATATCGAAATAAATTCGTGTATAAAAATAACGTTAAAATCCCAGAATATGTCGCAAACAATTACTTCAGTCTTATGTCGAACAATCGGTGCGTTTAGTCTATCTAAAAGGAACAGTTAATCGCATCAAATCTAAATGACATCATTATACTGTTTCACACAAAAGACGCTGTCAAAGTTGACCATAAACAGCATGAGCCACTTTATGGTAACACAAAAAATGTATCATTATAAAAGTACAAAACGACCTACGGTCTGAAGTGTAACAGTCGTTGACACAAAAAAACTTCAAGAAGACCTTACGTGTTGCGTAACTTAGTCGTTTTGAGGTAACAAACGTGTTCTTTTACCATCTTGTTTACAACTTACCTCAATAAAATTGAAGCGTGGGATTGGATGGCAATTTATAAGAATTATTTTATTATTGCGGTTAAGTGCTGTGAATGCGTTTATTGGATTACGTTCGCCCATTGATAATAACATCATTTAAGATTCCTTTGCACTTAAACCATTCTTCAGAGTAGGTACGGTTGGCCTCAGAATTAGCTGAACATTTTTGTACCTTGTCGCTGTCAGTAGTGTGACAAATTCGAGCAACTCTCATTTCATACGTTCCTACGCACGGCTACTTCTGAGGCTGATTGTACCTGCAATATGATTTATTTTTTAATATATTCAGCAGTTATTTTTTTTTGTCATAAATTAACACTTACAGTTAAGTTTTACATGTCAATTTAAAGCACTTAGAAATAACCATATAATTCAAATGAAAAGTAAAAATGACTCAATTTAAAATATAATGACTAAAAAGAGAATAATTATCAAATGCTCAGAAATAATCACAATATTTAAATTCAAAAGACGAAACCAAACGATTAATAAACACAACGCCAATATTTATAAAAAGAGTCATTATCGAACGCTTAGAAATAATTAAGATATTTAAATTCAAAGCATTAAAAACTACAGACGACTTAATATTTTATTAAAAATGTTTTATAATAAATAAGCCACTGCTGGCTTTCCATTCTATAAAAGAAATGAAGCCATTCACTTAGATACCTACTAGCCGGCATTTGTAAAATGTTAGCAACAATCTTTAGCCCTCGCGTTCGTCGAAATCGCTACGAAGAGATAAAATAGTGGTAGTTTAATAGTAGTTGAGCTATAGCTAGTTGCTGGTTGCAGTACGAGCGGGCGAACTCGACCGAGGTAGTACCACACTCTTACAGAATACCGGCGGGAAGTAGTAACCGGTTGGTAGTCCCTTGTGCAAGGTCCGTCCGGATCGCTACCACCATCTTGCTCGCTAATCCTGCCGCTAAGCAGTAGAGCTTACACTGTTGTGTTTCAGCGTGGGGAGCAAGAGAGCCGGTGCAATTACTGGGACAAGAGGTATTCCATCTTAGCCCTCTGGGTTGGCAACGCATCTGCAATGTCTTTGGTGTTGTGGATGTCTACAGGCGGTGGTGATCACTTTCCATCAGGTGACCCACTTGCTCGTTTGCCTCCCTATTTCATGAAAAAAGTAACTTGCTACTAACTTTCGTGCAGTGAGTGAGAGATCCAGAGGCCAACGGGGGGAGGGGGACCTGTAGGGCGGCAACATATCAGCGTTTCTCTTGAGGTTGCTGGTTTCTATAGGCGTCGGTGAGCACTTCTAGGTGATCGGCATGTTCGTTTTGCCTCTAATTCCATTAAAATAAAAGTAGTAAGAAAATGAGGCGCAATTTAGAGAAATATAACAATTAAAATATAAGAAGTATAATGTATACAGATATACTACAAACAACTTTCTTGTAGCTGTAGAGCTTATCCTATTTAAGGAATAGTATTAGCTTTTTGGCCGAACGTGCGTTCAAACAAATTTAAATTTCTGTAAGCCTTTGGGCTCTGGCACTTCTGGGCTATTACAATATTAATTTGTTGGCCTAATATTACGAGGTACAATTTAATGTGTTTTGTAGGAAAGATACTTAGTTTACGATAGGTCATATCATCGTTTAAGGCGAAAGAATTTTTTTAAAAGAAGCTCGTAGTTTTTAACAGATTGCGCACGCACACTCTAACAAGCAGAGTGGTTGCAAGGCGTGCAAATTAGTAATTCTCGTGCTCAGCAATCAACGCCATTTGTTACTCGACAGCGGCGAACGTTAATTGATTCGAGGTGTCATTCTCAGTAGTAGTACCGTCCATTAAATTTTGACAACACGCGTGTACATGAAAGTGCCATAACTAACATATTCACCATCGCGCCCGTACAACCAGCGTTGCATGTCATGTGAACCTCGAAAACAAAAGACGATTTCGTTTCACGAGAGATGACTTTAATTAAAATTCAAACGGTGACTTGTTATCTTTAGAAATTAAATTAATTTCACACACATCAATCATCGCAGAATGATAGTCTAAATATCTCCGCAATGATAATCAGAATTAAAACCAAAAGGCATTCGGAATTGTCTATGATTAAGTAGTTGCGAAAATTATATCATCAGCTCTAGATAGGAATCTGGTTACGTCGTCGCATCGAAAATGTGACAATAATGACATAGCGGCGAATTATCGTGACCGCATGTAACATGCATCGTGCATGGTATGAAAGCGTCGGAATCTTTTAACCACATAAATTACTTACGAGTAGGTAAAAGCTAGCTCCCGTTTCTAAGTACTCCACAAAGCTAACTCGTTTCGTAATAGGTTGCAATCTATTTTTTTGCCGTTCACCTGTTGGACATAGTAAGGCAGCGCGCGCCGGCACGCCTCTTCGTGCCTTCGGCATGCGGCACAGCGGCCACGCGCCTCGGACAAGTACCTTACTCACTTTACGCTTTTACTTTCAGGTGGCTCTAGTATGCTTCCTGGCGCTCGCTGTGGGAGCGGACAAGAAAATAGAACTACAAGACATCGAGGAAGACAATTTGAAGAGCGAACAAGAAAAGGAAGTCGATAAATCTGAACCGCGGTCGCAAAATGTTGGTCCGCCAACGGCTCCCGGATTGTTACCACTTGAATTCTTTAAAAATGGCCTACTACGATATTTTGAGAGTCCTAATCATATACCACAACAGCCGAGATACGTTCAACAGTACGCAGTAACGGAACAGCCAGAAAGACCGCCAACGCAAGTTGCAACACCTAAATCTCAGTATGGATCGGGTGTACCTCAGCAAGCAATGGTTGGGTATCTATCTAATGTTCCCATGCAAATATATCTAGTCCCGCAGTATTATAATGAACAAGGAGAACAGGCAGCCAATACGCAGCCGGGAGTTCAGTATGCGGCACCGGCAATTCCTCGAGTCCAAGCTTATCCTACCGCTCCAGAAGGAATCCAACCGCAAAACAACTTTATAGAAGTCCCAACGTACGTAACGCCGTCGGGGAAGACATATATTCAGCAACCAGTTGCGTACGTCAGCTATGCAACCCCATCCACAGTTGCCCCCGTGCAGGCTACTGTTCCTCCTATGCTGTATCAAGTGCCGGTTGTTCAATATCCAACGGCAATAGCAGCACCACCAGTTGCGCCTAAGGGCTATTATCAAAATCCTCAGTACACAGAGACAAATAACGTAGAAGAGATTCAGGAGAATGAAGTTGAGAACCCCAAAGAGTACTCTCAGACAGAAGTGCCTTACACGAAGCCGCCTAGTCCTGAATTTCCTCGGTATTATACATCTCGTGCTCCTTTTAGAGAAGAACAGCGGCACAGCTCTATATCTGAGCTTCCTCCACCAAACCCGTTGCTTCTGAAGGGTGCTCCATCACATCTTTCCCACTTACCTAAGGCGCTGCCGATTTTTCGTCCACTATCAAAGCCAGTGTACGCTGCTGGCGGTAATTTTATTTCAAGTGCTTATTCACCTAAGCCAAGTGAGAGTTATGGTAATCCATACAAACGCAGACCGATGTCTCTACTAGATTCTTATGTACCCTCAGGGGTTCAGTTGGAATACCTGAAGAGAGGCTATGTGAAGGATCCCCTAGTTGCTTATGAGGCGCTGTCGACCGGCCGACACTTCCCTCACTACCCTATCCCGAGACACTATGAACGGGGTTTTCTTCCCAACCAAATGTACCACACCGCAGCAGGAGGTATCACGTACGGACATTACAAAAGAGCACCGAAGATAGATAAATCGTCACAAAATTGAATGATATGTATTGGTTACGAAAAACTTGTCACAATGACGTTAATGTTAGGATTCATATTGTGTTTTAGGAATGATTGGATGGCGTGATTTGTGAAAGCACTGAACTGAATTTGTATGTAAAACAAATGTAACATAGTTATTTTAAGTGATATTTAAAATTATGCGTTCTTAATTAAGAAGTTGCGGTACAATACTGATAAAAGTTGTAATGAGGCTTACATAAAATATCAATTAACAATCATTCGAATGGTCAGTATTTTTAAACAAACGTATCGTATTGTTATTTATGAAATAAATGTTTGTTAAAATATGTACAGTTTCATAAAAAAACCCCAAGTAGTGCCTATAAATCCCAAGTACAGTCAGCATCTAATAGACTGGAGCGACCAAAGTGGTCAAACATTTGGACAGTTTCAGTTAATATCCGGTTCATGCCTCCTTCATGAATCCTGGTACAATTACTGGTTAGCTGAATAAGTGTAATATTAATCTTCCTTCGTCGGGAAGGGAAAGGTTTTGTCTACCCCCGCGCCCGAGCTTTTCTCCATAGTGAGGGATGGGCATACTCGGCATGGGGGCATAAAACCAACCCGGTGTTGTTCTCATGACGGGTTCGTGCTGCGTTGTTGGACCCAGAAGAGGCTTCATAACGACGCTCAAGTGCTGGATAGGCATATACACGCTCAAGAAGCAACACTTGTAAATAAAGCACAGCACCCTGTGTAACGCAGTGTGTATTAATTAAGTTAACCTATTAGTAGCATGACTCTCAAGCCCACAATGCTGCGCACCTAGCATGAATCTATACAACAAGCCGTAACTTGCGACGTACCTCAGTGAGTCTCTCTTCGACGGGGCTAGCCAGAAAGAAACGCAGTGAGTTATGTGGCGAGTTATGGTCTCTCCTAAAGATTCGTTCTAGGTGAGCACCTAGAACGCTAGGTAGAGCTACCTCTAATACTACCTCAGTCAAGCTGTCGCGGCCCCACACCAAAGGAAGAAGGATCTGTTCCAATTTATTAATGTCGATATTAATAAATTCCGCAAAGTAACACCTGAATTTATTAATTACTCACAAAAGAACTGAGCTTACATTCTGTATCATAATTTACTATTAAATTAAATTTCATTCGGGTGTAATGAGAAATGCTGGTCATGCGGTTTGAAAGAGCTTATTTCATAGAATGTTATGAATCGCCCACAGAGCCGGCACTTACGTAAATTAATTCAATATCTATTAAGTCCACAAAATTAAACCACAGTTAGAGACTAGTAACTAAAAGGTAATCAAGAAGCCACAATCTTACTATTACAGTCTGTGGGACGAGTAGGCTGTTGAGAATATAAGACGGGATAAGGTAATACATACTCTGTAGCTTTTGTAAGGCTTTGACAAGTTGTAAGGGAGTATTTAAATACTCCCTTAAAACCCTTCCCTAATTCCCATAAGGGAAGTAGCCGATTTTAATAAAGCTCTCTGCAACGCCGTATCGTCTATTCCTGAAATGGTTTCACGGCTTTATTTTATATGCAACGCAGCAACGTAACGCTTGAGTGAATCAATTATATAGTTTAAACAAGCGTGTTGTTTAAACAAGCTAAATCCAGATTAAGATTGTCGGCTTAAAATTATTCGTCTTTATTAAAAGTCATACTTTCTAAATGGTCCCTAACTATTCCACCTACCCACGGTACACATTACCCGCTAACAAGTGGTTTCTCAATTTCTTAATCTAAACCATTTATCAAAACAATCAACCGTTTGAACTATACCACCAATTCTATAGAATAGACAAGACACTAAAGAGTTAGCTGCCAATATAAACGATAGTAATTCACTTCCGCGTCGCCGTCACGAGTGGTCAGTGTGATCCAGATTACGTAAAAGGATTTCACGCAATCTCTAATTCGTCTCGTCTCAGATCAAATGCGCACGTCCATGCGAGCTACAGATGTAATCTTAATTAATGACTTATGATTTCCAGAACGAAATAACTTTAATAACCGCCTTTACAGCTAAAGTTAGGACTGCGCCTTAGGACTGCGTTTCGAATGACCGATAGATGCTCACATTCGAATAGACTTTATAATGGATAAGCGAGGAGAACAAGTATGCGGTTCATCTAAAGGGAAGTTATCTGATCACTATCGCCTATGGGATCAGTGACTCCAAGAATCACTGGTCCTTACGAGTGGATGTCCGGATGATCCGGATCACTGACTTACCGTACGCAACGCATTAGCAAACTAAACTTTACCCTGGTACTCTGGGAAGAGTGGTACTACCTCAGTCACACTGGTCCATTCGTACTGCAACAACCAGCAACTGGCTGCAGTGTGAGTCTACATTATCAAAAAGTTACTACTACAAATCGAACTGGCAAGTGCTTATTTCTATCGACTGTCTGATTCCATCTGCTGGCAATTTGAACTGTGCTTGCAGACGGTTTTTAAGATTTTGGGTTGCAGTTTGGATTGGCACGTGTAACGTGATCATTTTCAATTGTGTTATCTTACGGTTATGAAGTACCTAACTAGTAGGAATTGCAACCACATGTGCGCTTTGGAACGAGGAATTGAACGACGAGTGGTGTTTCCTTCGATCCGAACATTTGAGTAGGAAAAGGTCCATTAAATATATCTTTAATACTTGGATCGAACATGCGTTTCAAATAAGTACCTAATGGAATTGACGCCGCTTTGATTAGCGCCAGATTTGCTCAACCATTTATGGGACGGTAAGTATTTTTAAAGAGACCAGAATACAAAAAATTAGGGTTAGATATGACGGAACAGATATCGGACTCAACAAATATATTTGGCGCAAAATGATTACAAAATACTTAGAACTTGGAAACTGATTTGGTGCGTATCGCATTCGTACAATTTTTTGCATAACATTATTACAACCGCGAAAGTGGTTTCTTAAATGTCAAACAAGTAAAAAGTTAGCCTTATCTATGCGCTATGTTAAAATGCTGTTATAGTTATGGTTAGAGCTTTGTGAACTTGTTTATTCCATGGTAGTTGATGGTAGTCGAGAAGAAATCGATCTTTAGCGACGACACCAATGTTGTATGCATTGGCATGGTGAAAAATACATTAGGTGTAAGATATTACATAGGTGTGGAAAAAGTCGGGGAACTCTTTATTGATAACTAGCAACCCGCTGCGGCTTTACATAGATTCGATTAGGATATAATGTACATAAAAACCTTCCTTATAATAGTATTTTATGCAACTGCTAAATAATTAGGCCTTAAAACACTCGTGTGATCCTATTATGAAACTCGCTGGCGCTCATTTCATAAAACCACACTCGTTTTTTAAGGCCTAATTATATACACTTGCATACATTACTTTATCTACACACATATCATAACTGCAAAAAACCGTAACAGCAAAAAACCAACAAACAAGTATGGCGGCAATTCGATCTATCCGTCAAGACGAACGTTTTTTTTTTTTTTAATCATAGACAAACGAATGAAGTCCCTATTGTCATGTCACTCGAGATCAAATGTCGTGCGTTTAAATTAAAAAATCATACTGAGTTGACGTTTCGTATCGATAACTGTTTTAATATCTGTGGATACTAGAATAGAGACCAACTTGAATTTTAACAGCTGTTCCAAATTTAAATTCATAACGTCACGAGATATCGGTAATGTGATCACCAATAAACACAGACTACTAAGAGATACTACCCAATAAAATAGTATTTTATGCAACTGTTGCATAATGAGGGGTCTTAAAACACGTGTGTGGTTTTATGAAACGAGCGTCAGCGAGTTTCATAATAGGATCACACGAGTGTTTTAAGACCTAATTATGGACAGTTGCATACATTACTTTATCTACACACATATCATTAGTACTCTATGATGGGTTCGGAAGCCATAGGGCAATGACCTGCATTGCTACTAGCTACTAGTGCTAGGTACTTATTAAATATCTATGGACTGTACACATTAAAACATTGTAATAAAAAATGAATTTGAACAAAAATAGAAACAAATAAAAAAAAAAATATATTGGTTGTTATAATGCTGGTCAATGCCTGAACGCATTATAGAGCATTTATGATATATGTGTAGATAAAACAGATTTATCTACTACCACAGACAAGAAAATTCTTATAATAACATTGGTTGTAATAATGCTGGTCATTTTCTATGGTTTTTGAACGCGTTATTGAGAAATTATGATTTGTGTGTAGATAAAAATAATTAAATGACAGTGAAAACCGCATCAAAATTGGTTGGGTGCTTTAGGAGGACAAGTCAGCCGAAAAACTATAAAAATTTGGGACAGACAGGGAAAAATAGCGACTTTACTTTAGACTATGTAAAGATAATAAAGACTTCCTAGACTTATTTACACACCTACTTATACATGTAAATAACTATCAATTTGCTAAATTGATTAAGGATTTCGATCTTGACTCTCTTCTTGTTATCCGTTAGGCATGAAATTGGATAATAAGTACGTGTGAAAACTCTTAGACAAGACAATTTAATAAAAAAGTACAATAAACGAAAAGGTTTGTACCAAAATTGAATTATAGAAAAAAACGTGGTTGTTATCACTTTTTACAGATTAGAATAGTAATCAATATAGTTTGAAGTTCTTAAGCGTTTACCGAAGTTTCGAATCGTCACCTATTTGTTACAATGGTTATGAAAAGAAGCACTGAAACACTATACCGGAAAAAACGTTAGGTATGATAAATACGAATGCATTTTATTTCATCCTTTAGATAAAAAATGTACGGTAGTAGTGTGTTAGTTGAAAATGTAGTTTTTTAGATTTAAGTGGACATAGCCGATTAATGAACATTAATCGGCATTGTCCGCTCATCCTTTCGTAAAGGCTAATAATGATGAGAATCCTTTATAGTCCCGAAGGTTTTAGGTTTTACAATTCACAAACCAGGAGTGCAAATTTTGAATCTCACCAGATGACTAAAGCTCACCAAAATGGTCGAATCTCTATGAAAATCGGCCATTATGGTGAGTTTAGTCACCCTAGCCTGAGAGAACTAAATGCGTTTCGCAATAAATGTAGCAAAGTTTAGGCAAACAAGAATTGATATGGCTTTTTCACCATTGCCCATTCAACTTCAGCACGTTTTATTTACAAAGCATTTGGTTTGGTGTCAACCTGAATGAAGTCAACCAGTCAACCGCGAAACCAAGAAGCCCACGCCTAACCAACCATCTGTTCAATTTATTCACTGAATTATTTGTGACCAACTTATCCACCCAATTATTTGTGACCAATTTATTCACCGCATTATTTGTGGCTGAGCGGAAGCCAAAACAAACAATTTCACAAACCGTTCTATAACTTGGTTGGATCTTATTGTATATTTTTTTTTTGCACAAATATTTGGCTATAACTGTTTATTTTTTGTGTAAAATGCAAGACCTTTAAAGGAAATCTTATCTTTTAACACAATCGATCTCTAAACAGAGTCTTAATGCTTAATAAAAATGATGCCTTATTAATGTTAGAATTTCATATATTTTTACAAAATTGAAAATCGCAGGCATACGTAATCAATAAAAAATAAATGGTAAATTAAATTAAAAACTTCAGTCAATCGTGTACTCAGTGCTTTTCATACTTACTAACTTAAAATTGTATGCTGCTGCGGTGATTTTTAAATGCATATTTTGTTAATCTGCTTTAGAAAGACCTAGGTTTGTATGATTTGATTTTTAAGTTTTTCTTATTGTTTTGAAAATATTGACGTTTTTTTTGTTTTGTATGGAACTAATAAAATAAAAATAGTATAAGAAAAAGAAACAAAGTTACTACTACAAGAAAGAAAATAGAAAAATTAAATAAAATTGAAATGAAAAATATCGCCAAAGCCGCTGTTTCTGCGTAGGGTGCCTAAATGGCTGAAATAAAACTGAGTCGAATATCAAAATACGTATTCAAAACATACAAACCGAGTTCTAAGGCATAATAACAGCAAACTAAAAAATCATAATTATTCATTTAAGTTTAAAGTGGGAAACGTTACCTCCGTTTGACTTGGTACATAGTCTTAAAACGCAATCTATGAAAAAAATCACTTACTAACATAAGGTACCTTTCACTAGCAGTTACCTTTACCTTATTGCACTACACAGCTACATAGATGGCACCACTTTAAAGAACGGATGTAGAGCTACATTCACTAGCGGGGTTCTAGCATACCATTCGATACGACGTCATCAAACGTATTGCTATAGGTTAAAACATTTAAGTTTGTGGTACAGCAGGTAGATGGCGGTTTACAAGTAGTTCGTCATGTGTTTCAAAAACATAACCAGGCGTCGCGCGTCGCTGCGGCCGGCGCTATTGAATTACCGTGAGTGAGAATGAATACGAGTTATACGATAGACAGAGAGGCATAAAATAGGGCGCTTCTTACACCTAAACGCCCTTTTTTGTTCGAAGTAAAACTTCTGTAGTTGTACTATTATTTATTTTCAAAGGTTAACTGGAAGAGATCCCTTAAAGGGATAAGTTCGCCGTTGTCCATCACTGTATCTCTTTTTGTGATTTATGTTTTTTGTACAATAAAGAATTTACATACATACATACATACCTACATATTCTGTGACAACAACAACAACAACAACAACAACAAATACTCTTTATTGATTCACACAAGTAAACAAAATAAAATAACACACACAGGGAAATTTTACATGGGGTTCAACAGGCGGTCATAACATAAATGATGATAATTTCATTCTAGCCATATACTCGTATCCTTATCGGAACTGACGAACTGACTTTTTTTAAGTTCTGATATTTTTGCTGATCGTAGTCCTCGCAAAAGGTACATCGGCTAAATTCGGCTACAATCGCTGGACAAATAATAAACTGACTTACTAGCCTAAGATAATATAGGTACTAAAGACATCTAAAGTCTGCAAATAAGAAGTAATTTATAATAATGGAAATTGCACAAGCAAGAAAAAAAAATTCACACAATTGTAACTTGCTTTGAATGACAGGCCAGCTCGCTTTAGTTTGAACTTTTGCATTATTGAAGCTTACCTATAAACTTTGTCAGTTCAATAGTTAATATTACAAACACAAAAAACTAGCTCCGTGTTCGTCAATAAGTGTATTATGTATGTAATAAATTACAATAGTGTAACCATGATTATGGTCTAACTAAACTAAATGTCATTAAGTTACTCAGCATTGCTATCATTTTAAATCTTCATGTATTCATCTGCTTTGTTGACTACGTATTTCAAATACATAAACCCTGAAAATATAACGTTGTTCCTATTTTGGACAGTCGTATTAATCATCATAATCAAATTATTACAAATATATTCCACATTGAAATTAATACTTATATTTTCACTGTGTAACCATGAAATCAACACATTTAATTTTAAGAATATGCACTATCTAGTACAATTTCTGCTATCTGGTAAAGCTTTTATACAATACAATACAACACAATATGCTTTATTGACTACCACATTACAATTTTATTTTAATTTTTTCTTTAATAATTGTTCCTTTTGTGGAAAAAACATTTAACAATTGAACACATAAAATCTCTTTTCATTTTCTTTGCGCAACAACAAAGGTGTTGTTTTTTGCATAATATCCCTTAAAGGCATCTAAATCATAATGAATCATAATGAGCCACTTAGTTCCTGAGACGCTTGACCCTATTCCTGAAGATAATTGAAACTCATCTTGTTACGCTATCGAAAATACTTGAAAACTATCTGTTCATTAGCTTACCCATCTCATTAGAGATTGCCTTACGTAAAGACTCTCGTGCTGTGAGACGGGGGCCAGACTTGCGTTTAACGCTTAAATTCCACGTCTAAACTTGGTATAAAAACGCGGTCGACACATGTGAGGCACGGCCAGCGCGATTAAAAAAAATGTTAGATCTCGTCACAAAATAAACGCGGCCTTATGAATTATTCAGTGAAACCAGTCATCGGTTATTACACCCGAATGCATGATGATACATGACGCTCTGAGAAAAGTGAAAATTTGCTAACGATATTGCCGACATGACAGTAATTATACGTTAAGTTTAGTTGGCAGATTATCTTAGGATTAGGTAACAATTAATGCTCGTTTTGGTCGTAAAGGTGCCGAAATAGGTTTCGTGGTTTCGTTGTCGCAAATTTCTGTGTGGTTTTGAAAAACTTTTTTTATTGTTTATCCGTGTTTTGGAACTTGTAATGTTATGCAAGGAACATTTTAAAGCACCACTAATTTCGGTGTAATATGGATGTTGTTTTGTAGAACGCAATCTTCGAAACAAAAAAATACACCTAATCTTTTCTTAGTTTTACATAGATCTCCTGTTTCAAACATCTGTAGACCATCAACTCAATATTGTTAGTCCAACCCAACAATTGGTCCATCAACCTAACTTTTAGCGACAGAGGTAAGAAAATGTTATTCAGATATCAATCACCATTTCTGTAGTTTTATTTGTAATATCCAATATTACAAACATATTCTTTAAGAGTGACTTCTCTACATAATCATTGCAATTCCAAAATAGATCGGTGAGTACGAGTACATACCTACTATTCATTTAGTTGATAATACCTACATTATGACGGACGTAGAGTTGTTATGTGTAAACGTGTTGTTGTATGTAATGTTGTATATAAAAAACTAATAAATTAAATAAAATTTGTTTATTTTGCAAAAAGATATAACAAAATGTATCAGCCTAACATGACAGCCCAGGTTTAATTTAACCCCTCCCTGCGTCTCTATCTAACTAGTGTCATAAGAAAGGGACGCAGATAGAGATAAACTAAACTTGGCCAGTCATGTTAGGGCCACTGGGGTCCCCACACTAGGCAATGCCTGTATATGTAGGTATTGATTTGTTTAATATTTATAGGTCCGATTTGATGTACGAATAAAACTAATTTGGTTGAATAAATAGTTAAATAAATAATTAGCCCAAACTCTGGGGCCCTGGGGGCTAAGTGCGCGCCGTCTATACAAATACTTATCGGCGCGCCTTATAGAGGTCTCCCGTGATCAGAAGGCTGGGCAAAACTTTGCCCAAAGAATCAGCATTGCCATCCAACGTGGCAATGCTGCCAGCCTTCTGGGCACCCTCCCTATTGGCGGCGATTTGGGACAAATGTTTTACCTTTAAGTTTAGAATTAGATTTTATTGTTGTTTTTTTTTCTTAATTAACCCAGTATCTGGTCTATAACTTGAATTCCCAAAAACGTTTGTCCTAATTTATCGTTTGCCTTAATAATCATCATTTATTTTGTCCTGAAATTTGATGCTGAAAGCGTAATCTTTTTAGAAGTAAATGTTGCAGACTCCTTAGCTTTCTAACTTATTTTTAATTTACTTCTTTTTTACGCTTTTGAATATGTATTTTATTGTTTTCGTTTGATTGAAATTGTCAACTTGTCACTTGAGCAGATCCTTGGTTTTCTACGTTAAAATCATTAAAAAATCCTTTAAATCCATCAATAGGTAGTATTATTGCATTAGGAAATCAGTTCACACATTTCCCTCGCTTTCAGTACTTATTAAAAAACAACCTAACCTAATATAAACTAAAGAGCTTGAGATTTTTTTACGAAACCCTGAAAACCCAGTTATCGTTAAATTGAATTTCAGTAAAAAATATTTAGGTGAAATGACGGTTAGGAACAACAATATATTAGGATTTAGGACAAACGTTACTAGGGATTCCGAATGGATCCCCCAGTATCATTGTCAACAATCATTGTCAACAGCATCAACTATCTATAAGATCAATCAGCCTTTCACTTGGCAGTGACAATGGTTTGGTTCTTGAATATCAAGCGTTGATTTGCATTATATTGTAAACATTTTGAACTTTATCGCGATCGCAATAGGAGGAATTTAAGTTAACGGTTGGTTGGCAGTTGCAAGTGCTATTGCGCTTTTTGTTGGTCATCGGAGCATTCGCGGTCATTGTCCTAAGATATTAGACTTGAAAGCGAATAAAGCGTTTTAATTTTTTCTAAGTTATTGTTCGGTTTCAAAAAAAAACCGCTTACAATAAAACGCCTACTGGAGAGTTTAGAAAAAAATAGTTTTTAGCTTTAAATGAAGGAAAAGCTGATATAAGTAGAAAAAAAATCAACAGATCTCCTACTCCTCCAAATCCCCATTGAAGGGTAAAGTATTACTACCTGGCCTCAGATAAATATTAATCGGTTAACATTTTGTATGAATTTAGGCAAGTTTAGTTTGCTTCAACACAATTGACCTAGTTTGAAAACTAAGCAAAGTTTCTTCTTTATCTTTACATAGAATAAAGTACACAATAGAATAAATAAATAATTATAACATCCACGACTCAGGTACAAGCGTTAATTCAAACATTTGTTCCTTAAGAGAATCGAACCTACAACCCTTAGCCAGAAACATAAAAGTTTGGTTATTAAATTTTTTAGTTCCTGTAGTTAGAATGGAGTTCAGAAGTGTGATTTTTTAATCTCACCGGGTGACTAAAACTCATCAAAATGGCCGTTTTTCATAGAGGCTCGGTCAGTGAGCTTTAGTCACCTGGTGAGATTCGAAAATTGCATCTGTTAACTTGTCCTGCTAAACATTTATTTTTGTCATTGGGGTTGTTGTAATACTCGTAGTCTATTATTTTATTAAGCACAAAGTAAACTATAATGGAAACAACGCACACTATAAACTATAATGCGTGCCCTCCTGATCTTTTCTTGCGCACGCTGGATACCTACTTGCGCAAGCTCAGGTGGAAATGACTGAACCACACAATCATACCAACATCACAAAAACGACACTGTAGTGACCATTAGCACACAGTTCCGGCACTGCATGTATTATATGTTTTATGACACACGGATATGTGTATTAGCTAAGTTTCTGCAGTTACATTCGTTCCACATAATTTTTCAGACGCAGTGATGAAAGTAGTAAAAAACTGGCCAAGTGCTTTTCGACCACATAAACTTGGGATTCCGTAGAATGCCGGTTTTAACCTTATTATGGTACTAAGTTAAAGCCCTATGGCCCTAACGTGAGGGCCGGTTTGAACTTATCGCTCCTTGCGTCTCTGTCAAACTAGTGTCATAAGAAAGAAACTCAGATAAACTATATTCGTTCGGTCGTATTAGTGCCATAGGGATGCCAATATATAAATTAGTTGGTTACAGAAAATTCTTAATAGGTATCTCATTAACGTGATGGCGCAACGTGCCTATTTATTATCAGGCGTTTTGGTGATTGTACGAACTGTCCACCGGAAGAGTTGCACGGATTAGTGGACCCTTCTTTCTCAGGGTGGATTCAGGGGGGTGGGTCAACCTGACTGGGCATCAACTACGTGACCTCTCCCTGACTTGCAGTCGTATCCGCCCGTTTCTTTGTGTAACACACATAACATGTATAAATTGAAAAAAAAAACACCGTTTCCAAAACAATTTTCTCTGACTGTTTTTATAAAATTCTATTATGGACTGATGGACCGACCGACAAAATTATAAGGTTCCATTACAGAATGCTGATTGGCTACAGAACCCTTAAAAGTAGGTTACTCAATGTTTATCGCTGATCACTGACGAGACAATGTAAAAATCTATGTATCGATTGCCAAGTATGTATTGAAAAATTCGTTCTGTGGAGGTAAAATTCTGTGAGAAGTGTGAATAACAGTTTGTTTTTTAAAAACCATGGCAAATTAAAAACAGCTTTTGGATCATATTACAAAGAGAATAAGGTTTAAAAGTCATCAGGCGACATTGCGTTTAGATTAAGGTTAGGATTTTCGTAATATTCGTAGCAGGGAATTTTTTTCATGTATGGACAATCTTAAAGTACCGCTTGAGTAACAAGATTTATTTACAAAAGAATCCTGTCAGAAATAGTTGCTTGCACTTTACCGAGTGCGCAATGTGCTATTATGTGCGTACTTCCTTTTTAACCCACTTCAAGAAAACAAAGGAGGCAGTTCTTAATTCGATGCGTAACCCATAGTCGCTTTATTTTATTTGTATCATTGACCGATTACTCGGATATGGCTTTGTGGGTTAAGAGGAGTGTGAACCCAGCGCTCTCCATACAAACGGCGATAACGTTTTCCACCCCCTAAACCTTAACCAATTGCCATGATGTTTTGGTATGTTGTCATTATGCCCTAGAACTATGTTTGTTTGTATGAAACTCCTAAAATGCAAATATTGTCAAATCTATGAAGAATATTAAAAAAATCAAAACATACAGACCTAGTTCCAAGGCATAACGACAACATACCAAAAAACCATTGCCATAGATTAAGGTTTAGAGGGTGGAAAACGTTATCGCCGTTTGTATGGGGAGCGCTTTTTGGGGCTGGGTTCACACTCCTCTTAACATATCTTTTTTTAATTGACAAGGTGACAATACTCGTAAGTATCATTCCTAGTTGGTTCCATATATTCATTCATAGGTAACCAAGATTTGATGATGGGGTTGTTGAGAAGTTAACGGAATTTCTCAAATGATGTGAGCAAACCTCAGATCTCTGAGGAGCAAACGATATGACAATTTTCTAATTAAACTGAAGAATTTGCGCGATGGCAGCACGATTATATTAATTGCTTGAAGCTGGTTTTTAATTTAAAAAATATATCAAAACAAAAGAATTATTACCTAAATATTCACTTGTTTTATTGGACCATTTTTATCTATGCAACTTGTTAAGTACACGACGTATGCGACATAATGCAGCGATGATTATATCAAAAAATCTTGAATACAACCAAACTATGCGATTACATAAACAAGATTATCATACCTATTTAAAGATGACAAAAATCTTTCCTTTCGAACCGTCATTAGATTGGCTTCGGTCTGAATATGAATAGTAATCTTCAATTCCACGACCGCCTATTACTTATTTTGCAAGTAGACTTCCTGAAGTCTTACATTACATTCACTCACTTTGAAACTTTTAATCACAAAGTGCTGCGACTAAATAATTATCAATCTGATTCATGTGATTAAACCCGACAGTCTAATTAAGCGATCCTACTATGATCTATTGCAGTATTAAGATGCTATGAGAATGCGTTAATTGTTAACTGGAATGTAAGTGGATGGTTGCGTTATGTTAAATTAATTTCGAAATGTATAATATGATTTAAAGCGTGTTGTCACTGTCTGTTTTAGTATTTTGGGGCTGCTTCAAATTAATAACCTTTTTTATTTGTATTTTATCTTCGTCTTTATGTTGAAGTTGGATTAAATCAATTACTTTTTTTTTAAATTTTATTTAAAGAATACTTTAATGGAATTTATACTTATGGTATTTTATCATCACACATCACCCGGCACTTTGTGTGCCCCATACTCGTTGTCATGTTTATATTCTTTACGCAATGGCACGTGTCATATTGTGCCAAAATAGTGACTAAGATTAATCGTCACTTCTTTTTGAGATGTGTGTCAAAATGCAACTTGTTCACTAGTTCTCATAATAGCCATTTAGTAAGTAGATAATCTTAAACTTTAGCGATAACCACATATTTAATGAGTATAACGGGTCAATTACCCTGACGTCTCGACTGTATAGTAACGGCCGCATCATGGTCACGGGCAGACTCCAAAATATTAAGGGAAACAAAGTGTTAAGTTACTTTTGCAACATTTTTTGGAGCTCTACATTTACTCTACAGTCAGGAATTAGGTTTCTATTTAGCATGGAACCTATGTTTAAAATGCGAAGCATAGCTTGGAACTGGTGTTTCTAAGAAGTTTAACTGTAACACTCAACGACATGGCATGTCTGGCCCGGCCGTTTGCTTTATTATCGCTAACTACGGCCTTTTTAACCCTGGACACACAAAGAGGGGTGTATAAGTAATATGTATATCCTTGGGTTGGGTATACTTGGGCCATAACCGCGTTTTTCAAAACTAGATACTGTTTTTTTACGCTTACCGATATTAAAACATTTACGTGCAAAGGACGTCTAAGTCATCGCAATGAAACTTCTCTGTATCAGGGGTGCAATTTTTTAATCTCACCAGGTGACTAAAGCTCACCAAAATGGCTGAATCTCGAAATACGGCCATTTTGGTGAGCTTTAGTCACCTTGTGAGATTCAAAAATTGCACTCCAGGCGACATGTGAATGTCGAAATTTCGACATTGCTTGTAAGCTAGAGGGACTGGTTCTTTATCCATAAATTTTGTCTAACGTATAAAAAAAATGTAAACACCTAGCGTTCCAGAATGAAAATAATAAAATCTTAACTGTATTTCTAACCTTTTCATTTTAATCTTTATCGTTTTTTCAGTTACTACGAACTAGTTTATTTCACGGATGAACTAATACGATATAAGTTAGAAGTTACTGCACATATGTCATTGATTTGCAGGATTTTTTAACTTTCCTTTCGTAGTTTATTTTTTAGTTGGTTGGCTGTACTTACCCTCAACCAATGCAGGACAATATTTACACAACAACAACGCGATACTCGTCCAAAATAAAGTAAACAATAACTCGCAAAACTAAAACGCAAATTTAGCCCATTGCTCTTCTAAATATTGCACGTCAGTATGCGGAGCAATTTTGCCTCCTCACTGAGTAGACTACGCAATCAGGCCATTCGGTCATCTACCACAAACAATTATTTCATACATGCCAACTTCTGACTGTTGAAGATGAACGTGGAATGTATGAAGCTCACCATTTGGACTGGCGACTATTTAAGTTGTCTGGACCTTTTTAGCTAAGCTCAAATTTGGTTTGTTATTAGAAACTTTTCACTTGCCTTTTATTTATTCTGTGGTAAAAATAGATATTAAGTTTTTCAGCAAGCTACGTATATGTTTTATGGAACGATATTTTATTTGGTAGCCTAAATGATATCCCATAAAAAGGGCACAGGCTCCATTAATGAATGAAATAAACATAAATTTATTGTTACGGTATGACGTAATAATTACTTAGATGACTGCAACATTAATAACTTGTTAAATTAACGTCAAGTTAAGTTTTCGCAGATGGCCACATGGCCTAACGTTTATGATACGGTGATACCATTAATAGTTTTAATTGCCTTTAGTTGCAATATTCCATTTAATGCCAGTGATGCAAAACTCTAAGCCTCCATTGGACACTGTCCAAATGTTATAAGAGGTGAGCTAGCCAGCTTTCAATTCACTCTTACGAATTATGAATAATGTGCATAAGAGTGACATGTAACTATAGCTTTCCTGCGCTGCCGTGTCATTTGGATGGTGTCCAATAGATTTACAGAAACGCATCTAAGTCATATTATTACGTTTAGGTAGACATTTAAATGTACAAAAATAATACATAATTAGCAATGTTTATCTTATCTACTTGAGGAACTTTTGGACGGACTTGGACGTCATCTTTTGTGTGTTTACCTACCCTTCCTTATTCCGTTGCTTTGTCCACCACTGCAATGAAAAAATGGATGTGATACAACACTAGGGATTGCGACTTTTATACGTTTCAGACCAGGAGCATTTGGAAGTAGCCATTGTCTTGGAGTTTTCTCGTTGTTTTTGCTTGATTGTCTGAAAAAGATCGCTCTTAAGTGATTATTACCGCTTATTGGCTGGCTTGTCAATATTTTCTGTATTTGTAACTTTTCTGTATTATTTTTTGTTGTTTTTTTTTATGTAATAAGAAGGCCAACAATGTGTTTAAAAATATGTTTTTTTTTCACTGACCAGTTTACTCCCTTTAATTAAACGTACTGATCCGGCGCTATCCGATATTCAGCCGAAAATAGCCTAGACATGTATAATCGACCAAGTAATTGCTTGACCACTTTTGAACCTTATCCCGTTGTAATACGGTTGAAAAGTGGTCAAGCAATTACTTGGTCGACTATACCATTCAAACTAGTAGTCTGCAGCCCTATCAGCAGTTCTTTAAATTAGCTAGGTTTAGGGTACCAAGGAATTTCATGCTCCGGCAAATATATACGAATGCCCACATCCTATTTTTACTATATATAAAGCTCGTTTTATATTATAAACGCGAAAGTTTGTGACGAAGAATCGATGTTTCTTTCTTTCACCCAGAAACAACTGAATAGATTTTGCTGAACTTTACGGGTACAGTACACCTAGCACGAATCTTCTCAACACGCATTAACTCGCTACGTAACTCAGTGCGTCACGTTCAGTCCAGTAGGAGATTTAATACTGCTCTATCATACTGCGTTTTTGAATTTCATGCGAATGAAGTTGCGGGCGCCCGATCAATAGTCTACATACATATTATATATCCGTTCCGTTATTTTAGCTACCTCGCTGCATGTTTAGTTATGTTTACTTAAAAAGTATTATATCCGATGTTATATCGAAGTTGCTCATCTTATTGGCAATTTAAATTCATGTTAATTTTACTTCCTCGATGCAAAAGTGCAAAACCGGAAAATTTCCTTAACATTATGATAAATTATAAACAGATATGTAAAATAATTTATTCATATTACATGATTGAAAAATGCTTGTCAATAATTCGTCGTTTCAAGGAGAACGAATGTATGCATAGTAGTAGCACAAATATTTAGAATCTCAGGTTACGCGCTCGGTAAATAAATATTTCAACGTGCGTTTGCGCGGGTGTACTCGTGTACAGGGTGATATTAATTACTTTTTGTACAATATTTATTCAGGCATTAACATCATTACACATCATACCTACTTAACTATAATAAACTTTACAATACAATAAGCCAATACTTAACAGATGTTCGTCAGAATACAATAGGTGGAACTACAAAAGAAAACAAAGTAGTACAAGTCTCGAATAAACATTGTGATTTTTTTAAAGAGTTTTTTCTAAAGTACGTGGCAGCAGTCCTTGGGAACAAACAAGAAAATAGCTAATCCGTTGTCAGCCTTTTAGTCACTTCAGGGCCACCGGATCTCGTAACTCACCGTACGAAACGTTGTGCGATTTATTGTGACAAGATTCTAGTTTGATTGTACTATTTTGAATTAGCTCGGGGTTTTGAAAAGGGTCAAAATAAGGTTCTTGTTTATTTATTTATTTAAATAAAAAATAATGCACAAATTGCGGACTTAATGCCGTAAGGCATTCTAGTTCATGCGCACGTGATTCTTCAAGTGTTGCAAGTGTCCGTATGCGGCTGTAATTGCTTACCACCAGGCGAGCCACATGCCAGTTAAGCACTGACGTTCCATTAAAAAAAAACTCAAAATTACCCTGAAGGTAAGTACCTATAAGCTTAAGTACAGTCAGTAAATAAATGAAATATTTTTTTAACATACAAGCTAAAGATGTAAGTCATGTTCTACATGCATGCCACCTGTACAAATGATTGACCAAGAAGATTACTTACTGATTCGCAGTCCATTTTGACATACTCTCGTATCATTTGAAATAGTAATACGTGTGCTCATCTCTGAATAATGATCTGCCGCGATGTTGGCAACCATGATCTATCAAACTCGCCTCTTTATTGTTGTTTTTTTTAATCATTTAATGGCGCCTGTCTGGCATATCGAGAGCATATAATTAATACGCGTTACGACAGTCCACCCACATCTGTAGATCAATGTTCATCTTCGGAATATATTCGAACGCCTTATTATCTTTAAAAATATTCATAACTTATTGCGCAATTTAGAGTAGCTTTTGTGCTCTTAATAACATAGAGTTAGCTAAATGATTGAATTTAATACACTTGAATTAAATTATTGCGTAAGGCTGAACAATACTATGCTTTAGGTGCGTAATGGAAGTGACATCAGAAGATAACCGATCAGATTAGGCCCGGATTTATAAAAGTCCGTAATATCAAATTAAAGTGGCGGGTGGTAGGACCCTGTGTAAGGTCTGTCCGGATCGCTACCACCATCTTGCTCGCTAATCCTGCCGCTAAGCAGCAGTGCTTGCACTGATGTGTTCCGGCGTGGAGAGCAAGACAGCTGGTGTAATTACTGGCACAACAGGTTGTGTTGGTTGGCAACACATCTGTAATCCCTTTGGTGTTGCGGGTGTCTATGGGCTGTGGTGATCACTTTCTATCAGGTGACCCACTTGCTAGTTTGGCTTCCTATGTTGTGTAAAAACAATTGGTAGACAACTCAAGGGCTACATGTTTAATAAAAAATAACATTGTACCTAATTTTGTTTCAAAAAATATGTTAATTACATCTGTATTTTTTAGCCAGCGTTCTTCTTAACACAGGTTTCTGCCGAACAGGCAGTTTATGTGACATTCATAAGTGCTCTCTTAAACCTGATCTGAATAAACTTATTTTAACTTTCACTTTGACAGACGAGAATACAGTATTTTTATCAATGTTGATTCTGTAAATATGATCAGACGCGTAATGTTACGTTAGTAAGAAAAATAATGGGTAACATTGAATTAAATAAGTATAAATACTTATAAGAATAGAATGATACTTGTAATTAAAATGTTTTGTATTAGCGCGTCTTGACTTATCTTTTTATTGCGAATAATAACGTTAATAAGACGTTCCTTGTTATTAAATCCGTGAGAGGTGTTATTAGTGGGTTCGAAAATGTTTATCTAAGCGCATTAGTTTCATTTCAGTCTTATTAATTTCTAGTGTTTATGTTGCATAACGCTTCTTTTGTTGCACGAACAATTTCACCGGCGCCGGCGCAGCTATGGGAACTCCTGGCATTGTTTCCAAATTTCGATTAACTCGGATGCAGTGGACGCGGTATCATGTGTATATCAAAATGATGAAGTGACCTACTTCATCTTTTAAGACATTACTTTGTTTTCGGATACAAACGAGTACATGTCATTGTGTGTTACGCCACGTTACATGTTAAGAGGTCTTATGTGTATGACTTATGTCTCATATTTTGGCAAATTTGCACATAATAGGTGACACTTTGACATGAGTTTATCAAGGACACATTTTTGCTAAAGAAGTGTTACGAAAAAAATAAATGCCCTTAAGGATTTTGGAGGCCAAGTAGAAATACAAAACAACTGACGCATGACTCTTTGAAAATTGAATCTGTGGGATTAGATGTGATCTTTTTCTTAAAATGCCCCCAGTTCGGGGCAAAAGTAAGAGTAGTTTATTATATCTATAATGAAACGTCTTACTTTAACCACATTAGTAGGAAACCTGGAAGTTTCACAAAATTGAATGTCGGCACCGGTTGTGAAGTTAGCGGTTCAGCAATTATGCTCACAGTCGACCTATGACCTGTTGTATGATTGACTGGGACCACATGATTAGGTACTTTGAGCATAAGCTTTGATTAGGGCGATAACTCGACGGTGCAAAAAGTTAGATAAGTTTTAGCTGTTAAGATTAGAATCCGTAAGCGACACTTGCCGTCCTTTTTGGTCCCGAATCATTCTGCAAAATTTATTTCCTCGGTGGCCTAGTTAATAGCCAAACATACTCTTAGATTTCAAACTGACTAACTACGAGTAGCTTGGTTACTGCTAGTAGTTAGTAAACAAGTCAGTTTAACGCTTTTTTACCTTGCTGTTTACTGAAAGTTGACATTGTCAGCCAGCAATGCAACTGTCATACAAAAAAAAAAGATTTTCCTTCGAGTTTATGCTTATCTTTTATATCTTTTTAAAGCCCAACGCATAGGCAAGTTAAATGTTAAAACTTTTAAGCCCCGGTATGTCTGAGTTTCTGTCTGTCTGTTTCAGTGGTCTCGTAGCTTTTGATCCGATAAGCTGATTGCAACATGGTTTTCTTATTTGGCTGAATTAAGCTCAATAAATTTTAGCTGTACCTCGTTTTTTAAGATGAGGAATGACGTAAACAATCTTGGTACCTACTTAAGACTTAAGTTTGCGATATCTTTGTTAAGAGTTCTACTTTATTTTAAAATTTATAGCACTTTAACAAAAAAAGACTTACCAAGATTCTTTACAACATTTCTCATCTTAAAAAGTAGGTACGAGGTATATGTTTGGGGGCAAACAGGCAATCGGTTTTCCAGATATTGATATAGGGTAGTCAGTATTTACACCATCCCAGCTTTCAGAAAATATTTTTATTTTTTAAAATTAAATGAAGCAACCAAAAAAATCTGATATTATTTGGGGTTACTAAGGAAGGTTATTGCTTTGTAATGAAAAAATATCCAAGCACTTTGCTGGAGTTCATCCATAGCCAATTGTGATTTCTTACTTTGTTCAGTAATTTTCTAAAACAATTCGTTTTTTCAATGAAATTAAAGGCAGTGCCCGTGTTTTGTGTACAATTTATTAATTTTACTTACACGTATAGAAATATAAATGTCTTAACACATACTTTGATAGCTTTTTGGGAAGAACAAATTTTATATTCGCCTAAGTAAGCTTGAAAGCTTACCGTGGAGAGGAATTAACTGTAAGCATGTACAATACTTGCATCAAAAAATATGATGTCTCGTTGACCTAGTTACTTGAAACATGTCTTCTAAAGGTAATAGCACAACAGTGCACAGGAGCTGCACCTAGCAACCAATTAACAGGCCAGTTAAGCGCCATTACTTACTCGGCTGTTTGCTGAGCGCCGGTAAAGCAGCCGCCGTCTGGCCCAACTTTATGCAAATAAATCGAAAGCGCCCCTGACATCGCATGACTCGTTCAAAGAACAACGGTGCAAAGAGAACCATTTCACTAATACGAGCAGTCAAGTGGTCGTAGCAAGGAGATATGCTGAGGGTGAAGGGAAAGTAGAGTCTTATGTAACAGTTATATTACATTTAACGATATAAAACTATTCTATTAATAAATTGAAACAGAATACTATTTTGTCTATGCTACACCGTCGTAATATTTTGAAATTTGTTTTGGTACCAAAATATTAGCGCATAAACGTGCGTGCCTATCAATGTAAGTATTAAAGTTATTATTCTAAAACAATTTTTAAAGAGCAAGTAATTTTACACTTTAATCATCGCACGATAAAATGACTAAAGCCCAAATTTTATTTTCCTATTTTTCTGCTAAAACCGTATATCATTTGAAAATACATGGTAACACTTGCTTGCACGAATCAATCAAAAAATCAACATCGAAAAAAGCTAAGTGAATAATTTTTGAAACCTTAGCTAACCTTTGGTCGAAAAATTATATCAAATTCGGAATTCAGCCCGCCAGTCTAGTGCAATTCATTTTCTAAATAAAAAACAGCCCAGTGGCGAGGGACACTCGGACACCGAGGGTAGGGTATTTTCATAAATAACCGACGAGTAAATATTTTGCTACTGACAGAAAAAGTCAAACTTTTTAATTTATTTGTCTAAACGTAGCCTTTTCGAGACAACTTTCACAGGGAAGACGTGCTTCAAGCATGGCGGCGAAATTTTGTCGTCTATTAAGCGATTGTTAATTTCTTTGAGATTCTTCGTGATTTTATGACTTATGCGGATATAATATTACAGACTCAAAATCATTTTCATTTGTATTTCACGATTTGGAACAAGGTTCTATCCTGTCTACACAGGCGATATGAAATCATTTAAATGAACAAGATGTGATTAATGTGATTAAGTAAACCTAGCCTATATTAATAGTTTTTTCGACTTTTAGATTTCATCTTAAATAGATTTCTGGATAACAAATATTTTGGCTAGCATATCGTTTACATCGGTCCATGAAACCAGTGCAAAATTGTATCTTCATACTCACATGCTGTATGCGGGTAAACAGAACTGCGAGCCTTTTTAGCAAATGACGTAAAAGAAAAGCTAGGTAAAACAAAAATAAACTAAAAAAACATTATCAGTAAAAGTCCTCGACACTCAGGTCTTTTTGCACTCCAGTGAAAGTGTGCACCTTAGTTGGTCGCACGTGCCCGCCGCTCTGACTGTGTGAATGCTTTCTGACCGAACATCGGCGCGGGCGCATCCCAACATTTCCGAGGTATAAAAGAAGCTGACATAGTCGTGCGCCAAACCATTGCTCTTCACACCGGTATACCGGCCATACTCGGACCCACGTACGTGTCAGTGTTGTG
Source organism: Ditula angustiorana (assembly GCA_963691745.1). Classification (NCBI taxonomy): domain Eukaryota; kingdom Metazoa; phylum Arthropoda; class Insecta; order Lepidoptera; family Tortricidae; genus Ditula; species Ditula angustiorana. The sequence goes on from OY829488.1 coordinate 5,427,075, forward strand.
ATGTGTTGTGTTGTGACGGATGACGGACTCTAAACGGTTTGTTTTCTTTTGACAGAAGGCGAGTGACGTCACCGACGCAAGATGCGGTGGTTTGCGCTGGTAAATACTTTAGATTATTCGTAAATGGAGCAACTAGACTGCTGTGCAGTACTAAAAACAGATGGAGAAGGGTTTTTATATAAAGTTAATATTATTATTTTGCTTAAGGTGCACCTGTCAGTGGTCTTACTTTGGACGTTATAATTATAAAAGACTCTTAAAAAAACTCCACTGATTGGTCCTGGTCTTATCCGCAACAAAACATATGCATTTGCACGCCTGCATAAAAATGGACTTCGTGAGATACAAGAACATTAATAAAATTGCCTGGTTCGATTCCTGGCTTGAAGTATAAAGAACACTAGACGTGTAGCCAGAAAAAAAAGATCAGTTGTCATAAGAGATACAAGAGCGGGCAGGGTGTTTATAAATTATGTGGATATCTTAAACATTAACCTCCTTATTCATAAACGCTTCGTAAACGTTTGTTAGTTAACATTTTTTGTCTTTATCTGTCATTGTGACGTTTGCCCTCAAATGAAAGGGATAAAACATTTGTTAGCTTAAAAAGATTGTTAACTTTTTATGAATAAGGAGGTAAGGCTGCTAATTACCTGATGGTGGTTATAGTAGGTTTAAAGGAATTTTAAAGTTAATATTTACATTAGTCAAAAAGCAAACTTATTACTTTAATCAATATTTTAACGGCCAACTTCCAGTTATGGAAAGGCACTGCAAGAAAAAGAATACAAACATGCCATATTATGCAGTAATTAAATCGAAGATGTTGACAGATTTTCTGTAAAATAATATCATTTTAATTGGGGTAAATCACATATGAGTAATTACACAAATTAGTGTCAACGCTGCATAATACTCGTTAATGGTCTCGACTGGGTGTCAAAACCAATCTTTTACACTTTCTAATGCCAAGTTATCTGATCTCCTTATCAGTAAAGTCCATTAGCGGATATGGAAATTAAATCAAGTCCTCTAGCCGGATTGAAAGATTAAAAATAGACAATCTTACCTTAGTTATGAGGTACAACTGCCTTTATTTGTCGATCTCTCGAATTTGCGTAGTCTTTTTTGGTGACTTTGTAGTTACCTAAACCAAAAGCATTGATGTATTTTTCTGTAAAATCATAAACTCACCCTAAACCACACCATTTTTCAATGGCTTGCAAATAAATAAGATCTATTTATAACCGGGCTAGAAAAGAAGCATGCGGATCCTTTATTATGCGAAGCAATCACCGCCGCCTTGAGAGCAAGCAAGCTTAACAGCACTAAGTGCTTTAAGAAATTGAAACAAATTACCTTGATGTAAAAAATAGTGCCCGTTGGCATAGGCAAAAACCAAGGAATATAATTTCTTCGTAGATTGTAACGCATTCATCTCTTTTGTACCCGACCTCCGCCAGAAGGGAGGGTTATTATGTATGCTTGTGAGCCTCGACAGCTTTTCATTTTAGTCCTTTTTTCAGTACAGTCACATTACATTGGAATGTGGCCCTAACATGACTGCACAAGTTTAGTTTATTCATAAGGTTAGCTCGTGCAGCAATTAATTTGTTATTTGTGTTATTATCTTGCTCTAATTTCTTATACTTGACATAAATGACGAAAAGAGATACAGTGAATATTTAGGGCTTGAAATTGGCAAACAAACTTCCCTTTTTACCAAAGGCATAAAAAAGCTCTTCATTCAACCGGCGGTGACATTTTCCGGCCTCTAACCTTAACCTATAATCATGATATTTAATATGTATGTATGTATGTATGTAAATTCTTTATTGTCCAAAAAAACATAAATGACAAAAAGATGTACAAAGGCGAACTTAGTATGCTATTGTTATGGTTTCGAACCAGGTTTGTAGGTTTTTTAATATTCTTTATACCTAATACATTTGATAATATTTGCAATTTAGACAAAAAATAATGTAGCATGTTGTATATGTTCAATTGAAAATATAAAAAAAGTTTTTAGAACTAAAGCCTACTAACCTAATTCTTAGGCGGCACACCAACAACATACTAGAAAATCAGGGTATAGGTTAAGGTTTGGAGTTTAGAGGGTGGAAAACGTTACTGGACGAGTATTGGGCAAGCGCATCGGGACATTGGTCTTTGCTTTGAAAGCTGAATCGGGGCTGGATGCAAAACGCATGAAGTCGTGACAATGTAGCAACCTAGCAGCGATGATTGTAGCTAAATTTAAGAAAACCCTGAAGGAAAAACTTAACATGGGCTCGACCATTTTACTCACTCGATTTTTAAGAAAAAACAGAATACCATTAGCTGATGGTACGGACCTCATAAACTTACTTCAAGTTAAAAAAGCACCTTCATCATTGGATTTAAAAGCCTAGTTAGCTGTGTCATAACACATTCTTTGTCACACTCAGCGTCAAGTGGCTGAACATTTTTGTGCTAGTCATTATGACTTGTCACAGCAAATGCCATAATACCACAGCGATGACTCATTTCGACAGGGTTCTATAGTGGGCCAGAACTCAAATTGATTGACTGTATCTAATGTCAAAAAGATTGCAAAGTATGTCAATGCGATGAAGAACTAAGTGTCTATTTTTAACACTAACTATGTAGAGATTGTAGAGTCAGAGGCAGTCAGCATCAGATGATGATATAATGTGCGGCATGAATCTAGAATTCTCAGACAAACATACATTCATTAATCGTACATACACACACACACGCACACACACATACTTATACAAATCCCGAATAGATACATACGTATATCATGTACATGAAGCACACCACCAAAGACAGCTAGCTATCTTATGTTACTAGTTTAGTTCTAGTTACGTGCCGGGCACTATAAGAGTTTGCGTAGATTTTTGACCTCTTCAAGTGTTCAACTACTTTATAAAATAAGTAGTTGAACACTTGAAGAGGTCAAAAATCTATAGCTTCTGGCTGTATTGCATAATAAAATTATGTTATTGTTGGTATTTCAGCGATATACCTTGGAAGCTTGAAATTACCTATTTATTCTAGAGTCACTGTTAACTTATGTTGTTTTATCTACACACATATCATAAAGGCTAAATAACGCGTTCAAAAACCCTAGGAAATGACCAGCATTATTACAACCAATGTTATTATAAGAATTTTCTTGTCTGTGGTAGTAGGTAAATCTGTTCTTTATTGGTCATCACATTACCGATATCTCGTGACTGCTCGTGACGTTATGAATTTAAATTTGGAACAGCTGTCAAAATTCAAGTTGGTCTCTATTCTAGTATCCACAGATATTAAAACAGTTATCGATACGAAACGTCAACTCAGTATGATTTTATAATTTAAACGCACGATATTTGATCTCGAGTGACATGAAAATAGCAACTTCATTCGTTCGTCTATGGTTTAAAAAAAATGTTCGTCCTGACGGATAGATCGAATCCTCAGAGAAAGGAACCCATAGAGTGAGCTGAAAGGTTTCCGCTGCGTACACTTTTTGAAAAGTGCTAGTGATGTAGATTAGTCGATCAAAACTGACGATGAATTACACAACACAAGCAACACGACACAATAACACAAGCAGCTTTAGTTGCTTACTTTAGGACTAGGTCAATTGGTGTTAACTGTCCCAAGATACTTATTTTATTTATTTATTTAACAAACTAAAAAGTCTTATAAAACCTTTAATAATATTAGCGAACATACAACCATAGCTCAACCCTCTTGCAATTTCGATTTACTAACTTAATAAATAATTTCTTTTGCAGAGACAAAAGATTACCCGATTTAGCTATTTTCTCAGATATGTGAATCAAATGTGAATGTGGACAACTGCGTTATTTAAGACAGCGAATTATTTAACTTGCATTCAAACAATGATAATATTACGCTCAGACTGACTCGTTTAGGTTTTAAAAAAGACCCCTGGTCCGAGGGTACACATGTTCCGAACTTCATGCTTCTATCTTCAGCGCAACTTGCGAGTCAGAATGGTGAGCGGCGGTGTAAGCAAGTATGCTCCTACCTCTACTCCCCCAGCGAGCCCGAAGAACTAGCTCTGTCCGCGGGCGCCGAAGCGTCCCTTTGATGGAAGTACCTACTCTTGAGCAACTCGCAACCCCGAAGGGCGAGTGGTGGTGTGAAGTCAAAAGTCAAAACCAAAGCTCAAAATATTTTTATTTACATTAGGCATACAGAAACAACTTATGAATGTCAGAAAATTTATAATCATTTCGGAAAAAATCTTCTGATGAAAAGTTACTGGTAAGAAACTCAACAAGGTGTTATTTCTTAAATAAATCAACTAGTTCCTCTGTGGCCGTCCCAATATTTTAATCCATCTCTTTCATTTCTCCTTTTTTTGGGAAAACTGAAAAAAAAATTGTATTAAGTGGCGAACTGTTGGGGAGTAGCGACTGAAGAGAAGGGTAAACTAAATTAAGGGCCTCCGCTTAGTCGCACCGGCGCACGGAGCAGGTGCACGCCTATAGAGAAATAGTATGGGAGCGTCCGCTTACTCGCACAGGTGCGGCTGCGGGCTCATACTATTTGTTCGATAGGCGTGTACCCGCTCTGTGCACCCACGCGACGTATCGGACGCTCTAAATCGCTCTCCGCGCCCGTTTCCCAAAAGTCCTGGACACGATTGCCCCTTACGAGGGAAAGGTATCAGATTGGCGGATACCTTATCGATAATTTCTACAAAATGTCAGATGCACCGCATCACTAGTCTATATTTCCATAACCTCTTGTAGAAATAATAAATCATTTATTACCATTAAAATTAATAAATAAGCTTAGTTTTTACAAGCACATATGAGTCTTTGCTCCATAATTTAACCCACATAATAATACTAGCCGTCCAAAACGCGACATTCCCATAAATAAATACCAAATAATACTTACTTGTAAACGCCGATGTGTTGTCCTTCATTGCTTTCTTTAGGACACCGTGATGAATGCGAACTGCAACCATGCACGAAGTATGCCATTTCGCACAGTAAATATCACTTGCTTGTCTCAAAAATCTAACGATAACCATAAGAATTTTATTAAATTGCACCGAGAGCTCTACGAACCGTCTTCAAAATTTGACGTGAATATTATGCGACTAAAAAGAATGGCTGCTATTCGACAGCATATTCAATACACGAAAGAAACTTTTTTAAACTGTTGTATAATAACATGACCTATATGACCAAATGTCAGCACTGAGTGTGTACGGTAGTAAATTTAAAGATGGTGTCAAATGGTTATGTTTGTTCACTCCTTCACGTTGTTACATCGTAAGAGTGAATGGAGCAGATACATTCACGCTTTTTCTCAATTTTTCAGGCTTCCTCCATGGGTTTAAAACCTCCTTGATCGAATCACAGAGTACTTTTTTAATATACATGGCCGCCATTGGTTGTCATTCTTTTTAGGTTTTTTGCTGTTACGATTTTTTGCAGTTATGATATGTGTGTAGATAAAGTAATGTATGCAACTGTATATAATTAGGCCTTAAAACACTCGTGTGATCCTATTATGAAACTCGCTGACGCTCGTTTCATAAAACCACACTCGTGTTTTAAGGCCTCTTATTATATAGCAGTTGCATAAAATACTATTAGTTCTACATGCATGGACTCAGCACAATTTAGAAAATATTGATATATTTATTTAAAATGTATTGCACAAAAAACAAAATGTACAAAAGGCGTATTTACGGCAGTCTCTGCTATTCAACTTTACATTTACATACTTACTTAAGCGTATCGTATCATAAGATACTTTCAGTGTCACTAAGTATTGTGAAGATGTATTGCCTCTTCAACTGTTCTGCTGGCGACTGTACTTAGCAGAAGCAACTCCCGAACGACGCCACAAATCAAACCTCTAACCAGTAAATTGCACCACCTTACCAGTAACATCCAACATAACTATTACTTCACCGCACAAATGCCATTCGACATTATGTTTAATGAACTATAAGTTCCTTGTTTTGAAACAATCTTCTCAAAACGCAATTCGCAACGGCTCATACTATGGTCTTGTTTGATGACGTGATAAAAATCTCTGTAAGCATTAAAAGTATGCTTAAAAGTTTGAAATATTGTTAGACAGTCATCGTGATTGTGAACTATGTATTGAAGTTTCGGAATCAATGTAAGATTTGAAATACAAACAATAAAGTGGATTGATGGTATTGACGGTCGATAACTTTATTACCGACTTTGTATATCGAATGTAGGTCAGTTTCTTGTGGCTAAACATAATTAAAAATACTGTTTTAAAAATGTTACACAGTAAAATTTATTTAAAAAAGTAATTACAGAAAAAAAAGAACAATAAAAAGTCATATTAAAATTGTTGCATCCTCTTCCGCGCGCTTTTTCTCTTAACTTAACTGCGGGTGGTAGGACCTTGTGCAAGGTCCGCCCGGATCGCTACCACCATCTTGCTCGCTAATCCTGCCGCTAAGCAGCAGTGCTTGCTCTGTTGTGTTCCGGCGTGGAGAGCAAGACAGCCGGTGTAATTACTGGCACAAGAGGCATTCCATCTTAGCCCTCTGGGTTGGCAACGCATCTGCAATCTCTTTGGTGTTGCGGGTGTCTATAGGCGGTGGTGATCACTTACCATCAGGTGACCCACTTGCTTGTTTGCCTTCCTATTTTATATTAAAAAAACTCTGAGTTCGCTATGACCAAGATCTCAGATTTGGCAGGTCAGAGGTGCAATTTTTGAATGTCACCAGTTGACTAAAGCTCACCAAAATGGCCGAATCTCGATGAAAAACGGCCATTTTGGTGAGCTTTAGTTACCCGGTGATATTCAAAAATCGCACTGCAGGTTACATTTCAGCGACTGCCATCTGACCTTTGTAACCCATGCCACAGGGAAACCGAACCAATACCATCATAGTTACACACTAATTTACATGAATATTCAGTTTTCCTTTATATTATAATATTATAATTAAAATCCTAAAGTTTCAACTTAATAAATTGTGTTAGTAGTGGAGCCTAATTATTAGTCGACCAGATAAGTTGAATTCAACAGGTATATTTGGCTGGTTTTATTAATTTCATTTGATTTTGATAATTTTTAACAAATAATGAATGGTATTGTTGACAGACGTAGGACTGTAATCTTGTATACTGGGTGGCTGTAGCCGGCACATAGCTGGGGAATTAGTAACTTGTAAAGACTGAATTTTTTGGAATGACGTAACCGCAGAAAAAACAGTCGCCTACCAGGATGCTAGAATATTTCGGTAGCGCGGTAGGATACTAAGGCTGGGCTAGAGGCTGGGTACGCTAGATTTCGTTGCAGAGGTGCAATTTTTGGATCTCACCAGTGACTAAAGCTCATAAAAATGGCCGGATTTCTACGAAAAACGGCCGTTTTGGTGAGCTTTAGTCACCCGGTGAGATCCAAAAATTGCACTCTAGATAGTCTTTCTAATCAGAATACGTCGGCAAAGGGATGTATGCTTTTTGTCCATGACAAAATCTATTGTGCTACCATCGCCGGTCAGCATACGCATTTTATCTATCACAAGAATATTCGAAACTTCACGTAGCATCTTGGAACGCGCACACTTTCGCAATGTTACTTGAAACCATGCCATTAATTCGCGTTTAGCTTTGGCTGGATTCGTTAAGACTAGACCAGGAAACGTTTCGCAACCCCGCAGATCCGATGCCTAGCTTTCTCTTATAATGTATACCCGTTTAACCCCAGCTGATGCCAAGTTATTTAATCACACATATATATTTTATACGCTGTATACGCTGCGACATAACACTACTGTTGAATATTTGGATGCATGTATTTAATTAATTATTTACGAGCATGGTTTAACATAAATATATTAGAAATAAATTCGCAATTCTAATTTAAGATAATAATATTGCATGTTGCTTAATAAGTGGAACAGTAACTAATAAAGCGGTTGACACTCGGTTAATAATGTCATAGAAATAAACTAAGACCGAAAACTCGATTTTCGACTGATGTAACGACGCGGAATCTCAATCTCATTTACATATCGTTCGAAACCGTAATTATAACCGCAAGATAATGATGTAACTTAACTTTTATGTAACACGTATGGCAATGTTTTAGTTGTCAGATATTTATCACGAGATCCTGAGGTCGTGGAAAGCGCGGGGCGGCGGGTCGCGTCTCTTGCGCAGGCCGCGAGAAAATGGCAGTTGCGCAACAACTGACGGCCTGAGATAATCGCGAGCGCACCTCGCGTAAACACATCGATTACGTTGCTTTATGAGCTTTGAAAAACAGATGTTTTGCGCGGATCAGACGTTTCACATTCATTATGAGGCTTGCAGATTATCTCCATATATCGTTCACTTAAAGAAAGTTTATTGTGACAAAATATATTGCAACTTTCAATGCTTATTCACGAGGCCATCCACAGTAATGTCGTCAAAAAAGAAGTTTGACTACAATTCGTTGGATTACGGGATATAACTCTCTATTACAAAATTTACTAATCTTCGCGTGATGATAATTGAGTGAACGTTTGCACAAGCTGTATGATTCGCACAAAATATCGTATTATTTTCTTATTATCTTGACGTATATTATGCTATTAGAATTACATTATGTCTTTGTGTTGAAATTTATTAGGCATTTTGAATTGGATGTACTTGGATAATGCTAATTAATTGTTTCATTGATTTCAGATTTTGATGCTTGCTGCGTTATGTACAGCAAGCCCTGCACCAGAACCCAAGAAATATAAGCCTGAAGTTAAAGACACAAAAACAAATGCAAGTTTAACAAACGAAGAAAAGAAATTCCTAAGAGAGGTAGAAGCTAAATTCGGAATTAAATCCGATGTTCTTGTAGATGATGAGAAGACTGACGATAAAAAAACTACAAAACTAATACCCAAGGGCCCATTACCGAAGTTACCATTTCCAGCAGTTATAGCCATAGAAATAGTAAATGACACTGACTCAAAAAGTAAGGGAAAAAGGACTATTGATGCTAATCTAGGGTATGGGTACCGAACAAACAATGGCTATAGTTACTCGTATTTCGGAAAATCGCAAGAGAAAGGCAAATTCGTATTATATCCGTATTCACAAGAAGATATTCCGCCAGCGCATGGAAGTGGTCAAAAATCTGGGTACGGAAAACTTGGACAAGATAAATATACGACCTCATCACCAAACGTGGAAATACAACCTTCACAAGCTTATGAACTGGTTCCAGTTAAAGAAGAAGAAGGATCATCGTATGACTACAAGAGACCAGCGACTGAATTTAAATCTTCTTATGAAAATGTTAAAGGGTTGGAATCTCCCCCTCCACCTTATAGGCCTTCGCACGGTTCACCGTCCACGTTATATACAACGTATAACGGAGAAAACTTCTCAGGATTGAGCGGCCAGTTTCCTACGGTAATGCCAAACTACTTCGTAGATTCATCTCAACTGCTTAAAAATCCTCAATACCAGAACGCTGGTTTGACTCAAGATCATCTGCAAACTCAGGGACCAGTAGTACCTGTGCTAGTTCTAAGAATCCCTAGTTCGTATTTAAAGAATCCGTCAGCTGAATTATACGCTAACTTACCTCAGAACTACCCGCTGTCGCAATATTTAAGTAATGTAAACCTACAAGAGCTGGTCAATCAGTATTTCTCTAAAATTGGTTATTCTGTGGCACCTCAAATAATGTCTTATCATCACTCGTCTATTTCTACGCCAATTCAAGCTCCCGCGTCGGCGCCTGTTTCACATTATGAACCTCAACATTACGCAAATCCGCATGTTCGTCCATCATACACTCATGCAGATTATTCCGGAGTTCAGTATTCTGCGGTTCAGCCAGTGATGGCTAAGTACCCTTCAGGGTACCCTTCGCCGCAATATTACATTTCACAAGCTCAGCAAAATTATCAGCAGCCTGCTCATCACCAACAGTATGAGTACCAATACCAGTATGTTCCTGCTCCGGAAACGCAACAACAATATTATACTAGTCCTGAATATCACCAACAAGTTGAAAGCCACGAATCTCCCAGGGAACAACCTTCGGCAGACCACGAGACAAGTGTTCATGACCTGGGTGCTAACGCACAATATCAGGAATCACAAGCACCCACTCAAGAGCATACGCAAACCGCTCAAGAATATGAAGTTCCAAAATCACCTCATTACAGACCACAGCAATATGAAGCTGAACAATCTCAATATGAGCTTCCGAAAGAGGACAGCACTGAATATGCTTCAAAGGATAACGGTCCCACAAAAATCCCTGTGAGCTCTTATGGGACACCTAATGCTCACATCCAGTATGGACCACCTCAAACAGAGCAAAGTCAACAACAATATTATACTCCTAAAGAGCCCGTGCAAAAAGAAACACTCGCTATTTATCCGTCGTCTTCACAGAGTCAGACAATTCAAAAATATCATATGGACCCTCAGTCGGGGCACTCTCAAAGATATTTGTACCAAAAACAAGTGAACGATGATTCTGCAAGCAAAACTATTATAATTTCGGAAAACTACCCTAGTAAAGATCACACAATTGCAACAGTCTTACCGTTTAGTTACAAACAAAGAAAGCAAAGTAATCCTTCACAAACAGTGAATTACGTTACCCCAGTGCCATACTCTTCGAAGTACCAGTCTCAGTATAACGTTATGGTGCCACAGACGGTGCTTAGTAATCCGACGAATGAGAAAGTATCCTACGTGAATTCACATTCGTTACCTTCTCACTACCTTCAAAGTGGGGCCCATTATAACCCTGAACAAGAGTACACGGTAGAAACACACTACGTTCCTCCTAAGAGTTCTCAGAAAGCACCGAGTTATCCCAGGAATTATCACAGCCAACCAAAGCGTATGGTGAAACCGGAACCTAAACCAGCAAGCATGACGCCACCATCGTCGAAGAAGCGAAATGAAAAAAACGAAAAGAAGAAATCATCATAGACTTAAACTCTGTTACTTAATTTAATATTGTTTATTGAAACACTCCTCTGTAAATATAGCGATAAGTTAGCGATATGTTGATAAAAGAATTGAGGACATGTAGAGACTATTAAACGCGCTAAAATGATGTTCAGTATTGGAGAACGAATGGTGAATTGGCGATACAGCAAACAAATTAATATTTATGGTGTGCGCTATTAGAATATTAGTAGTCGGATGTAGATAGAAATCGTGATTCGAAAACCATAATAAAAAGTTTTTATTATTTTAGTAGCAAAATTAGTAAATATTTGATCAGAAATAGTTGAAAGATTCTTAAGCGAACTTTACCAATGGATGTGAATGCTAACACTCGATGATTAGAAAAAGCAATATTAGCTGCATTTTAGTAAGTTATACTGAACTGTTATTTATTAATCCTCACCACCACTAAACAATGTTATGGCTGTTTCTGAGTGCAATATGTCGAAATAAGGTAAATAGTACAATAAAACGTTACAACTGACAGTGAGCCTCATTATCCCCTACAGCACGAAAGACGACCTGACAATAAGTGTACCATTATAATTTTTTTGGTTACGTCATGAACGACGAACACCCTAATCGTGAACAAGACCGTTGCATTACGGTCGAAACGTCGACGTAAATAAAGCATGTATTTTGTGCAACTAAATCCCGTTATAAGTACATTTCAATTAACAAAGAACACGTTTTTATTTAGGGAGGACTTTTTTATTTATTTAGTGTCCGTCTTATGATACCTTTGCCAGTGTGTGTATCTTGAAATCTTTCTATAGAAAACGATTAGAGCAACTCTGGTTGTTATAAACAAAAAAGTTAAAGTTAAATAAATTAGAGAACGTCCTATAGTGACATAGCTAAAAGACAATTTGCTTAGTTAATTTGATACTCTTATTCCTATAACTACAATTCAATAGAATATGGTTTATTAAATACCACATTAGGGAACAATCTTACAGAATTGCAGGTGAATATTAAATATAGGTATACAAAAGGCAGTCTTATCGCTCGAGAGCAATCTCAACGGGGCAACCACTTCATCATAAAATTTCAGACAAGAACATTATTGGATTTTTATACAGCGATGGATTTTTTTAAAATATAATCTACTAGTCTTGGATCTTGTAACGATAAACATGGAATTCGGGTTTACTTCAACTTTTGTATTTTAATTTTCGGAAGATAAATCAGGTTACTAGTAATATAGGTTAGCTAGACATAAATGTTTTTTTTATCAAGTTGCCAAATTTAAAGATAACTGCTTGGATAAAATGACATGTGCCTCAAATTAAAATAAGAAAAAAGAAAGTATTAAAATACCAAATACTCGTACAAGCACCAACAATTTAGAAACAAAAATCTAATGACTATTGTATTACACAATCAATCTTAACAGAAACAACTTGTTTTCACTACTTTACTTTATTAATGCATCATTTAATGATTTCCTGCTGTAATCACAAGCGTTTATTATTTGAACTGTAGAGGGCGCTGCTACGATGGAACTAGCTCTACAATATTAGTAACAAACAAGTTCTGAGCTTAACGAAAAGATGGCAGCACACGTGGTGATAGTAAACTTTAGTTCGTGAAAGGCATAGGTTAAATCGCACGCTTAGAATTAAACTGACCCATTTCTGAATAATACACGTTAATTAATCACCTTAATTAAAAGACATAAGGTTTAATTTTGGGTAATATCATATTCAGAATTGAGTCGCTTTAATTCTAAGGGTGCGAAATGTTTAAAATGGTCAAAGATACTGTTTTAAGTTTTATCTTACTCTGAATTCATTAATCGATAAAACGAGCTATTGCACATTAGGCTGACTTGTGTCAAAACGTTAAATATATTATGGTACCTTATCTTTTTTTATATAAAATAGGAAGGAAACCTTGGGAGGAAATTACTGTAAAGTATACTCAGCGTCACATAGTACGTAGCAGTCAAGATCACCAAATAGTTGGAAACCTCCAGAATGCTCGTTAACATCGACGCAGCCTAAGTGATCAAATTGTTTAGGTCACTCACATTGCTCAAATGTAGCGGAGCGCACACAACGCGAAATGCTTGATTACATTCAAGACGCCGCTCGTACCGTTACAGCCACGCCGCCGCTGGTATGGTAGCTGAGCATCCGAAGTAACCAAAAGTAAGCGGTAATGTGGCGAAACTGGAAAACGCAAGGCACGGAATGCTGATGTTGCAGGTTCGAGTCCTGCCATTACCCTAATTTTTCTTTGTGTTGTTATTCATTATAGGTATAGCATTTTAAATTTAATATAAACGGCGATAACGTTTTCCACCCTCTAAACCTTAACCTACAGCCATAATTTTTTTATATGTTATTATTATGCCCTAGAACTAGGTTTGTATGTTTCGATTTTTTAAATATTGTTTATCTACACACATATCATAATTTCTCAATAACGCGTTCAAAAACCATAGAAAATGACCAGCATTATTACAACCAATGTTATTTTAAGAATTTTCTTGTCTGTGGTAGTAGGTAAATCTTTCTTTATTGAGTAGTATCTCTTAGTAGTCTGTGTTTATTGGTGATTACATTACCGATATCTCGTGACGTTATGAATTTAAATTTGGAACAGCTGTCAAAATTCAAGTTGGTCTCTATTCTAGTGTCCACAGATATTAAAACAGTTATCGATACGAAACGTCAATTCAGTGTGATTTTTTAATTTAAACGCACGACATTTGATCTCGAGTGACATGACCATAGGGACTTCATTCTTTTGTCTATGATTTAAAAAAAAACGTTCGTCTTGACGGATAGATCGAATTGCCGCCATACTTGTTTGTTGGTTTTTTGCTGTTACGGTTTTTTGCAGTTATGATATGTGTGTAGATAAAGTAATGTATGCAACTGTATATAATTAGGCCTTAAAACACTCGTGTGATCCTATTATGAAACTCGCTGACGCTCGTTTCATAAAACCACACTCGTGTTTTAAGGCCTCTCATTATATAGCAGTTGCATAAAATACTATAATAGTTTCAAAAATATTGACGCTTATAATGTGTTTTGTAAAAAACTCCTAAAATGCAAATATTGTCAAATCTATGAAGAGTATTAAAAAAATCAAAACATACAAACCTAGTTTTAAGGGATAATGACAACATACCAAAAATCATTGCCATAGGTTAAGGTTTAAAGGGTGGAAAACTTTATCGCCGATTATATGGGGAACGCTTTTTCGGGCTGGGTATACTCCCCTTAAGAAAATGGCCTTAATACGGTTCAATGGTCAAGTCCTCTTTCAATATAACCCGGGCTACAATATTTATTTTGCGGCCCTATAATCTGGACTTAGTAAATGCGATATCTCACTCCGAACGTTCTTTATTGCATACTAGCGGACGCCCGCGACTTCGTTCGCATGGGATGAGTAGCCTATGTCCGTTAGGGATAGTGTATCTGTGAAATCGGTTCAGTAGTTTCAATTACCCCCTACATACAAAAAGCAAACAAACAAAGTTTTCCTCTTTATTATATTAGTGTAGATACCTATCTAAAGGCAAAGACAGTTGCACTATTTTGAGTGTGTGCTATGCGGATGAAAGATGATGTAGCATGCTGAACCAGTTGCCTCGAGATTCTTTTCATATAGATTCCGACCGGTTCGCTTTAAGTACCTAATATATAAAATAACCACTCATTAATTATCCGCATAATTTAACTTTATTACATTATAGCGGACGCCCGCGACTTCGTTCGCGAGGAATTAGTAGTTTCTATTGGTGAAAGAATTTTTGGAATTTAGTAATTCCAGAGATTACCCCCTACATACAAACAAACAAATAAAGTTTACTTCGTATAGTGAAGATGTAGACTAGGGTAGATGTAGACAGTGTAGGCTAGTGTACAGCCGATACTTCGCGGAAGTCCATATCAACAAATTCGAACAAATAATCTTGTCCGGCAAAGATACAGACCGGCCATGACATACGGAACCGAATGCTGGCCATTAAAAAAGCAGCACGAAAATCAATTACACTGCGCAGAGTTGAGGATGCTCAGGCGGGCAGGTGGTGTAACTAGGCTGGATCATGTCAGAAACACACACATAAGAGGCACCTTCAAAGTGGACCTATCCCAGATAAACTACAGGAGAGCCGTCTGCGGTGGTACGGACATGTTATGAGGCGACCATCCGACCACATGACCAGAAAGGTACTAGATATCGAAACTAAACCCCGAGGACGAGAAAGACCCCGAATCACATGGATGTCGGTAGTAAATAAGAACCTCAAAGAAGCCCAAGTCAACAAAGAGACGACCCAGGACCGAGCTGCCTGGAGTCGCATAATACGGAGGGCCGACCCCAAATAAAATGGGAAAGGGCCAGGCAAAGAAGAATCTTGTCCGGCAAAGCTAGCGGAGTAGCCAGGTATTGATCCAATGTGTTGGCCCAGGCATACCATAGGTTGACGACTATGCTTTGCTGGCAGAGTTCTCAACTTTCGGAGAAGTTTAACGACTATCATGACAAATCTGCAGATTTGACATGATATTCGTCTTATCCATGTTCATTTTCAAACAAAATTTCATAATCATAACACAAATATATTTATGTTTGAAGCATTTAATAGCAGAAGGTTGAATAGACAATAACCGACGCTGAAGCATATGTCGCGAATTGTCGCTATTTCTGCCAGAAATGAACAAGAGCGTGTTCTGCTCGTATCGTACTTCATAGTCATTGAAAGAAATGTTCCCAACGCTCTGTTTAGTTATCTGTAACAGACGTAATGGCGATTTTCGAGGGTAGTAGGTACTACTCCGACCGATCCATTCGTCTGGTAATCAGAAATAAGTTACGGCACGGCTCTACCACTACATAAAACAACAACAAAACTGTAATTACAGTTTGGTTTAAATCAGGAACACAATTAGCAAGTCTTCCATGTAGGTACAACGTAGGCTCCAGTCTGATCAGTGATTATGTAATCGGTCGAAGCGTGTCATTTCCTTGCTGTTTTCCCTTCAAGCTTGGTGGACATACGGTTCCACGCTACAACTAACACAGTGTAAAACAATCTTAGTATAAATTCATACCAAAGCTACGGATTTTCGTGGCTAAATAGGTATAGTTTTTTTAATAATCCGAATCACCTTTTATTCATTTAATTATAGCATAGTTAACTAGCAATCGAAGCAATCACCAACGCCTATAGGCACCTGCAATATCAGGACAATCGCAAGGGCGTTGCCGTTGCCTGCCATTAAGAAAGGGATAGGTTTGTTTCTTGAAGCTTCCTATGTCGTATCTAATTGGATACATCAACACTAAAAGTTGGTAAAAAGTTACATTTAAAACGCGTCGTGGGTAGACTGCCAAACTTTGAGATCCTGAGAATAAAACAAAAGTTTGTTTCGAGTTGTGTCCTACCGTACTTGATTTAAATAACTCTACATATATGAACTTTTGGTATCATCCCACGGTCCTTAAATCCATGAAGTCATTATTTATTGAATATCTTTTTCAAAGTCAAAGTATGTGAGACGTTTTTAATACAATACATACCTACTTTGAATTAGAGTTCGGAAAACAATTTTAACAAATAGCAATTCCATGGATTTTGGAACAACGGCATGTTACGAAAAGTCCTAGCCCTAATGTAAGACTCAACAGCGCCCATGCTAAAGTGCGAAATTTCGTGTCAAAATAGTAGCATGTTTTGATTTGATTTTGAACAAAAGAATGAATATACCGCAAAATTGTCTGACATGTTTTCTCATATCAACTCGTATGTATCAACACATTGTATGCCCGTGTGTATTCAGTTTTAATAAGAAGTTCCAATAGAGTTTAGACGCGCCTTTTCCTGATTCCTAGCAACCGGTACATAGTACCGGAATACCGGAAAATAAGCTGGGAAATGAGAGTGAAAATGTTGACACCCAGCCGGCCCCCTACAACTGGCCAGTTAACACATTATGGAAAATTAACTCGACCGTCCGCCTTGGTAATAGAGACTGTAAATGCATTTTGAAGGGGATCGTTACATGGACAAGTTTTTGCGCCGTGCCGTCATTATAACTATGTAAGCCTTTTTGATTTAATCCCATCAAGACGTGATGAATGACAGGAATAAAATGTCCACTGTTTCTTAGACCAATTATTTGTATCCGTTTGTTTGGAATAATATTTATTAATTTCCATTTTACATGCAAGGAACTTGCTTTTAAAATAGGTTATTATCTAATTATCATCAATCGTCAGTCATCTAATTAAGTACTTATTCTGTTTATCCCTCCGACTCCACGTTCCCACTTTATATTATAAATGTCAACGTAGTAAAGATAGTCGGATATTTGTTTGGACTTGGATGAATTTCGAAAGTTTTGGATAGACCATGTTTTGGATTAAAACAATGCGATACTTTTATCCCGGGAAAATGCACGGGATAATGAACAACAAATACTACACACTCGGAGTAGCGGGCATTAACTGTACTCGCTAGGAGTAGCAATAGAGGAGGAGCAACACGGAGGTGTTAGTAGTTTATTTTGTCTAAAATATGTAGAAAGCTATATGCTTAGGTACTAACACGAACAGATGCTGAAATTTCTGGAGAAAATAGGAAGGCGAAAGAGGAAGTAGGTCATCTGATGCATTGTCAACACAGAATTCTAGGATGGAATACATCTTGTGCCCGTAATTTCACCGACTGCCTTGCGCTTCACGTCAGAACACAAAAGTGCAAGCACTGCTGCTTAGCGGCTGGATTAGCGCGCATGAATTTTTTGGTCAAGTCTACAATCTGCAAATAGTTTTTGCCTACTCTAAGAACAGACCAGTTGCATGTACTCAATTCATTTTGGCCACGGAAGAGACGATTTTGTCTTTACTATGATTTGGATCCATGAAACCCTTTAAATTATTAACTGTACGAGAACCTATGGTTGGAATGGAGGTGTACATAATTACATGCACCTACGCCTTGCCGTATACCCACTCACGTTTTCTTACTGTTTATTAACATTTCGTTCAATTAAATACTCAAGAAACTGATAATTGGCGGCGTTAATTTGCATTTCCATTAACAAGTTCACTGAAACTGGATCGGAAAAGCTTTTACAATCGTTTAGGTATAAACTAGCTTTCCCTGTCAGTTTAAGTCACTGCGAAGATAAGCTTGAAAGGTCAAAGCCCTTAATTTTGTGTTGGTTACTAGCAGGTAACTACCTGCTTCAAAAAAATGGGATAAAACGTTCTCAGACATCATCTCTCAAAGTCCTTTAGGGACAAAGTTTGCGCAATAAGACATTTGGATCCACGAAGTGAAGTGCTCTACAATTTAAATAAATAAATAAATATTTTGGGACAGTTAACACCAATGACCTAGATCCAAACTAAGCAACTATAAAGTTGTTTGTGTTATGGATACTAGATAACAAATATACTCATATACAGATAAATATACACTTAAATACAAATAACATCAAAAACTCAGGTACAGACATTCGTATTCATCATATAAATATTTAACCCTCCCGGCAATCAAACGCAAATATTTTAAGTGTAAATATAAAAAACTATAATTTAGCAGTGTGTGTCCATTTTTCACCTTACATGATAGAAGATGGGTTTCCAGCGCTAAGTTAATAAAACGAAGGGAGATGCTTTATACCCTTTACCTAACACAGGGTGTTAATGGGTGGGGGGAAAGTATCATCGAGGGCTCTACATCGGAATCCCAAACAACTTTTCTCCTAATGTATTGTTTGCCCTCATAATTAATTAGATTAAGTAAATACTCCTTAGGACAAGTGGTGTTTAGAATCGAGGCATTAGGCCAAATGTTATTAGGAATAAGTTGATTTATAGTCAACTATTTTAAATACAAATTGAATGTTGCAGTAACTTTTTAATACAGCGGACGGTTAAAGTCACAATGAGACAAATAATTTGAATTTAAGCCCGAGTTTAAGACTAAAGAGATATTAATAAAGACTAAGGTGAAAATTACGAAAGCTAAAAGGAAGATATTTTTATCTCGGTCATAGTATATTCTGCTAGTAATTTGGCTTAGCCGTAGTCGGGTAAAGAAAATTCGTTCGTAATTAATATCGACGATTTATGGGTCCAAATCAGATTTTCAGCAGTCCATAACCAGAATTAATTTTCTCATTTTATATTACTAAAATAAGTTTATATTTGAGACTATATGCTAATTATAAAATAAGCACAATTTTACGTAACAATGATAGGAAACGCATTGCATCGCGATGCAGTGCAGGAAATTTCCCTTTCTATTGGACCGATAGCTTTGCATGGCGAGCCCATTCGTTTATTTATGGCTGCTTCCTACAGCATAAAGATGTCAATGAGAGTGAATTAAAATTGAATTAGTGGACTATGCGTTATTATTGACGGGACGTTAATAATAACGTAGAACTTGTAATCAAGAGCTTACTTACTTACTAAGCGCTTGCCACGTGTTTTGTTACCGATCTGAGTTACAGACGTATCAAGCCGTCGTGGTCTGTTCTTATGGTCACGACTGGACTAAAACAGCATTAGTTTGTCACAGTTTGGTTAAACACCCAAACACCCGCCTCCATTTGCGGGTGGTAGGAATTTTTACAAGTTCCGTCCAAATCGCTACCGCCATCTTGCTCACTAATCCAGCCGATAAGCAGCAGTTGTTGGACTGTTATGTTCCGGCATAGGGAACAACACAGCCGGTGAAATTACTGTCATAAGAGGTATTCCATTTTAGTCCTCTGGGTTGGCAATGCATATGCAATCTCTTTGTTGTTGCAAGAGTATATGGGCGGTGGTGATTACTGATCACTTACCATCTGCTGACCCATATGCTCGTTTGATAAAAAAACACTCAATTACGAATTTCTGTCGCTGACTAAGAAGGCATTGGGCCCGTGGTCATCACACAAATAATAACACTAAAAAAGAAGATACTGGAAGATAAAATGAGATACTAAGGCTGGCTCTTACTTTGCCCAACGGCGCTGTCCAGTATTCCAACAGGGCAACGTAACTAGAGGTTTTAAATCATTACAGCACAGCGATAGTGGCAACAAAAGACGGAGGATATAAAATAAATGCTATTTTCTTTTGTTCTACGTTGGCCATTTCTATTAACTTGTTTATACTTTATATGCCGATGTGCAATTTTCGATCGAATCTTCAATCGTTCGAAGATAATTGAGTTCAGATGTTATCGCATTAGATCAATGTGGGAAGGTGCCGTCGAGGAATGTATCGATCGGAGTTGTACCACAACATCATGTTGAGTTAGGGCAATTTGAGGTTATTTCTATTGAAAATACAGGAGAACGAGCATGTGGCCTGTTAGTTTCCTGGAGAAAGAAGGTATACAAAGCTTATAGAGCTCTCTATTTTTGGTTACACAATAGCTGTCCTTCTGGTTGGTAACGCGAGCCGCATGCTTGTTTTCATCGACTTTAAACGAATAAAAGCGGAATCGAAAGCAAAGGTTGTAGGTAAAAAAATCCAGCTTGTCGTTAAACGACGTTGATCCTTAACCTCGACGAGCTGCTGGTTGCAGCGTGCGCTCGCGTCGATGACTCAATCGCCGGTAGGTGTAAGTCTGTGGACGCGATCTTTGCCGCCATTTCTTGGGGTAACTTACTCGGTACGCTGGATCAATGTGCAGTGGTGTTCAAACTCTCCAAATAGACAGCTATTTTGAGTTAAGTACAATATGGAAATAATAAAGGCTGTCTGTGATTAAATGCTCAAACAATGACCGTGAACTTAAAAAATACCTATAGAGTTTAGAGCATAATTTAGAGCTAATTGTTTAAAGTTAGAGAAATCAGAAGTTTTTAAATCAATATATTTTGACACATTTGTCGACTTTAATGTCAACACATAACACACTATCTGTTGATAGCAACAGATAATAGATAAATCACATAAGTAACATACTCAGATAGTTGCTACTTTTTTTAGCAGGTACTCTTACACACTGTCTGGCTTATTTGCCACTGCTCTACTTTTAGGTGCTGAATGTTTGCTCTCGCATATTCTTAGGATTTCTTCCTTCAATTCCAAAGTATTAAAATATGACCACTAATCCGTAACAATGTGATAGCGAAACGTATTACAAATTTTTTGAACTGGGAGGAAACCGTATAAAGGGCACGCTGATATCGACTTACGTCAAATACCACCCACTTCCAGTCGCTGAATAAGTAAGCGCAATCAACTTTTGTGTTAGTCGAGTTAGATTTACTTACCGACACTTTGAGCAACTCCCGCGCTGGCATGCAAGTGTGCAGGTCCCGTCGCCACTGCACCCACCGCTGCACACAGATGCACCGCCACGCTCCGCCACCCCCGTATATAAGACTCACACAGACTAGCCTTGAACTTCATTTCACCACTGCCACGTTCACACAGCCCTTGTCCTATGTTCTCGTGAGTGTGCAAACTATGTGATTGAACTGTTTGACAGCTCAGTGTTGGTGTTTACGTGTTAAGATGAAGGCCGTACTGCAAACGGTGAGTACGAAGGATTGAGGAGTAAAAATACGTATTGCTAATTTGAGGGTGTTTTACACTAGAGGTTTACTCGTGATCACAATCGTCATAATACGGCCGAAATGTCGAGGTAAATAAAACATCTTTTTTGTTCCCGATTAGTCGAGGCGAACTGTATCACTTGGCAACCCGTGTGTTAAATGGTTGTGATAAGAAAATTTGCTTTTTAAATACGTTCCAAATAAATATCTCGCAGAGTACGTTAGGTTAGATTTATGTTGACCACACTGAAAACTTAACTGAGTCAGCGGAAAACACCTAGAAGCAAAAAAAAACTAAATCACGTAATTGACCAAAGACACTCCGCTGATAAATTGATAACTCATATTGGGACCAAAATGTTTAAATAGGAGTAAAAATTGCGAAAGTTATAAACTCAAAACCCATCAACTGCCGTTTCAAATTTGTCTAATAAAAATATTTAATCGTAGTTATAATAAATAATGATTGGACACCCATGTGATTGGGAATTATTGAGAAGCTATATTTTCCTAGTACCTATATCTCATGCTTCCGGCAAAAGGTCGGAAGAAACATATAAATGAAAAATAGGGTCTTTAATCCAGTGCAAAATATGTATATTTATTGTGAGCGAAATGACTGATTTTTATAATCGTTAACATAATGTACAGTCACATGTTCAATTGTTAGAGTCGGTTCAGAATTTTATTAACTGTTGGTACAGTCAGCCTCAAAATTAGCGAAACATTTTAGTACCTTGTCACTGTCAATAATGTGACGAATTCGAGCAACTCTTATTTCATACGTTACTACAACAAGGCTCTTAGGTGTTTAGCTACTACTGAGGCTGACTGTACTACTGCAAGTATACCAGTAAATTGATAATAATGCAGTGAACGTCATTACTCACCGATGTTTTGGACAATCTCTCAATTTCAACAGTTGATTTTATGTCGATGATAAATTCATATGGAATAAAACAATACACATTATTATTCACCTTGCTACGTAATGTGATTTTATTGTGCAGTTTAATTACTGGCATCTTAGCCCTCTCGGTTGGCAACGCATCTGCAGTTTTCTTGGTGTAATGGGTGTCTATGAGCGGTGGTGATCACTTACTATTAGGCGCTCCACTTGCTCATTTGTCTCCCTAATTAAAAAAAAGGTTTTGTCGCATTCGGCTAAGGAACTTCGTTTCATGATCACTGTGATCAGCCAAATCGTTAAAGTGTATCATGATATATTAATAAAACGGATCACTCACGTATTTTTACGTCGAGAAATGCCCGACATGTTTCGGACCAGTCCGTGGTCCTTAATCATGAGCCCCCGCGGAGGTGGCGCGACGTGAGTGATCCGTTTTTTTAATATGTCCGAGTCTCACGGTAGTTTTATGTTAAAAATTGTATCATGATATACTTACATACATAACTTTACCCTTTATACTAGATCTAAAACATCAACGTCTGATCTAACACACGCTGATCGTAAGTTACGTGTACTAAGAGAATTTAAATGACAGTAATATCAAGATAAGTTTATCTTTACGGTCCGATTAATCTGATAGTCGCGTAGTCGTTGTGTCTATAGATAGCCTTTGCCCCCAAGTGTCAGCAAGCTTCTTATCGCGGAGTTAGCCAGATGTTAGTAGCATGTAGTAGGTAACATCTAAATACTCTCTAATATTTTTGGTTGCAGAGACGTGTTCACGTTGCACATTATACACATTATGTAGATAGTTTACAAAATGCACCTTAACATATTCACATGACAAAAAATAACTACTAATTACCTGCCAATTATGACAATAGTGTCCCGGATCTTTGGGAGGTGAGCGCAGAGCCATAGCAAATAAAAATAGGCCTTTTGGTTAATGTCCCTTAATGTCAGTATTCACATCTCTCAGCCGACATGGGCAAGGTGGAAGTGAGGAAGAGAGCTTTTACTGGGCACACATTACTTTTAAGGATTTGATTTTTAAAAAAATTAGTAAAGAAATCATATAACGTTAATTAACTACTGAATAAAGGCTAAAATTTACACAAAATCTAAATAAACCTAACTTAAACGGCATAATGCCCATAAATTATTTAGAAGGTTGAAATATCGTTGGAGCACAGAAAAAATAATCTTTTCATGTCACTCGACAGGAAAAACTGAAACGGAAAGTCTTTTTTAATTTTCTGATCTTTAATTTTATAATAGAGCAAGTACCCTATTATTGTTACCGCTAAAATTAAAACATGACAATGGCAATGATACTGTAGGAAGTCTTAACTTAAACAAAGATTAGACAATTGTTGTCGTTGTAGATACTTCCCAGAAACAGTACCTGTACCTAGTCTACGTGTTCATTGCAGCAATTGAAAATATGTCTGATGTGCTTTTAGACATTAAAAACAATTTTAGTGATTACTTAACTACAATGCAATAACTTTAGTCAATTATCAAAATTATTAGTATTACTATAGCGAAACAAGTGTATAGGTACTTAGTAATTTCGATAAATCCCACATTAAACAGTTATTGGACGAGTACTCGTACTTCACTCACTTCAACACAGAATTTGTACTATAACTAATATAAAAATTTACACCATAATATATCCAACATCTCTTGCACTAATGATTGTAATCACTAAATACTGCTTCTTTTCTTTTCGATCAACAATACTTCTGTTTATTTCGTATCTTTTGACTAACCAAATATAATATTAACTCACAGTTCTTATTCTATGCTTCTAACTTACCCAGTAGAAGCATTTCACAATTTTAGCTTTCAACTTTTGTTTTCCGTTATTTGTAATCGTACCAACACCGAAAAATAAAAGGACTCCTATAGAGAAACTAGGACCGCCTAGTCAATACAATAATAACTTAAGTTCAAGTTATGGCATGTTGTTTGCTCACAAATCTCACAATCTTTATCGTATATTGGGAGAGAAATCCAAAGCTTCCTATAACTCTTCATAGCAACATAATGCATAGCAATTCTAAAATGATACAGACCTGGGGCACGAGCGGTCGCCATTATAGCGATTATGCACTTTACTGGGTGCAACGAACTCGACAGTAAATTACAGCTGACAAGTGAATCCAGCCGATTAGTAACACACCTGATATAATCCATCAACAGTCATTACTGATCCCTAGCTGTCACTGACGCACTATTACACGTAATCTGCGAAGTGAATTATTGGCTACGTTTGTTCGATGATTTGTTATAATTGCTTTTATGAAGCAATAAAGATCACACAGACAAGTTAGCCTTTTTACTAAGTTTTTTCTTCAAGTTGTTAATTTATCTAATAGCCGTTATAGTTTTTAATATTTATTGAATTGATATTTTTTATTTTAATTAAATTCTAATGACCTTAGATAAATTAAAATGCTATGCAATGACAACACAAAAAAAAATAGGGTAATGGCAGGACTCGAACATGCAACATCAGCATTCCGTGCCTTGCGTTTGGGAGTTACGCCACATTACCGCTACCATACCCTGCGAATTTTTGCAATGTGCTTCGCCTTTACGGTCGTTAAATTATTGATTTTAAGGGTACAACTACCCTCGTTGTCATCTATATGAAACTTTTAACAAGTTATCATATTCGACTGGGTACTTTTACAGCCACCGTCAGCTGACAAGAGATGGCGCCGTTTTTATTATTAAATTTTTGTAACCGAAATTTCTTTCGTTTTTTATTTTAAATGTTTTTAACATTCAAATTATTAAATTAAAATGCTATGCAATGACAACAGTCAGCTACTTCTGAGGCTGACGGTACATTTTTGAGTATGTTGAAATTGTTGAATGCATCCATATTTTTACAACCGGCTGTAGCCGGAAGGCAAGACTTATCCCAGTTAGATAGACTAGCAGGTACAGGATGTTACGTTGCCTAGTTCCTTACTAGTTGCACCGGTTAACTTCCTCTTCCCGCTTCGTGGGTATTGGTTATTACTCACTTTTAGTCGTTAATGTCGTCACATGAATAATAATCACTCTTACAAACGGTTAGTAAGCGACTTTTACCGCTCATGAAGGTATGAACCTGACCTTACTTAATGATACTTTCAAACTCTACAGAAACCTACAATTATATTTTCCTTTTAACCTTGTAACCGGCAATAACATTTTCATTGGACACACCATACACTATTAGACATTTGTATTAATTATAACACGGTGACTTTATTGTGTCTTAATATCACACAATTTCAGTTAAAAAAGGGTTAATAACTTTACCACGATAAGATGGTTATTATAAGCTTGAGATAACAATATTTGTGGATGAATGGCCGGTCTCCATATTCGGATAGTACTTAGTTCCTCTTAACCTTTTAACCGCCGAGATATTTTCATTAAACATGTCTGTGTCACCACCTACACAAAAACTACATGACTTTTCTCTTAATTCTAAGACTGCGGCGAGACAAGCTGGACATAGTGTCTTAGTGAGACAATCGCGGCTAAAAGGTTAAAACGGTTGGCAGTAAGTAACTTTTATTGCTCATGAAGATATGAACCGGACCTAAATTAATGATACTTTTATACACTTCAGAGACTTATAATTAAAAGTTTAACCGTCGATAAAATGTTCATTGTACATGCTCGTGTCGCCACCTAAAGTCGCATTTTTAATTAGCTGGAGTAAACTGACGTTTGCGGGCGGACATCGGACTCGCCATATAGTTGAAGTGCAGTACTTTTAATGTAAAATAGTTACCCTTACATCAACAGTTACGTGGTTCTCGTCGTATAATATTAATATGTTTTAAATATGAAATGTTCATATTGACATCTGACAATTTACTCTAGCCAATTGAAAATACTACTTTATATATAAACTATGTGATATTTGCCTTGATTATAAGACTTCAGCGAAATGAGTGGGATATTGACTTTTAAAATCACACAATATTGTTTGAAAAAAAGGTTAAATAACTTTACTAACATAGGATGACGATTATATGGTTGAGATATTATTGTTGCCTATGTTTAAATCCCAGATGGATTAATTAAATTTAGAAAGACTTAGGTACCATAGAAAATTTAACAAAATTGAACTTTGTTAAGAAAATCTATCCGTGGTGTAAATATTGGCAATGGCCAGTAACTATGTAGATAAGTTATCAACTTGAAGAAAAATCTATTTTCCACAAAGAAAGCTACTAAGTAATGAATATTTATATGTAATTTTAATAGATGGTTAACTGTCTTGTTCAGACAAGCCTTCAGCAGTCTGCATGTTTGAGGCTCGAGGTGATTGATTCCTTATTAACGATTTATCAAATTGTTTTAGCATTAAAGAAAAATTGGATAAAGAAAAAATAAAAAGATACAATCTAAATCAACTATAACTAAAAATTAAGTAACTTAAAAACAAACACTTTCTTTGATCATCAAAACGTCTTTGAGAATTAGTTAGGTAATTTTATATGTATAAGTTACGTAAATATACTAAAAATTATCTTCTAAATGGACGTTTTTTTTACCAAGTTTACTAATTCTACCATGTTATTAATATTATAATTGTAAATGTGAAAGTACTCGTAATGGTGTTTGGTCCTCAAACCCGTCTTAACGGCAGGACAGATTTAGATTAAAAGATGAAATTTGACAGGCCAATATATTAAGTCTTGGATTGAAACGAAGGAAGTATTTTATTCGCGCGGACAAGATTGCGTCCAAAAATTAAATAGTAAATATCTTGGGACAATATACAGCAATTTACCAAGTCCCAAACTAAGAAAGCAGCTTGTATAAGCCACGGACAAGAGGAGCGTCTGAAAAACATTACGTTTGAGGTCTTCTAAGAAACCTTTTGGTGTTACTCTTCACTTTGAAAATAATGTTTTATACTTATCGTGTTCAAGCATAAAAGTGAAAAATGTTTTTCAGTAGCGGTGTTCCCCAAAAAATTAGCCCTTTCTAATCAGTCACCATGTGCTAAAGGGATTACTGCTTTATGTCTGCGATAACTGTCAGCATGCTACCAATGCAACGCTGTCCGCCACTGCACGCTAAGTAGATTTATTAATATACTGTGGCCACTGCTTGACCCGTCGCCGCCGCCGCTGTGCGTAACTCTGCATGATTACCGTGTGAATCATACCCGTAGCTTACCACCAAAGCTCGCCCCGCTGCCTAACTCATTATCTATACGTAACACAATAGTCTTACATCATGTGGCATAATTTTACTGCTATCTTTCTGATTAATTTTAGAGTTGTATTAAGATTGAAAACTGATAGAAATGGAAAGCTAAATTATTGTTTTTTGTCAGTTATCTAATCCACACTAACCTTTTTCTTATGAAACAGATTAGTGAGTGTTTTATTTGATTTGATACCGCACTGCGTAAAATTTAGTGCGGAATCGAAATCTTACTTAGATAGGCAGTAAGTTAACAACAATAACATCAAAATTTTGACTTTATGCAAACATTGACTATAGCTTACTCTTAACGCTCTGTAAGTAACAATTTCATAAACGATTTTTGGCTACCAAGGTATTCTATGGCAGTGCTTGAGTCCTTGCATTTTATACAAAACCATACAACAAAAACACCAAAAGATGGCAAAATACATAATTATGTTTCATCCTAGCCGTGCTTAGTTTAATACGAGGATACTCTTTTTACTTTATTGATAATTCTCATACTCATATCTTCCGTTAACCCTTATTTATATCAGTTTCGTTACAGATTAGTTCCGCCTAAACTTGTCTGGTTGAACTCAACTTTCCAGATAAAATAATCTATCTTACCTGTCAGGTGAGCTATCGAATGAAACTACCACGGCAACTGACCGCTTGGCTCACCGGAAATACCCTACAGCGAGCTTCACCAAACACTGCGCAAATGCCAGCGCATTATACAAATTACGTAAAACAAAAGGCCTCCTTAAATCACCCATAGATTTCCCTCTCGTTGGCTCCCACGTTCCATCAATGTCAAAGACCTAGGAAGGCCAGGTAGCGAAAAGCGACAGTGCTCGGCGACTTTCTCGGATGCGCTGGAGAAACGTGACCAGTAAAGGGCAGAGAATCCCGCGCCCGCGCAGATCCTGTCGCGTGACCTTTGCCTCGCGAGAATAATGGCTTTCATGAAGTTAGCTTGCTAGTTAAAGATAATTGCTGGTATCGCTGGTATCTGTGACATAATAGAAGGAAATGAGCATTAATACGTGCTGGTCCTTCCTTCCTGGTTCTTGTCAGAACTAGGTGGGGATCCTACACATGCTTATACCTACCATATTGAGAACCGGATATTAGCCGAGTCGTTAGTGGCCCTAAATACAAAGCTAAAGGTTTCGGGTTCGAATGTCGATAGGGGCAAACATTTGAATGATAAATATGAATGTTGGTACTCGTGTTATGGATGTTATATATGTATTTAATTTAAGTATGTATATCTGTTCTCCGGTACCTATAATACAAGCAGATTTATTTGGGACTAGGGCGATTGGTGTAAGTCGTCCTAAAATGTTTATTCCTAGGTATTTATTTATTATATTTCAAATAGAGCACCAATATAAGAGAGATTAGGTTCAGGAATAAAGAGGACAATATGAAGCCCTCAATTCCAGTTCTATATTACTATTTACGTATTTCAGATGTTTTACATGATCCATAGTTTATTAATACCAAGTGTAAGCTTACGTGACTACGAGTATGTTAGTATCCAAATCTATAAATACTCAGTTATAATTATGAGCTATCTGTCATTGTGTTTTAAATGAAGCTGCAACCTGTCGCTAGCCGTCCATTTTTGACCTTACGATGCGCTATGTCCGCATCTGCGAGTATATTAATGGTATATCACGTTTCATTAAATATTTATACGTTACATCAAGCCCGGTTTTTGTAGGCGAGATGTCATCAAAACAAAAACAAGTTTTTTCTTACTTTCATTCTTTTTAAATATTTGCAAAACAACTGTAGATATAATACAGTTGTAGTAAGAGTCGAAGCTTGAAGCGATAATATTCTGAGTAGGCACTTTTTGGCACTATAAAACTTAAGTTTACAAATGATAACACAATTTTTAAGTTTTATTTAAAAAAAATATATTGTTATAAATAAGTAAGCAGAATTGTGACTAATTAAATATTACTCTTATTCTTGTTCTTCTTATTATTGTTACATCTAAGGATAAAGACTGCAGAGAGAAAATATGCACATGTAGTAAAGTTTGCCACGTTTGTCTACAAGAATAAATTACGACTTCATTTGCATATCTCAATTAAGTTTTTCACCTATACACTTAATTGATCACGTCACGTACAAAACTAAGGCGAATAAGACATCACACCGCTGTATGATTGATGAATTATAATTACTAGTCTTAAGATACTGAGTTCAATTTACACTAATGAGCGTTTCTAATCTATATGTACCTAACTATTACTTAGGTGAAGTATTGGTAAACCGATCCTCCTACGCTGAAGGGAAACATCGTGATATAATCTGTATTATTGTTAACACATGGGTATAATTGAAATGTAATATACATGAAAACCATACGCAATAAATCCTGTAAATGACAGTAAAACCGTATTAAAATCAGAAGTGCAATTTTTGAATCTCACACCGGGTGACAAAGCT
Organism: Ditula angustiorana; assembly: GCA_963691745.1. Classification (NCBI taxonomy): domain Eukaryota; kingdom Metazoa; phylum Arthropoda; class Insecta; order Lepidoptera; family Tortricidae; genus Ditula; species Ditula angustiorana. Next base: position 5,457,212 of record OY829488.1, read on the forward strand.
CGCCAAAATGGCCGTTTTTCATAGAAATGCAGTCATTTTGGTGAGCTTTAGTTACCTGGTGAGATTCAAAAATTGCATTTGAATTTCACCGGGTAATTAAAGCTCATTAAAATAGCAGTCTTTCATTGAGATTCGGCCATTTTGGTGAGCTCTAGTCACCTGGTGAGATTCAAAAATTGCAACCCTGTTCCGTGATTTAAAAGGACAAGGCGGCGAACATACACTATAAGGATTTCGGATAGTCAGGACCCGATAGCGACTTTACTTTAACTTACTTACGCTTAACTTTATGTAAAGATGAATATGTAACCTATCGGATTGGTTTCCCTGTCACACGAATTACGGAGGTCAGATAGCAGTTTTTTTTATTATATTTTTATTTTAATGAAATAGGAAGGCAAACAAGCATGTGGGTCACTTTGTTATCCTTGATTCAATTACGTACTTATTATGAGTTATTGCTGCAGTTGCTCCAGGATAGTTATCTGATCTGCCAAATCTGGGATCATGATCAAACTGTATTCCGAAAGAAGTTACGAGAAGGGCTATGATAATGATGATCATGCCAGCACATGCAAAGTTCAAACGTAACTTTTCGTATATTTTATTTCAAAGTTAGAAATTCGATGTTTTACATAGTTTTTAACCAGCTTATGGATGGATATTTATAATGAGTTTGTATTACAGTTTTACCTTTAATTATACAGTAAATAAATTTTAATGGTCGTTCGTCACAATTTAGCTCCCTAAAATTTTATTTTATCTTGAAAAACCTTCAGTTTTATAGCTATTAACGTGCATGAAATGAAATCGTGGGCTATTTCTTTAAAAAAAAGTATATGATTTCTTTTTATGGATAAAGTTGGTATCGGTATTTTGATTGCAATACGTACTAATTTACCCGTTAATTCATAGATCCGCGCCAATATAGTTAAGGAAACAAATAAGCAAAAAATTTAGCTTGAAAAGTTCTACGAAGAAAATTATTCAAAAAGAGCTCCAGGAAAACAAAAACTCACAGTAAGTGCGTAACTGAATCAAGAATAACAATTCTTAAAAAGTCAAGACTGTAGGAATAAATGTAAAATTGTAATCTGAAAATGTGTAATCTGTTTCTTAAAATCCCCAAAATAGCTGAATAATTTCACCCTTCGTATAGATAGGTCACTTAAGCAATTAGTCTTATAAAATCTTTTTTTTACTCCAAAAATAGTTATGGAGATATTAGCGCCTAGACTAGATCTGGATTTGGAACGACAGCAAGCACTTAATTACCTACTCACTTCCATGTTCCTCGGAGGTGATACTTTTCACGTCGCATTCATAAAAACACGTTTAGTAGTGCTTATGATTAACCTGATATGTGTCCGTTAAGCGTTCATATTTACCCTTATATGCATATACAAATCCACAACATAGAAACCATAACCCTCCCTATGGCATACACCAATTAACTCAGATCACAGGCGTTTACGCGAGGTCAATGAAATTTGCATGCACTCGCACGTACGGCGTCTATTAGCCGCACCATATCGAATGCGAAAATGATTATGCCTGTTGTAGAGGTAACCTGGTGTCATTGCCATCTCTGAACCGTGTTTTGACCCCTAAGGTTATTAAGTATTATATTCAAAGTCAAAGCTTAGGATGTTAGGATGTTTGGCAAAGGTTTAAGCAATTTGTATAGTCGATCAAGTAATTTGCTTAGCCACTTTTTAAACTTATCTTAACCTTAGTGTTGCTGCTATGGCTACCCTTTCCTCCGCCCTTTACAGCTGAAAAAGCCGCAGTCACAGCTGTGGCTCACTGTATTTATTTTCGAGGTCTAATATTACAATTTTTTCAATTAAAATTTAATAAAGCAAGATAAATCATTTATTTATTTATTTTCAGTCTTAGCAGTATTAGTTCAGATCAAGTACTTTTTAAAATCAAGTTATAAAAAAAAATCTTTATTTCAGGCCAGATGACCCATATAATTTACTTATATGTAAACTTATATGTTGACGATTCAATTTATAAAGTACTAGACTTGATTTAGCGGAATTCTGCAGTTTACACCGAGGTCGCATTGCAGTTTTAGGTGTATTAAAACAGAAATCAAAATCCTCCTAACGTACCGTATCTTTACGTAACCCTGACTGTACAGAATTGACTATTATCATGAGTCACCTCAGGAACGCCTGAGCCTGTTACGTAGGCGGCTCATGGGTTCGCCCTTTCACCTCCCAGTCTCTATTCACACGAAGTTACACCCTAACATATTAATGCCACTTTCTACAACAATTCCATCCACGATCTAACGCTTCAATTCCATTATAAATCTCATGAAACATTAGAATTCATTTACTCTATCCGATGTCTATACGATCCTACTTAAACGTAAATATGTAGTAATAATTTTATGTCGTTCTAATTTATGCGAAATAAATACGTGATTTTTATCTCAAATGCTAAACAAAAGTAAGCTTTACTTTTGTACGTTGTATGTTTTAATTTACATACATCTTATTTGCAATAGCCTCGAGTTGCAAGCTTCTACACTTAATAGTAGAAAAAAATGTTCGTCTGGATGTATCATTAATAAATGAATAATAATAATAATAAGGATTAGCCGAATTATAATTTTTTTATTGTTATTTAGAGCCGTAGTTTTGTTAAGTTAAAGAAAAAAGTATATCTTACCTTAACCTCCAATATCTACACCCTCTTCATGTAGGTACTCCAAAATTTCCTTTAAGAGAAATGGGCTTTCGGTTGTATACAATTAATAACAAAGCTATTGTGCAAAGCTTTAGGAATTGTCTAAACGGATGTATGCAAGTTTGACGTTGTGATACTTTTTACAACAAAAACGTTTACAATTTTATTTTAAGACTTTAATGAATACTTGACAGTTAATGTAAGCGTAAAGAGGCCGATGTTTAGTGAAATTGTAGTGTTGTCATAATAAATCATAGTGCAAGTAATCGGAGGAGCACTTCACGGCTGGGTGCCGCAATGCTTGTCACAAAATAGCCATCCTGCATTCCACGGCTTCACACACCGTAGTTATTCTCTTATATTTCTTGTTCATTAGACTTGTCACCAGTTTTTCGGTATTTTTAAACATTTCTTTTTCGATAGCCATAACAGCATATTAATGGCACCTAAGGAAAAAAATACAATTAGGGCAAAGTGTGTGGCTAGATGTGTAGTTCATCTATTAGTAGTAATATTAAATAGGTAGGGAGTACGTGGGAATCCTTCTGGATTATGTAAGAAAATCCAGGTAGTCATCCTGTTCATGGCAATTTAACTATAGTGAGTGTTTACGGTAGTAAACTTCAAATTACCATACAGTAATCTGTGTAAACTTTAACATAATTCATTAGACATAAACAGTTAAAAGGAGCGAAAGTGCATAACTAGTTCCTAATTGCCTGTCGTGGGATGCGTAAGACCTTAGCTTAACCTCGGCATGGCAAAACCTGAAAGAGAAACCTGGTAGCCCAACCTTCTGAACCATCTAAAAAGCGAATACATCGCTGACTTGTATCTAATTACTTACAGGCGTTTTATGGACATTTTAAAGCAAACTCGTCGATACAACATGGTAACATATTTTATTCATAGCAAGTGGTTGGATAATTAAAATTGACACTTTTTGTTTTTAACTAGGTGTCCCATTAAAAATACTGGTTAAGCTTGAAGCTGTTAGTACGTTGTGATTACTCTTTACATTTGTCGCAAACACAATCCATTAGTCTAAACTTGTAATGCCTCAGTTATATCACTAAAGGAAATTTTAAAAATACTTAAAGACTTTATCTCTTGGTTTCAGATACGGATACTAGTCATAACCAGCACAATAGTCGAAAACGTTCGCTGTCAGGATGGATACAGTGACCAGGACCTACTGCGTCTACAGCAAATGGCAGCCAATGACAGACAAATGGAGACAATTACCAGCTATAGTACCAACATCATTCAGAGAGATCCGAACAGTGAATCCATGAGTGCAGTCAGCGTACAGTATCAAATGACGGACGACGCGAACAAAAATGAGGATTACAGTAGAATAGGTCGTGGACGAAGTAGGAAAGTGTATCGTATTAAAAATCCCTTCCAACGTGCAATGGAACAAGAGAATGGGCAAAAAAGCGATGATCCACAAGACAGTGACGCTGGGGCTAGCAACCAGTATGCGGCAATGCAGTACTCGCTGCCACCTGAAGAATTCTTGCAGCAAATGAGGGCAGAAAATCATTACTATCAACAGCAGCAGCAACAACAACAACAGCAACAACAACAGCAACAACAGCAACAACAACAACAACAACAACAACAGCAACAGCAGCATCAACAGCAGCAACAATATGGTTCAACACCAGCACCCAACTTGAGCTACACTGCAACCCCGCAACCGCAGTACCACTACTCTACAATTGCACCTTCTAACTATGACAACAACCACATAAATCAAGTCCCACAACTTGAACCTAAAATATCCCATTCACAAGTTTACCAGTCTAACAATAATCCGTTCCAATACAATGGTCAAAACTCTTATCAGTTTGACAGCTTGCAGAGCACACCTTCACCTCTCCCTCCGTACCTATCAACATCGTTATCCAATAATCAGTATGTCGGTACACCAGCTAGCACTTATGTGTCTAGTGCATCCCCTGTGTTCCTCTCAAGTCAGCCAAATTTACAACAGTACGTTTCATCACCCTTAGCAGTTCAATCAAGTTCTCTAGATTATAACAATAACAGACCAACATCTACTATTGGAAATACTCTTAATTACGAAAACAATGACTATAATAAAAAAATGTTGATCGACCATTATGATAACTCAGCAAATGGTGTGCGGTATCCAAGCAATTTGCAGCAACAATATCAAAACGACTATCAAACCCCGACACCATCGCCATCTTCATCCCCATATTCCGAACCTGCTCGTGATAATTGGCAAAATGCTATGAACGTTGGCGTAAATTCTTTATCAAAATCGTTACAAGAAGTATCCATTTCTCAATATCCGAATTCACCCTATAGTAACAACCAAGACAGTTTGTCTGATGTTATCGAAAACCCGAACAGCGATACTCATCGTGTCGGAAATTTAGCATCTGCCAATAACGTTTACATGAATTTTGTACAGCCTGATTACCACCCTCTTAACAATATACGTAGTCGTATAAGAGACGTTGAACAAGAAACTGGTCAACCAGGGTACTACTCTCATGGCGATTATGGATGGAAAATGGGGGATAAAAGGCCTTACGTTTCACAAGACAATTATCCATCGGGCAATTTTCCGAGGCATCAAGTTGTGGGGCCACAGTCTGAAAATGGAGCCGTTAGCCAAATGAGCTTCCATATGGATACAATCAAACCATATAATTATGATCAGATTTCTAAATCAACTTCAGAAAACCAAGAGGCCCAAGAATTTGCAAAGGCTGCTGCAAAAGCTCACGAACACTTGAAACAGCAACAATTATATGAAATGTATCAATCGAATTATAACAATAATAACCAGAGACCAGGTAATTTATACTACAACAATAACAATAATGATGACAAGAAATCATCACAAACAAGCCAGTACGGTAATTCCCAGTCTGAATTGGTAACAGCGTCTCCATTTTATTATCAAAATGCTAGAGAAAACAACCTAGATTCTAAGCCAAAACATCCCTTTGATCATGCTAAAGCATTGAAAAACATTGTTCCCATAGATGTATCTAATGTCGTCCCAAACTCCGAGAACATTAAAGCACAACAAAATTTTGATGGTGCTAATAGATATGCCTTGCAAAATTATAACAAAGACATAAATGAACACAATTTAAAACAATATTATAAGCAAATTACTGATGCTTACTATAAAGATAAAAATACGGGCTACGGATATAATATTAAAACAAAACCAGATGACGAGTCTGATGAACTTAAGCAACTGGAACAGAATGTACCATACTATGGAAAGCAACAAAGTCAAAGTCCTACGTACACTCATGAAAACAAGCGGTACGTAGAATCTTCTACACCAGCCAACTATATATCTCAGTCACCAAGTAATTACCAGGATAATTTTCCATCACCTGCTAGTGTTACAAGCTTACATCGTGCTCCGAACCAAGTTCCGTCTGATATAGCTAGCATTTTAAAGCTGAATGATATTCCGTATCGATTCACCCAGGGTCTATCGTCTGACCAACTGCGACTCCATAATAATAACAATAATTTTGACCAAGCAAGTATACCAACTACTCTTCCAGTAAGATTAAACCAAAATGTAGGCAGCCATCAAATAGACGTAGCAAGTGACATTCTCAGTAAATTAATTGCCAGTAAACAATCAGGACTTAATCTAAACAGGCCTGATATTGATCCTCAAACCGGGGGTCTATTATCTACGATTAATGGTTTTAGGGTAGCCAATCCGTTCAACGTTGATTTGAAGTTAGTGGCCGAAATATTAAAAGGTAAATCGGCGGGTGATGACGCGCATTTGTTACAATTACGGGATCAATTTAGCAAACCGGGACCAATGAAGCTCGACATTTCACAACTGCAGCAACTGTTCCTAAAAAATGATAATTATGGTGGTCTAACAGCAGTAGGTGATGGTCTCGGTGCTTACAGTAGCCCGTACTTAGATATTTACAACAATGGTAGATTTCCCTACCAAGGTGTAAAATACTCGCGAAGTCAAGAAGAGGAAGAAAGTATTGTACCCATTGCAGACGCCTCTAACAACCATCCTATTGGAGCGGTAATCGAACAAGATGCTCCCGTGAATGGCGGTGAGATAATTAATGGGCACGACTTAACAGCCCCAGGAGAAGATGCTTTAAGCAGTTTTACCGAGGAAAGAGGTAAACCTTATCATATGTTGAGTCATAGAGCTAAAGGAGATAGACACCGACATCCGAATACACTGTTACCGGGACGTCATTCTTCTAGGAAGTACCCTAAACCCGAAGTTGAAGAGCCTTATCCACTTCTAAAGCCTCCTCCTCCTAAATCTTCGAGAAGTAGAGGGAGCCATGGAAGGATGGAAAAGCACAGCCGCAAGCGCCGTATTAATAGTAAACCTAAAGTAACTCGCATATTAAGAACGGAACCTTTGTTTGAAGCGGATACATCGCATGAGGATATTGATGGTACTGTGACGACTCTACTAAGACCACCAGCTCCCGTTGTAGAAGCAAAATCAGATGATTTTAATGAGGAGGAAAGTTCGTAGTCTTACTTCACAATTTTGATCATGGTGCTTTATAACATAGTTTTAGAACCTAAAGACTGTTTTACTCGGTAGAATTTTATTACTTTTATTTTACAAAATCTTATGATGATATGTTTATATTATCAAAGTTTATACTGTTTTAAAATGTAAGCATAATTATGGCATTAAGAGCATATTATTTTTGATTCGGCATTTATTATTGACTGTAAGTACTTAATTAAGCATAAATTATTGTAAATATTGTTTTCTGATTGTTTAATTTTTGATTTGACTGTTATAAATTGTGCACAATACTTTACAAAATAAAAATACGTTAAGTTGTAAATAAAACATTAGTTAGTTTTCCGAGAATATTGTTTGTGATAAGTTAAAGATATAAATACTGATAAGGTTTAGCAAGTAAGTTTTTATCTCGATTTTAAGAATCATGCATTGTTTATTATTAAATGATTTGTTAAATATATATTTTTGTTTGATTTTATACAGATATATAAATACATATAAACCTAAACAAGCGTGAAAATAGAACAGATCGTTAAACTTGCGTGCAAGGCCACTAAAATGTTTGTTAATTAAATTCATATGCTATAGTGAAATGAGATGACATCATATCACGTTAAGATTCCACTTTGCTAGGAAAGTTTCCTCTGATTTCACTTAAGTGATGTTAATGATCGATTACAAAGATGAATGTCCTCTAGGCAATGTTGCTTAATGTGATCGAAGAAGTGCTGAATGAAACAATTGTTTACATGACATGATAAATACATTCAGACGTCGTATACATTTCGCTTTCAAGCAAGATGAATATCTTAACTTAACAACAATTGTCTTTAGGCAGAATGAGTCAGTTGGCTTAACATCTCCAAAATTATTTTCTAATTTGCCAAAATACCACCTTGATTAAGGCAGGCATAAGACTGCATAAAAGTTATGTATGACAGAGTATTTTTATTATCATAATGAGAATTTTACTAATTCTAAACAACAAAATGTTAGTAAACTGTTCTTAACAGCAAAGAGGTGTCAGAAATGACAAGTAACCATGCGGAATTTTGCCCCATTATCGGAATGGTCCAACTAAATGGCGGTCGAGAATCTCCCCAGCTGCGTACGCGTCGCGTGCGTCTCGCTTTCTGCGCTCGCAGTCCCATACTTTTGTTACCAATCGTCTAATAAAGATTTCATGATCAAATCAAGTTATGAAACGCACTAGTTAGGGTTCCGTACCATAATGGTGATAAAAAATCTAGTTATGGTGCGGTTTTTTGCAATTATAATCCCATCGAATTAAAATTTAAATAGTTTCGATTATTACTCATAATTTTTAATAAGAATAAAAAAAATGTATAGTCTATTTTTAAAGGGGCTCTTTAGAATAAAATTTTCAAAGTGAGGTATCATTATGAAAGGGTTTCGGGCTCAGTATTATTATTGTAATCGAAACTATTTATTTTTAAATTTGTTAGATTTTTCTTTTTGTATTTTATGACCAAGTTGAATGAGATAACTTGATTAAGTTTCTCATAGATGACACCGAGGGTAGTTTTCCCAAAGAAGAAAAAATATCAAAAATGTAATGACCGTAAAGACGAAACACATTGAAAAATTCGCAGGGTATGGCAGCGGTAATGTGGCGGAAACTGGAATACGCAAGGCACGGAATGCTGATGTTGCAGGTTCTATCCTGCCATTACCCTAATTTTTCTTTGTGTTGTCATTCATTATATAGCATTTTAAATTCTCAGTATTATTGTTTTGATAATACATATATCACCAACATAATATTGTGAGGTAAATCTCGATGCGCGATTCCGACTCGCGCTTGGCCGGTTCTTATTTCAATAATTGGAATATCTGGCGCTTCATTTATTGCGTGTGATGCAAATGTGGAATGAATATTGGCTTGCAAACGAGAGCTAATGATTCAACCAAGTTAACTATCCCATTTCAATGATTAAAACGTGATTATAACTCTACTACTCATTTTTAGATTCAGTAATTAAGTCAAGATTTTAAACTTAAGAAGGAACTAAGTAATTTGGACGATTACTGATAACAATGCCTATGAAATTAATGACAGTTTTAATCATTTTCGGCGCCAGCTCATATGAATCGACCTATACCTACCAGCCGTTAAATTTTCACAGAAGTCTCATAGAAAGTGTGTCAAAATTTAACTATTTGTAAGCAAAACTATCCATTGTCTGGATATAAGAACGTAGCATTCATTAGTCAATACTATAGACACATATGCTCACGACTACATTTCTCAAAAGGGTAAGTACATAAGACTGATGCTGAATGATTCAATTAGTTTGAATTATACAATTATATCGTAATGTCAGATTAGTTTAAGGAGACAAACTAGCATAAGGCTACCTGATGGAAAGTGATCCCTGCCACCTAGAGAACCGGCTATTTCAAGAGAATCGCTAATCCATTGCCCGCATTTTGTTAGCCTTCGCTAAGGCTGCGTTTCCACCAGAGATGTGCGAGGATGCGTAGCGAGGGATGTGTTTATAAGAACCAATAGAATCGCTTCATTTGCCTCGCCTCGGTCACCACAGCTCTGGTGGAAACGGCTCATTGGTTCTTTACAAACACATCCCTCGCTACGCATCCTCACACATCTCTGGTGGAAACGCAGCCTAAGAGTCTCAGGATCACTCACTCACTGTACGAAACGCAGCAGCAGCTACCACTTCACGCCGGTGTTCTGTGAAAGTATTTTTATTACATTGTTATTAGAGGGTAGTATATCTTTGTGAGGATGTTGATATTGTTACACACCCGACCGTACTACCTCGGTCGAGCCCCCCATTCGTACTGCACCCAGAAACTGGCTACAGTGTGGCTCTACTGCTACAAAAAAGCTTATCCATTAATGGAAGTATACTTTAACACTACACATTTTACTTTTGTAAGCACTGGTTGTAATAGGTATAGATAGGCCCAAGTATTTATGTAAATGTATTAACAAATAATGAATAGAAAAAGTTAAAAATGGGGACCCCAAATAACAAACTGGGTTTTTGCGGCTTTTTTATGGTTAGGAACTCTTCGCTTGCGCATCCAACTCGCACTTAGCCGGTTTTTTATTTTAATTTTAATTTACATTTAGATTTACAACTTGTTTCGATTCTTGTTCCGATTTAATTAACTAAAGAATGTGCTGTCTTTATACAGGGGAGTAATAATGTATTATTACGTGTAAATACAAAAAAATCGTACGGTCAAGTGCCAAATCTTTCGGTAAATTTTTGACATTACTCTCAGAAATGTCATCTTACTAACAAACATTTATAAAACCTAAATTAAATAGACTTGAACCAGAACTGCTACGTATTTTTTGCCGAAAAACCCATCTTCCTCAACTGTTAAGTAACCACCATAGAATTAATTCAATCGCATTATATTTTTATTCACAAGAGAGATGAATTCAAAACCAGTTTGTCGTTCTCGATCTCCATATCGGGTCAACCCGCGCCTAATCGCTACATTGATATAAATATGATGAAAATCTCCAAAACCGCACACACAAGCCCGGCTTGTTGTAGAAGACACAACATTTTAGGTGGCCAGCGATTAGCTAATCGAAATGGCTACTTTTGTAAGTATATTTATCGAAACCTGAACATAAATATGTCAGCGTTAAATTGCAGTAGAACTACGATTAAATATTCAATACGCTAAAACGTGTTTTTTTTATCTTTTCAGAAAAAATTGGCTATGTTAGCCATCCTAGTGGGCAGCTGCCACGGAGGCAATCAGGGTTACCACTACCCAGCAGCAGGTTCATCCCTTGGTGGACTTTCTGCACCCCCATCCTTGCCTGCACCTTCAAGCTTCTCCCCAAGCAGTTTTCCGGCAGGATCTCTACCTTCAGCTACGTATTCTGGCTCAAGTTGGTCCTCAAGTGGAGCAAGTAGCGGCTTTGGCAGTGGATCCATTGGAAACATTGGCAATCTGGGGTCAAGCAGCTTAGGATCAAATCTTGGATCTAGCAGCTATGGATCAAGCAGTCTTGGGTCTAGCAGCTACGACACAAGCAGTATCGGATCAAGTATCCTTGGAGGAGGATCAATTGGTGGTTCTGGACTAGGAGGCTCTAGCTACAGTGGATCCATCGGCAGTAGTCTCGCTGATTCCAGTTTCAGCGGGTCTCTTGGCGCTAGCAGCTTAGGTAGCTCCATTGGATCTGGAAGCTCTTTTAGCGGAGGAAACCTCGGATCTCTCGGCAGTAGTTTTGGTAGCGGCTTGGGTAATTCGCTGGGAGGATCTCTCGGAGGAAACAATTTTGGTGGGTCCTTGGGTACAACTAGCTTTGATTCTGGGATAAGCAATTCAAACTTAGGAGCGGCTCTTCCAGCCCCAATTAATAATGCTCCTATTACAGGAGCAAGCTTGCCACCTCCCAACCGTGCCGTGGTAGCTGGTGACGCTCCCCCACCAGGCCCTAAAGCTCCAGTTATCACAGAAATTCATGGTCTGGCTAACAACAATGGTGCTCCAACCCAATACCGTGTCAGGGAAGAGCCTTACCAAGTTTTCCGTGAAGTGACCCACCGAGTACCGCAGCCGGTGCCTGTGAGAGTTCCCCAAACCGTTCAAATTCCAGTGCCTCAGCCTTACCCTGTCCAGGTACCTGTATACAAGGACGTACCAGTTCCTGTTGTCAAGATCCAGCAAGTGAAGGTAGACAAGCCGGTGCCGTACCCAGTCGAAAAGATAGTTAGAGTACCAGTTGAGAAAGTGGTTCATGTTAATGTTGATCGACCAGTTCCCGTTGAGAAAATTGTTAAAGTGCCCGTTGTTAAGTGGGTGAAGGTGCCAGTACATGTGGTGAAGAAGTACCCAGTGCCTGTATTCAAGACTGTTCATCACAAGGCGGTGCAGTCGCACGGTTGGAGCAGCGGTGGGCACGGACATGGTTGGAGCAGTGGCGGCCATGGTCATGCTCACCATGCCCATCACGATCATCACGATCACCATGATCATCACGATCTGCACGACCTTCACGAAGACCACCACGACCATCATGATGAGGGCCACTACGATCACCACGATCTTCATGACCACAGCCATCACGACGATCTGCATGACCACAGCAGTCTCGGATACAACCAGGGCATCGAGCATGGACACGGCGGTTGGCAATAAGTACAGTCAAATCTGTAGAATCTCATTTCTCTTAGAACAGGTGGTGCCTTTTAATTTTTTTAAGACTGAAGTACAAAGCACCTTCTTTTACGTTGAACCAGTTTTGTATATAGTCGTCTCTGCGCAATAAGAGCTCATCGAGAGGCTGCACTCTAGGGTGATAACTAAGTCATTAATTTAGGATTAACGTTTGTTTGTATTTTGTAAATATTTAGTAATATAAGAGATAAATATTACTGTAATACAACAAGTTTCCAAAGACATTTTTCTCTTAATTTCTCTACTCCCGCTTTATCTATCATAAGATTATTAATAAACAATTTTAACAAGACAATTAGTAGAGTTTTAATATTTTTTTTATAAGAAGCTTTTTTCTGACGGTGCTTCATTATTGTATTTTTTTTTGGACCTACTTACACTCTCCACTTCTAGTCTATCCGACCCCTGAAAGTAGATGATAATCGATTTGGAAGATTTTAAACGGAAAGCCAGACAGACAGACATCCAAAAGTTAAGCAAGTTAAATTTACGCTAGTTAAAATTACCATACATACATGTTTTATGACAAAAGATAAATCTTAATAAATTAATGTGACAATTGTAATTTTAATATTCCGACACTAAGTTAAGGTCTCTCTAAGGCACTATTTGCTTTTTTAAATATCCTTTAAGTACAAAAGTAAACTTTGAGAGAACAAGTTTCTGGCATACACGGCCCCAGTTGCATAGTAACTTATTGTAAATGAAAATGAAAAACATTTTGCACGTCACAGTGTGTCGTGCTAGCCACTCAGAAGTAACGCTCGGCCGTTGTCGGCCCTGTAGGACGAGCTATTATGTATGCAGCAAAAAAGCTTTTTTATATTACATAGGAAGGCAAACGAGCAAGTGGGTCACCTGATGGTAAGTGATCACCACCGCCTATAGACACCCGCAACACCAAAGAGATTGCAGATGCGTTGCCAACCCAGAGGGCTAAGATGGAATACCTCTTGTGCCAGTAATTACACCGGCTGTCTTGCTCTCCACGCCGGAACACAACAGAGCAAGCACTGCTGCTTAACGGCAGGATTAGCAAGCAAGATGGTGGTAGCGATCCGGGCGGACCTTGCACAAGGTCCTACCACCCGCAGTTAAGTTAAGAGAAAAAGCGCGCGGACGAGGATGCAACAATTTTAATATGACTTTTTATTGTTCTTTTTTTTCTGTAATTCGTTTTTTAAATAAATTTTACTGTGTAACATTTTTAAAACAGTATTTTTAATAATGTTTAACCACAAGAAACTTACACAACAAACATTCGATATACAAAGTCGGTAATAAAGTTATCGACCGTCAATACCATCAATCCACTTTATTGTTTGTATTTCAAATCTTACATTGATTCCGAAACTTCAATACATACGGCTGTCTTGATCTCGACGCCGGAACACAACTGTGCAAGCACTGCTGCTTAGCGGTAGGATTAGCGAAGAAGATAGTGGTAGCGATCCGGACGGACCTTGCACAAGGTCCTACCACCCGCAAATTATTACTGCCGACTCGGCAAATCTATCTCCTCTGGAGACCTTGTACTTACCAGGAGAAAAAATATGAAATCAACGTAGTTTAGCTCTCATTTTGTGTAAGCCGGAGATCCTTTCCCAGATGAGCATATTAGATTCGGAGTAATTCGCAGTATCCTCTTCAACTGAAGGCCGGTAGCGGCTAAATAAAATGTTAAGGCGTGAATATTTACATGGATAGTTATGATAAGTAAGTACTCATTGAATTAGGAAACGCTAAATTATTTGAGTTAGTTAAAGATGAGAACAAAAAGAATTTATCACTTACATATCTCCTTTTTCTTCGGAACTAGTAAATAACAATTAGATTTCACATTTTAAATTTAAACTATCTAAGTTTTTATTATGCTTCCTTATAATTACAAAGTATTGAAAATGCAAGTGTTGTTCAGACATGATGCTTTGACCAGGGGTGCAATTTTTGAATCTCACCAGGTGAGTAGAGCTCACCAAAATGGCCGAATCTCTATGAAAAACGGCTATTTTGGTGAGCTTTAGTTACCCGGTGAAATACAAACCCAATTTTTGAATCTCACCAGGTGAGTAGAGCTCACCAAAATGGCCGAATCTCTATGAAAAACGGCTATTTTGGTGAGCTTTAGTTACCCGGTGAAATACAAACCCAATTTTTGAATCTCACCAGGTGACTAAAGCTTACCAAAAAGGCCTCACTTCAATGAAAAAAAGCCATTTTGGCGAGCTTTAGTCACCCGGTGAGATTCAAAAATCGCACTCCAGATCGCAAGACGCAGAACATATTATTAAGAAATGGTATTGTAGATCATTATCTAACTAGTAGATTTATCGCTGCAGAAATGAATGTTCCGTTATGACCCAATCTTCTTTTCTCTCTTTATCTTTTTCTCTTAGAGATATCAATTCGAAAATTGCTTTACCAAGAGCGTTTTTTCTATTTAAAAAAATCTCAGTTTCGTATTTTGCCGATTCTCTTATTTGACCAATGCTAAAAATTTTCCATTTACATAATTTCCCAGCAATGTATTTTTGTTTTGTTTAATTTTTTTAACCGGAAGAAGCCATTTAGGCGTGTCTGCGATTTACTTCCATATTTTTGCTAATTCCTAAGATCCTAGCGTAAAATTAGCTAACGGGAAAACCAATTCTGAGAAATAAAGCTATAGATGATGACCTATGTGAATAAATTAAGGTAGTGAAAGCAACTAATGAAACTAGACGCTTCTGAAAAAATATCTACTTAAAAATAAATGGAATCTGACATCAAAAGTTTCACACATTATATTATGACCGATGATGCCTGAAGTGTTTGAGTCTTGATTTATCAGGTGACAAAGTGTACCTTACCTGACCATAACATTCACCAGATCATGACATCTGTAGACCCTTAGTTTTCGTCCTGGATACCATTTCCGAGTTTAGACAAACTAAGCATGGAAAATTATACTACAGAAAAATGGCTTCGAAGAAAAAAATCATCCATGAACATAAGCTAATAAGAGAAAGGAAGTTTTGGGATATTTTGGACGCGGAAAACCCGTTTAAGGTAAAAATTATTTATGGAAATTAATTGTCATTAATAGTCCAATGGGTTGCATGATATCAAGCCACGAAGTATATGAAGTATATTATGTATTGTTTTGCAAAGACCCATTCATTTTTACAAATCTAAAAACACCAATTATGAATGATTAAACTTAATATAGCCCAAGAATTTAGTAATGTTGCAACTTGCTACAGGTAAACCTATAATCCTATAGATACAGGTATATGCTGTAACGAGCCCCTCATAGCGATGTTACTTAGTATTACAAATTCTAACCTGAATTAAACAAGCCTAACTCTCGGTTATGG
Organism: Ditula angustiorana; assembly: GCA_963691745.1. Lineage (NCBI taxonomy): Eukaryota > Metazoa > Arthropoda > Insecta > Lepidoptera > Tortricidae > Ditula > Ditula angustiorana. Next base: position 5,473,013 of record OY829488.1, read on the forward strand.
TGCTAATTGCCAAGTAAAACAAGATCTAATAAGGACGACGAAAGGGAAATAAACAAAAATGCAGACCGGAAAATATCAAAACAAGCAGCACGTTTTAGGAATTATTACGAAACAAACTAAAACGGAAGAAATCCTCTCGAAGTCGGTCATCTGACGCTTTATGACACACCCATCGACATATAAATTCCGAATGCTGGTGAAATTGAATGGAAAAGTAAGAATCAAGATTATATTAGAATAATAATCGTGTAGGTCTATAAATAATGGGCCGAGTGACAATCGTTGCGTAATATATCTCTAAATCGGAGGGCCATATGTGACGCAACACGGATTTCTCACGCTATATATCAAAACTGTAACTTAGTTGACACAGGTCAAATGGAAATTTTATTGTAAATTGCTAAAATAACTTATAAGAATTTGTTTATAGTCACATTCGTATACATTATTACCTATTGATTATGGAAATGATGACGACGAAAGAAATGAAAAGTAAGATAACTTTTGAACTACGACATTTTTAATTTTATTAGATCAAATGAATCTAAATTTAGTGTACGAGAAGTACTTACTGAAAAGGCGTTTTAAAATTAATAATGTAAATTACAATGCAAATTTGATAAGCCGGTTGTTACCGACGTGCAGTGGAAAACAAATAAAACCAGAGATAGGTACTTCACTGGTAATGGTCTTTATTGGACACACAATAATGGCCGCAATACAAAGTATTAACTTAATACAATTAGATTTAATTAGGAGCAACAGAAAGTACACCATTACCGGAGACAGGGTCGTAGACAAGAGAGCGAGCTACAGACAAGCGAAACAATACAATAGTTTAGGGTTAGACTCTATGGTTCTATAAGGGTGGAAACACACATCCCTACATTCTTTACACTTCCCCTCACAGCTTATAAAACCATGTTACATACATGCTCAAATACAAAGATAGAAATAAACACTTTCCAAGCAAACAGAAAACAAAACAATCATTTGTATTTATGAGCATCTCTACTAAAAGGAACGACTCTATATAACATCAGTTATATTGAAGTAGATTGATAAACAATGCTTACACCTATGTAGAGACTTCGACTCTATACATGATCGTACAATAGCATGCCAACTTAACACATGAACATGACTACATTTATATAGACAACAAAACTGCATACTATTATACAATACAACTTCACATTTACTTATAATGCTTGCATTATTTAACATTCATGCTATGAACAAATGTGGAATGCTTGCTAAAGCTCAGCGGTTTCGTAAGTACATCGGCAATCATCTGTTCTGTTGGCAAGTACCTAACTGATAATACATTATTATGTACCAAGTCCTTTATGTAATGATAGCGAACATCTATGTGTTTTGTGCGTTTATGGCAGTACTCTTTAGCAAGTAATATTTTATGAGCACTCTGGTTATCATTGAACACAGTGATGTCTAGCTTCACACATAAGACTTCAGATAAAAAGTTCTTAATGAAACATATGTCTTTACAAACATCATTAATTGACAAATATTCAGCCTCTGTACTTGAGAGTGCGACACAGCGTTGCTTGCGAGATTCCCAATTGATAGTGTTTGAACCTAGTTTTACAACAAAGCCAGTAAATGAACGTCGATCGAGAGTATCATTGGCCCAGTCTGCATCAGCATATGCAGTCAAATTAAATTCCCTACTCTTTATAAAATATAAAGCATAGTTAATTGTCCCTGCTAAATACCTAACAATTCGTTTAGCTGCAAGCCAATGACTCTTGCCAAACCTTGAATTATACTGACTTAGCTGGCTACACGCATAGGCAATGTCTGGCCTGGTACATACAGCTAAGTACATTAGACACCCTAAAAGCTCTCTGTAGTTGTAAGTTTCATCACACAAAGCTTCATCATCATTATCAAACCTACAATTCACAGTCATTGGTGTCGAAACAGGCTTGCAACTTTCCATATTAAACCGCTTAAGCAAACGCTTAATATAATCACTCTGATCTAGTTTTAAAGTGTCCCTCTCTCTAGTAACATTAATACCAAGACAGTTCTTTAAAGTGCCCAAGCTTTTACAATTAAATTCATTGGTTAACAATTTAAAAAGCTTATCCTTGCCTAAGTTATTGTTATAAAATACATAGAAGTCATCGACGTACAATGCTACTATTATGAGACTATTTTTACCTTTACTTATATAAATACAAGGTTCACACTTACTCTGTAAAAAGCCATTTTCACACAATAATTTATTTACTTTGTTATTCCAAATTCGACTGGCTTGTTTGAGGCCATATATTCCTTTCTGTAATAAACATACTTTATTTTTATGATCAATATCAAAACCTGGCGGCTGCTCCATATAGATTGTTTCTTGGAGATCGCCATTTAGAAAGGCTGTGGCCACATCTATGTGATCAATTTGCAAATCAAACTGACAAGCCAAGGCAAAAAGTATTCTCATTGTACTATGCCTTACAACGGGTGAAAATGTCTCCTTATAATCAACACCATGAACCTGGGTAAAACCCATGGCAACAAGACGCGCTTTATATTTATCAAAGTTACCAGATGCATCCTTTTTTATTTTATAAACCCATTTTGACTTTACAATGTTGACGTTTTGAGGCCTATCAACTAATGTCCATACTCTATTGGCCATTAGAGAATCATACTCACTTTTCATGGCAGCTGTCCACTCTGAGCTAAGTGAGCCAGTGGTGGCCTCCTTATAGGTCTGAGGTACACTTTGGTCCTCCAAAGGTGCATCATGCGCGACCAGAGAGAAGTCTGATACATAATCACCATACCTTAATGGTGGTTGAGACCTAGTAGAGCGTACAGGTCTAGTAGACTCGACGACAGGCGCACTATGCGCGGGCAGGGCTTCCCCTGAGTGTGACGGTCGCGGCGACAGCCCTAAAGACTCGCCCGACGAGTTACTCGAGCCCGAAGCAGCGCAGCCTGACTCGTCTCTCTCAGTGTCGGTACAGAAGTTTTCCGCGTCTGAAAAAACCATGGAAACATCATTAATATCTTGACTAGACATTTCAATTGCTTCACTTTGACTAGAAACACCATTATTATTAATATTATTATTATTCAATGTCACATCATATTGATAAAATAAATTCTCATTATTAATTTCATTAAAATTCAATTTGTCTACATCCTTATAAAATTTATTCTCTAAAAACACAACATTACGCGACAATATAATTTTATTAGGGTTCAAAGGGTCCAACAACCTAAAACCTTTTGTTCGGTCACTATAACCAACAAAAATATAAAGCTTACTCCTAGCATCTAATTTACGACGTTTCTCTTTAGGAATTAGCGAATATGCGATGCATCCGAAAACATGAAGGTGACCAAGATCAGGCTTTGATCCAGTCCAAAGGCCTTCAGGAGTATGTCCTGCTAAAGCGGCTGTAGGGCTCCTGTTTTTCAAAAACGAGGCGGTCATAACCGCTTCCCCCCAAAAGCGCGTGCAGAGACCAGCTTCGAGCATCATGCACCGTGCCTTCTCCAAGAGCGTCCTATTTAATCTTTCAGAAATACCATTCTGTTGTTGGCAATAAGGCACAATGGTTTGGTGAATGATACCCTCTTTTTTCAAAAGTTCAGCAAACTTATTGTTGCGATACTCTGAACCATTGTCTGAACGTAAAATCTTTATAGGCAAATCCAACTGTTTTTCTACTTCATTTTTAAAATTAATAAAATGATTAATTACCTCATATTTATTCTTCATCAGGTACACATAGGACTTCCTCGTGTAGTCGTCTGTAAACGTGACCATGTACTTCGCACCACCAAAGCTGCACTGTTGCATAGGGCCTGCTACATCGCTATGGATTATTTCTAAGGGTTTAGAAGCTCGTGTAGCCTCGCCCACGGGATACGGCAAGGCAACTTGCTTCCCAAGTAGGCAGGTCTCACACTTGACATCGGAACAAACCTGAAATGATATTCCAGTTGCAAGATCGTCCTTAAGAGCACACATATCCCTGAAACCTAAATGCCCTAACCGCTTATGCCAGAGCTGTGCTGGCAACACAGAAGCAGCAACATTAGCACTCTGTGTTCCTTGCCTATTACACAAGAACATGGAAGAATGCACTTCTTGCGAAGTACTTTTACCTTTACTACACCCATGCCATTCATAAAGTCCCTTAAAATTTGATGCAGAGGTAATAGGATTGCCATGAATTTTACAATTGTTATAAATACTACACTTGTCTTTATCAAAAATTACAATATGACCCTTCTCACACAGTCTACTAACAGATAATAAATTAGCAGATAAATTCGGAACATACAGTACCTGTTCAATCTTATCAACAACGCCATCAAGTTGAATTTCACCAACACCGACAGCGGTCAGTGCCTCGTTGTTTGCCAACACGACCTTGCTGCCATGTCCAGGGAGATCTTGATAGTTGCTAAGCAAGTTCCTGTCGTTGCACAGATGGTTTGAACACCCTGAGTCCACATACCACCCAGTGCTCTTCACAAAGAAAGCTGAAGTCGTTTCTTCAGTAGCAAGAAGGGAGTGATGTTTATTAAAGCTTTTGTCATTATGTTTGTCTTTACGATATTTAAAGCACTTGCTTTTAATGTGGCCTATCTTGCCGCAGTAATGACACACCGTTTTCTTCACGGCCTTACTTGCACCAGTTGAACGACTTTTTGAAGTAGAGAAGAAAGCAGCTTCTTCACTGTTGGTACAGCTTGCAGTCTTCCTCGTCTCCTCTTGCAGCAGTCTCGATCTTACCATTTCGCTTGATAAGGTGTTAGTAATGCTTGCGGTTTCTAAGTTGCTCACTAAAGCATCATATTCTTCCGGTAAACCGCTAAGCAATAGTTCAACGATTTCGTTGTCTGCGATAATTTTGTCAATATCTGCTAGCTGGTGTACTAAAGTCATAACGGCTTCTACATAGCGAGACATCGAGTTGAAGTGGCTATATTCGACGCGATGCAGCTGGCGAAGCAGAAGAACACGCCTATATAAGCCTTTGTTCTCAAAAACATTTTTAAGGTTAGTCCACGCCTCTTGTGCTGTTTCAGCATTACGTATGTGTTGGTGGCATGATGACATCACACTTAAGCCAATGCGGGCAAGCGCGCGATTAACTCGAGAAGTCTCGGTCTCCGTCCCTTCAACCGCTCCCCACAAGCCATCCAACGTCAGCAACATTTTCATCTGATATTTCCACGTGGAGTAATTTTCAGCACCACGTAATTTGTCAATATGCGCACTGCTGTAGCTGGTTGCAGCCGAAGCGTCAGTATCAGGAAGTACGGGAGCCATTTATGATAATAACTGAGCGGCCAACACGAACACGCGGGCGAGCTCGGGCTCCACAACGGCACGACGAGTACGATGGGCAGAAGCAGACGAACGGTTCGACAAAACACGCCGAAATTGCGCCGCGACGATTCCCTCCGATTTCTCACTGCATTCATCCAATATACAGGTTACAGAAAATACCAATCCTGGTGTGCTGGGGCTACATAACCTGATAAGCCGGTTGTTACCGACGTGCAGTGGAAAACAAATAAAACCAGAGATAGGTACTTCACTGGTAATGGTCTTTATTGGACACACAATAATGGCCGCAATACAAAGTATTAACTTAATACAATTAGATTTAATTAGGAGCAACAGAAAGTACACCATTACCGGAGACAGGGTCGTAGACAAGAGAGCGAGCTACAGACAAGCGAAACAATACAATAGTTTAGGGTTAGACTCTATGGTTCTATAAGGGTGGAAACACACATCCCTACATTCTTTACAAAATTACCTATGTTAATCGTTTCCTGTCATGACTAAATGCAATACTCATCGAAGATGACTTCTTTCCTTTTCAGGGTAGTTGATCATGTAAAAGTGGTAGTATGCAGCACCGTACTAACTAGGTACTATGAGTAATGTAGTAGTTAAACATTGTTTATCCCATAACTATGTAAAACATTAGGTACACCCAAAGATCATTCATGAAAGAACATAAAATAACTGACAAAGATCATAGCAGTACTCGATACATACTGGAACGATTTCTTTTCAAAAGCGTTATTAAGTTTTTCAGATGGGTGAACAAGCTTGGAACCTTTTGCACCTCATGGTGTGATATTTGTAGGGGATCAAATTTCATAGCAGGGTAGCATGATGGTAATATTAGTAACACGTATCGCTTTTAAAAAGTCATACAATACAATACAATAACTGTTCATTGATCTTACAAAACAACATGAAAGGTACAATTTACAGAAAATATTTACAGATGGCGCACAATAGGCTGTTTGTTATAATTAGTTGAACAATATTTGTGTCAATGAAAAAATAATATTAATTAGTTTTAATGAAGTTTTCTTAACTTACTTCGTTATATTCAAGTTATGGTTCCTAACACTTTCGTCATTAAAAGCACATCACGAATGATGAAAATTTTCCACTCCCTAAAAAGCAGATGGCATCATTGATCAACCTGTAGTCTGTGACATGTTTAAATCAAGTCACTTGCATAACCTTTGGAAACAGTGACCCTATTGAGTCCATGGATTAACATAATAGTACAGTTTCCAAGCCACCAGATGTGACGTATCGGACGTAACGATATCCGAGGAATTAATTTATTCATGGATGTCGCATCGTCGATACGAACTTCTACTTGTATAAATATGAGGACGGTTGCGTTATCACATCACAAACCACCGAAACTTAGAAGAGACAACAACTTAAATTTAGGCTGGCTTTTAAAGCGTTTAGCTAAAAGCCATGGCGTTTATTGTAAGTTGATGACTAAGATGCAACATAAATATAATTATCTTTGACCAATGAAATCTTAAAGTGATTACGTTTTTTGTTTCAGATAAGGATTCTCTTTTTCACAGCGATATTTTATGGAAGTAGAGGTGAAGCTCCGCTTGGTTATAATAATCACGATTCATATGCCTCTTCAGCTTTAAGCGCTCCGTCGGCTTCCTATGGAACTCCGTCAACGTCATATGGAGCTCCGTCAAGCTCATATGGAGCTCCGTCAGACTCATATGGACCGCCTTCGACATCCTATGGCACGCCGATATCCTCTGGTAGTTTGAATTTGGGACAAACTCTTCCTCCTGCTCCACGGCCCGTCTACGGTCCCCCGAGCGGAAACGGATACAACGAGGGCAGCCTTATCCTTGACGAGACTAGGCCGCCAACAGCACCAGTGTCGACGGGATCCACAAACCTAGGCCAGCCACGAGTTATTGGAACCACCGTGCAAGTGGGTCGGCCCATTGCCTCAGCTACGAGGTACGAGCTAGAACAAGTAGTGCAGAACATCGTCCGTCGCATCCCTATCGAAGTTGTGCGACACGTACAAGTGGCCGTACCGCAACCTGTTCCAGTGCCCGTCCGCCAGGAAGTCAGAGTACCAGTTCCACAACCTTACCCGGTACAAGTCGAAGTACCCAGACAAGTGCCGTACACTGTGTACCAGACGCAGAACGTTGAAGTAGAGAGGAGGGTGCCTTACGAGGTCGTTAAACAAGTTCCATTCGAGGTGATCAGGAAAGTGAAAGTGCCAGTTGACAGGCCCTACGAAGTCATCAGGAAGATCCACGTGCCCATAGAGCAACACGTACACGTGCCTGTTGCCATCTGGAAGCCGTACCCCATCCATATCATCAAGCACGTCACCCACTACAAGAAGAAGAAGTGTTGCTGGTGAACGAATATCAAGCATAGGAAGTAATAGTTGTGATCATACCAAATAGTCAATAGTCTTGTAAATATTAGTAGAGCTAAGATGTACATAATAAAAGAAATCTTAAACAAATTGTTCTGAATAATTTTATCAAAATAATCAATAACTATTTATCGTAAAGAATGGACTCTAATTTCACCCTCTTCCCTTTCAATAATTCTTACTTGAATATAATATGAGTAAATATCAGGTTCTAAGGTTACATAACACAAAGTAGTTATAGCTCGTTACAAAACGTTATGAATTCGCTTTCAGATCCTATATTTTTGGCCCTGAAAGTTAATTCTTAAAAGTAGAGAAACGTAAAAGTTTATTAAAATTAAAAACCGACTTGACAATTAACCTCCTTGAGTTCATAAGTGAATTCTAGCGCACTCCAATACGTCAGTGGAATACATGTAAATATTTCAGCAGCCTTAGTAGTTTCACACCTTCCTTCGCGATACAGATTCAGGCGCTCGCTATAGATCTATTTAGATCTATTGTTAAAACGTCCACTGCCGTTTAGTGCCCGAAAGGTGAATTTTTAATTAATAGAACACGATCTGAATATTCCATTTGGAATTTCTTGGGTTCTATCATGGATGGATCGTCAGATAATGCGAAATTTTCTATGGGACCATTTCGAAAGAACCACCTATCCAACAAAATATATATATAGAAATCGATCTACGTGGTAAAAAGTAATGCGGAAACGGACGTAAAAATATATACGGGTCGAATAAAGAACCCCTCCATTTTGAAGTAAGCTAGGAACAGTTAATCAGGTATCTTTGCATAGTTATAGTATAAACTAAAGTCGCCATACATTCCTGTCTGTCCTAAATTCCTCTAGTGTATGTTCGGCCGCTTACTTCTTCTAAACTATACGCAACGGATTTTGATACCGTTTTTAACTGTCATTTAAAGATTTTTCTACGGAAGGTTTTTATGTACATTACACCCTAATAGTAGCAGTTGACCGGTCGTTAATTAAAAAAAATAGAACACGTGCCAAAAATACAAAGAGAAACTGATAGTATTGATATGCACATCATTCGCTGTTGCTGTTTAAATCAATATGTTATTCCATCTGCGTCAAAAAGGTGTAAAAGATAGTGCCAATTATCCACCACTAATGAGCCATATTGAGCACTGATCAGTCATATAATTTACCACTCCCATATCATTTAAAAATAATGCGATTAATAAAAACTGCATTCTTACGGATAGAAACTTAAGATGGTAATTGTGATAATAGATACAGACGCTTGAGAGAGTATATTTATATTATTAACGAATAGGTAGTTTGATGAAGAAGTCTACACTAGAAAATAATATATTTTGGATGTCATTAAAAGTACATTCGTTTACTTCAGAACGATTAAAATTTTAAGCTTGTTAAGATTTCATAAATTAGACATACATAGGTTTGGACTAATGTTCTTTGTAGATTCAGATTTCCAATGTTTTCTTTGCAAGAGAGAAAGCCTTTAGCCGGTTACGCAGATAAAATTTAAATACTTAATATGCAAACTTGAGATTGCTATTACCGATCTGGTAGATCGCTACTTCTTAAGGAATTAAATGCCCATTAAATGAATAAACTCGCAACTTGATTCCGTAATCGTCTTCACCAAGTTAGGCTTAGGTTAGATCGATGCACCTAACAAGAATCTTCTCGACACGTTAACTCGCTACTAGTAGTGTATCTCTCTCCTACTGGGCTAGTCAGAATGAGAGGCACTGAGTTACGTAGCGAGTAAACGTGTATTAAGAAGGTGCACTGTCATGTCTAAGTAACAGCTCGATATGAGGCTGCCGCCGGATCTAAGGCTGGTGGCCTGTGACCATTGGATTCATCATTTCATTGACAAAGATTTCATAGGTTGCTAAGGGTTTCCATTTAAATCTAGCCCCTAAACCAATATGAGAATTCGAGATTACTCTTTAATGAGTTCCAAATTAACCCTGGGTTAGATGATTTGTGCATAGTGAATTATAACGCAAAAGTTTCTGGTTGCCGCAAGGCAAGGTTTATGTTTGTCGAATGTATATATACATATATGTATGTCTACTTCTTTGTCACGCTTCCCTAACCTAAATGGCATACTGAATTTTTACATATTGACATACAGCGATTTTACATAGCGATCTCTTTCAGACAACCTTTAAAAAGCAACACTGTGAAAAATAGTCAAAGTACAATAAGCACTGCAAATTGAAAGAGAACCAAACACACAGAAAATAAATATCTATAAGAATTACATAAATAAGAATATAAAATAAATCCCTAAAATACCTATAAGAAGTATACAGCGCACATACTCATGAATTGCCAGAGGCAGCCAAATGATAAAAGAAACAGCAAAAAACAGAAAAAAAGAAGAAGTAGTAGTACAGCATCAGTAGTTTAAGTAGTACAAAGCTTTGCTTAGTTTGAGACTAGGTCAGTTGGTGTAAACAGTTCTAAGATACAATTTATTATTTTATTACCAGTACATTTTTTTTTCTATAAAATAGGAAGGCAAACTAGCAATTGGGTCACCTGATGGTAAATGATCACCACCGCATATAGACACCCGCAACACCAAGTAGATTGCAAATGCGTTGCCAACCTAGAGGGCTAAGATGAAATACCTCTTGTGCCAGTAATCGTGCCGGCTGTCTTGCTCTCCACGCCGGAACACAACAGTGCAAGCACTGCTACTTAGCTGTAGGATTAACGAGCAAGATGGTGGTAGCCATCCGGATGGACCTTGCACATGGTCCTACCACCGGCAAAAAGTATTAATTATTTACTGATCAGGAAGAATTTTATTACTTTAATTTTTAACATGCCTTAAAATACTGTGCAGCACATAACCAAATTTGGTGATACGCACTTTATGTTAAACCTTTTTGTCTACAATTTTTATAAGGTTTTAGTCTTGGTTTTAATGTACGGTGTGACTATGACAGCCCACTTGTTTCGTGAAATTGGTGAAATTGATTTTTTTTAGTGATAAAAAGACGAGGAGTAAGGTGCTTTGCATATTGTCCGAATGAATATTTTGGCACATCGTTATAGCCTAATATACTAGACTTAATTATATGATTTAAGGCACCGACGGAAGCAATCGACAAATTATGAAAGCTTTTACTTTTGCCTTATTTACTTCAATATATTGTCAAGGGTTGTCTGGAAGAGATCGCTGCTTAGCGATAAGACCGCCTGTTGAATCCTATGTAAAATTTCTCTATGTGTGTTCTTTCATTTTGTTTACTTGTGTGAATTAATCAGTAAACAGTGTTGTTGTTATGTATTTTGTGATACCAATTTTTATGTTGTATGCTTAGCCGTTAGAGAATATGTCTTATCGCGAAACTTTCTGCGAGAAGTTCTCAGTAGGTAGGTACTAACTTCTGAGAGTATTCTTGGAGGTGAAGAAAGCAATGGAATAAGTGCGAAGGACACCGGTAAATGCAGAAAAAATCCCATCGGGTCAGAGTGTAGCCGAAAGCATAGATAAGATAAAATAATTTTCAACGCTCTCTGATATTCTCAAAAATATTCTCAGTATTTTTTTTGAGAAATTATTCAACATTTTACACATTGCTATCGGTACGCTTATTTAAATAGGTACTAGAAGTACCTAATTAAATATTTGCACTTGAGTTTCATACCAAACAAGAGAGTGTCAATATTTACAAATTTATGAGGAATATAAAGAACCTAGTCCTCTGGCACCATAATAGCAACCAACAACAATGGCTATATATAGGCTATGGTTTAGAGGGTGGAAAACGTTATCGCCGTTTGTATGGAGAACGCAGGTTAAACAATAGTGTTAAGTTTCTTTTTTTCCTTTATCCAACTACCCACCGCCATCTTCGTACGATTAGCAAGTAACTGGAGGCGCGTCACTACAGAGGACGATTCTTTAAGACCAACAACGATGTGGTCGACGCCGAAGTAGCGCCCTTTCTCGTTCGCTTACGCTAGCGCTTTCAAACGCGTGAGCGGGATAATACATTTTCACATCATATTGTAAAGCTTTAGAGAATAGAGAAGAGTTTCTTGAACAAATCTTTAGAGTACATTTTAACCCACTTCTAGTAGTCGAATCGACTTGAAAATTGGTATGTGAATCCAGTGACAATGTATTAAAAAAGTCCTTTCAAGAAAAAGTTTGTGTAAAAAAATCTTTTTTTGACAAAAACTTATTGTCAATAGGCAACGTCAAAACTTGAAACGCAAAAGACTTCGAAAGTATAGGATAGAAAAATATGAAAACTTTTTGTTCTTTTGTCGCCTTAACTAGATCGAAACAAAGATTGTCGCAAAGTTTTAATTAGCCGTATGCTTAATCCTCATCAATATTAAACAGTATTTTTATGAAACTCGAAATTATGTCAACTAATGAAAATTGCGTCATAAATTCATTTATTCGTTTCAATTATGTAAAATTTGCTCCGGAGCTAATGTTGTTTATTTGTGCTTAGAACGTCGATAGTTATCGATAAAATAGTGAAGATTAGAATCAGTTATTTTCAAAAAGCATCGATCGTATTTCTTTTTGTGATATTTATTATAAGTCAAACTAAATATAAGTCATAAATATTGACGTATTCCTGCGAACTTTATCCTTGAAGAAAATGAAATAATAGTTATGTACGTAAAATAAAAACATTGAATTTACCTTCAAATGTTTTAAAAAGAAGTTAAATCTCTCAAAAATTACTTACTCGTTTGCAAATAAGCATGGTTCAAAGTTAAGGTTAAGACGATCTCGCTTACTTCAGCTACCAATACCAACGATCCAGACTTATCAGGCCTCATACAGATAGACAAAAAGAAACTTATAAGGTTTTTTGAGTCGTAGGTTAAAAAGATAACTATGAGTGATAATTACACTGAAAAATTTTTTTTAGGTAGATATTCCAAGTTAGGATAAAAAAAGCTTGTGTTTTATTTTCATGATCCATCATCCATAGGATTAGCATCTATAGGATTAACATAAACAGCCTATTTAATTTCAACCGACCCATCATCGATAGCGTCACGGCACTATAACTCAAATGGAGAGCTAGTTACGATTCTCGTACGGTTCTCGAATGCAAAAGCGGCGTATAAAATTTGTTGTTTTGCCTTACTTCCGACAGACGCTCGGCCGCGCCTCAGCTGCCAGGGTGACCAGCCAAACCACAGCCATGGCCTTCTCAGTAAGTATCCTTTAAAAAAACATTTTTCAAAAATCGAAGCACCGAAGTAACAGTATTTTTTTTTACAGACCCAGTTAATCCTAGTAGCGTCACTGCTTAATACAATCTATGCCGGTCTCCGGGATAATGGACCACAAACGTTCACAGCTCCACCGCCCCAATATGCCCAAAGATACAAAGAAGTTATCATGTATCTCACTCCTACTCAAATAAGAAACTACGAAGCAGGTCATGGTCTTCCAAATTCTGAACCAGTTACGCCTTCTTATGGTTATGAGCAGCAGAAATCTGAACAAGAAATCCCTCTCAATGATGAAGAAGGACAGATAATTCAAAGCACTCTTGACATTTTAGAGGCCAATAAAATGCAATTCCAGCAACTGCAAAATAATCGTAATATAGAAATTACTAAAGCTCAAGAAAACCAAAATGGTGGTTTTAAACCAATTGTAGAGCCAAATGTCGAAGAACCTCCAACTCGATTGTATCCAGTAGAAAAACAACAGCAAGAGCAAAACAAATATGAAGAGCAAAACAAATATGAAGAGCAATCTAGCCAAGATCAAGAAAAGATTGCTAAAAGTTACGCTTATGTACATTTCTTTTCCAACCAAAAGCCAGAAAGTCCAGAGAAAATTCAAATATTCCACCCTGAACCGCATAACGTTAACCTAGACGAAGAAATAAGGTTACAGAAGGAGAAGAATATCGAAATTCAACAAGATCCTCTGCTGCGTCAGAATTTCAAGTTGATCCCATATGAATACATCGCAGACCAAGAAATACATCAGCGAGTTCGTGAACAGCTAACCAGAAAACCAGAGCCCCAGAGTCCGCTGCAGTTATTTGTCCCTGAACCCCCACAGCTGCAATCCACTAAAGAAGCGGAAGGCCAACGATATGAAAACGTCCACCAATATGCCCCTCAGTTCACGAGTCATAATAACAACATTGATCTCGAAAAAATAATTAAAGAAATTCAGTTAGAAAGGGAAGCGGCGAAAATTCACGCAGAAAACATTGCAAAATCACCTCCTATTGTTATTCATAAGGACATACAAATAATACGACGAAGACCAGTTCAGGTGACCAACCACGTTAACGTTCCTTATCCAGCGCCATTTTTCGTACCCGTCCCTAACCCCATTGGAATAAAAGTTCCACAGCCATTTGCAGTGCCAGTTGAAATAATAAGACATGTCCCTGTGCCTATCGTCAAGACTGAAACAGTAGAAGTAGAAAAACCCGTGCCATACGAAGTGGAGAAACATGTACCAGAAATTGTGGAGAAAAAAGTTTACGTGCCTGTAGAAAAACCATACACCGTAGAACGTTTCGTACCCGTCGAAGTCAAGAAAGAAATACCCGTACAAATACCCGTTCACAGGCCTGAAAAGTTTACAATTATACGACATGTTTGGAAACATTAAACTTAAGCAAATAGGATGTAAGCGTAATTTTACTGTTTTGTTGAGGCTTATTTAATAAAAATGTGTTTTCCTAATTGGATTTATAATTTAACTAATACATTTCACTTTGGTAGATTCATAGCATGAGCGCCTACAAGAACCGTAACTTGATGCTGTCAAACAGTAACGTTTGCTTTTAAATTATTGTTGGCACTTTGTTTTTAACGCTCTGGTTCTGTTTATTTCATCCACTCGACTTCACTGGCATGTGCGAAATCTCATTAACGCGGTATTCAGTACCACTTGGACAAGTTTTGACTCATAAATAAGTACATTTTTCATGTATATTAACATGAATCAAACTTTATAATCAGCTAATATGAACTAGTTACATACTTTTTGTCCATAATCACGTCCTTTTTTAGATAAATTGAGTTTCAAAACGCACATTGTACCGTATACTGGTATTCTATTGCCTAGAAAGTTTAGTTGCTTGCTTTGAATACGAAATCGTTACCAGGAAGTCGAGATGTCTCTTAAAACAAACATTTATGATTCGTATTAGTAATCCATTGCGCAAATGGACCGCCGTTACGGACGACCCACATCATGGTGCTATAATTTTCGCTTTCGTATTGCAATTTTGTATAGATTTCATAAGTGTGATATAATTAATTTTAATTCGATTACGTTTCTTTTAATTTGGTTTCCTAAGAGTTCAAGTAAATTATTGATTTTATTAAATTAATAAAGATCATCTTTC
Organism: Ditula angustiorana; assembly: GCA_963691745.1. Lineage (NCBI taxonomy): Eukaryota > Metazoa > Arthropoda > Insecta > Lepidoptera > Tortricidae > Ditula > Ditula angustiorana. Next base: position 5,488,132 of record OY829488.1, read on the forward strand.
TTTTTTGTGTCTCAAATCAGAATGCTCATTTGCTAGTAATTTTAATTTTTTTGAGATAAAACAGCTCATTTTAGATACGTATCATTAAAGTGTTGAAATGTAAACAATGTAATTTTGCAAATGGGTTTTACTATAATTACTGGCAGAATGTGGGCCAATCCATGCGTCCGTATGAGTCGGGTGATAAGCATGAAGGCCGAGACGAGGTGGGCCAATCCGACACTCTATATTGTGTTCTTAACGACGTTGCGTGGCGGGAAGCAGAGCGGATAAACTATCTTCGATAAAGATTTATTGTAGGTATTGTTTTAAAATAATTATAGGAACAGTTAGTAAACCTAAAAAACACCGAATACCTACTCCCTTGGAAAAAATCTCCACGTATTATGCCTCCAGAAGTGCAATTTTATAATCTCACCGGGTGACTAAAGTTCACTAATATGGCCGTTTGTCATAGAGATTCGGCCATTTTGGTGAGATTCAAAAATTGTAAAACGCAAAAGATTCAAGAGTCTTTTTTAAGACCAACCCCGGCATGTAGAATTAACTTACGTAACCTTGACTTTCCTATGAGTGGCAGTTCAAATTTGACAAACGCACAATAATTACAGGCATGCTACAATTCACATTTGGGCAATTTTTGGCCGGTAGAAATACTTCCATGTATTTTACTTTCACTGCATTCAATACGTAGAGTATGCCTTAACTATGGATAGATTATGTGTAGATATGTTACTAAATATTATGAAAAAAATGGCCATTAAATTAGGTACCTATCAAAACTCCAGTGTCCCTAATATGCAGGGTGACCAACTCTGTGTGGCCATTTTACAGGTCACGTTGTCTAACTTACAGGACTCATGGAAGAAATACGGGACAACGCGTTTTATGTTATGGTATGGCATGGTCCTGTTTCTTTCTTATTAAAATACAGGACACGGCCAAAACGATAGGCGAAAAACGGGACATCCTGTAAAATACAGGATAGTTGGCCACCCTACTAATATAACCGGCCCAGGTTTAATTTATCCCTCCCTGCGTCTCCGTCAAACTAGTGTAATACGAAAGGGACGCACATAGAGATACACTAAACTTGGCCGGTGATGTTAGGGACAGAGCTCATTGAAGAACTGTTGTTAAGCAGGACTCTTGCTTCTTTGGCTGCCTGATCTTGTAGGGTCGCCAACATGCGAGTGATTCTTCTGGTGGCATGATGATGCAAATGTTTACTTCAGCCATAATTGCTTATCAGCAGCTATCCTAACACGACCACTCCGTGCGGCTCTTGTGTAATTTGTCTCAAGAAACATAACCCTTCCTTTTGGCTTTGTTGTAGTCGGGTAAAAAAGGAGGATCATGTTAAAACCACAGGTGAGAGAAAAACGGTACGAAAATCATTCCGTTAAATGTTAAATTTTTTAAAGACATTGCGGTCTCTAATAGCGTTAAGTGTTTGATCGTGACGCTAACTAAGAGCTTTCCAACGCGGACAGAATAGCTACCGGCAAATTGTAACAGTTTAATAAGTAAATTGTGCAATTTCTACTCCAACGCTTATTTATTTACGTAATCCCTTATTTGGTTATTCGTGCACTGTACTTACGGCTCGTATTTTGAATGCTTTGCTTTCTTTTAAGTTTCTTTGCTCTCCATCGTAGCGTGGTTAACATTTTAGTTAGGAGCAGCATGCAGCAGTAATAGTTCTAAATGTCAAGTGTGAGTAATGTCGTTTACTTTTGTTTTTATCCGTCCACTGCGACAAAAAGGAGGGTAATGTGTTTCATCGGTATGTTTGGATGTATCCACGATGTATCTACGTGTATGTCTCGGTCTTTGTTACCCGTAAAGGGTGGACCTTTTGTTGGTAAATGAGGTGTCGTTGGACTCATCTTACTGACATAGAACCTTCTTTTTCTTCTTTTCAATCCTGGGACGTCCACTGCTGAACATTGGTGTCTTCCAAAAAAATAGAATACTTATATGCAAAGTAAAAAACAACTCAACGTTATCAATTTCAAGCTTAATTCTGTCTGTCAGACAAACACAAATGCGCCGTTTTTTTAATTTGTTACGTGGCATTTTAGTTAACTTAAATTTAAAAAGGTTTGTTAAAGTTACTTTAGACAAAAGAGTTTGGTGCGTTTGTGAATATCATTACTACGAGATTATGAAAATTTTCGATCTAGTAAAATTTGTATTAAAATGACGTTGGTTTTTACCCGACTACGGCAAAGCCAAAAGGAAGGGTTATGTTTTTACAGTACTCATACGACAGCTTTGGATAACTTCAATAAATGTATGAAGTACAGAAAGCCTGAGGTCCCACGGAATTGTTGCAGATGCTCGTTAATTCTAAGTAGACCCTACGAAATAGATGCTCTTAGTAACTGACGAAGATACAACAACTGCTGCCCTGTGCAACTGTTTCGATCTTGTTGTTCAAATAAATATCATTAGCTGCCACTTAAAAAACCCCATGTATTGGAGAACACTAGCTCCATTTTTTTTATATTTAAGTCTAAGAAAATCTTAAAAACTACACACAACTTACAAAAAAAAATTTTGCAAAACATATGTCGCACGCTTAGTATTAAAGTGACCCATTTCTGAATAATACACGTCCCAAAATATCACGTTAATTTAAAGACATAGGGTTTAATTTTGGGAAATATCATATTCCGAATTGAGTCGCTTTAATTCTAAGGGTGCGATGTCTCAAGTCTATTGAGTCAGAAATATATATGTAGCTGCAGCCTTATCGCGCTGGGATAACGTTATGGATAGCATAGGTACTAAACTAACATACTTTTGAGATGTTAAATGTATCCATATTTTCACAGGTAACTGCATACAAAAAGACTTAGAATTTTACTTGTACTTATAAGTAAATATTACGAAAAGGAATCCACTCAGTATAATGTCGAGTCAAGGAGGGTGACGTGACGCAGTTTTTTTTAATCCAGGTAATAAAATTACTTATTGGCCTAATTGTGGTTAAGAATATATCAATCAATATCAAACAAGCCAATTATCTGTTATATGTTCGGAGCTGTAACGGTATTACATGATCGAGTTCCTAGGCTTGTTATGTTAGATATGTATAGGTAGGTAGAGTAATTATCGAAGCGTTAACAAAGTAGGCAGCAAGGTTTGTTTGATGTTCAGCTAGTATTTTTTTTATGTTTTTTTAATTAAAGTGTGACAAATTTAATTTTTATGTACATATAAAAGGCTTCCCCAACTAACACATACACATGAACAGCCTTACTAAACCAGTGAAGATAGAAAAATTAAGCTTGGAACATTTTTTAGGGGGTTTATTAAGATAGGGTTCTTGGCATTCCACTAATAAGAGGGATGAAAGGAGGGTGAAGTCGCGGGGAAAAGTTATAGATTATTTATCTTACTATCCTACTTGCTCTCTGCCCTTTTTTTGGGTATGTTTATTTAAAGGTGCAACAAATTGGCATTATAACACATTTCATTTTACGCCCATCGAGTTTTCGTTTAGGAATAGGATAGAAGTTTGATGATTTAGTTTTATTTTTTAGTGTTAGGACTTCATAAAAAGAGCACAAAGTTAAGTAGAACACAACTTCAGTATAATAAAATTAAACAAAGAAGTAAAAACCAACATTTTATTAATATCACAATTTCACTGACACTCAAAGGTCGCTTTAAGTCATATAACTAATGAGTATTAAGCACAGAAACAACTACAGTGACACACGACAACAATCAGTCCATCAAGTTTAGTTCCGGCGACTTTCCAAATTCTTATAGAGCTTAAGCATTAAAATTTAACCTGCATTACTTTACATCAACTGGTATTCATATTGTAACATAAAGTGGTTAAATTAATGAATCGAGAATTCACGGACGGAACGCTTAATAAATTTACTACTAATCTACGTCAGGTACATTGTCACTCAGAGTATGAATACGGACTCGCATTTATAAAAAGCTTAAGCTGAATCAACGCAACTACAACTAAGTACATAATATCAAAAGGCAAGAGATAGAATTAAATATATCAGTCGGCGGAGAGTACTCCACTTTGACATGCCCATTGGGATTGCCCCTTACTTAATTAGTAGTGTCCGTATCCATGACCGCTCTCATCGGAAAGGGCATGCGCGTGTTCGGCGAAGTAGTTTTCGTGGGAAGCAGGCTGCTCAGCATAGGCCTTCAGACCTTCGGAAGCCTCAAAGCCCCCGTGATGCTCCAAACCTCCGTGATGCTCAAGTCCCCCTTGGTGCTCTAGAGCAGCGTGATGCTCAAAACCGTGATGCTCCAGACCTCCTTGATGCTCAAGAGCTGCAGCTAAATGTTCAGAGTCGAACCTGTGGTCCTCAAGCACCAGGCCGTGTCCGTGGCTGTGCTGGGTCTCAGGGTGGATCTGCTTAAGTTCTTGCTCATGTTTGCCCTTTTCAAGTGGGTGATGGAGCAAATGGCTGTGCTCTTTCTTGACGTAAACCGGGACGGGATGGAAATGCTCAAACTTGATTGACTGATGTGACTTCGCGTGCTCATGTTGCACGTGATGATGATGTTCTGATTCGCCTATGAGGGCGTGGTGGTCAAGCTTCTCCTCGATTTGAGGAGCTTCGTCATGGATAACACCAGGGTAAGCGGCCACCACGGCCAAGAATCCCAGGAAAATCTGAAAACAAATTGCATACCATTATTAACACTATTATCTCACTTAAACTATACTTCAGGACTTCTGCCGGCGAACAATGCACGTAATAAATAATAACTCTTTGACAGTGCACGAATTTACACAACTAAACCAGTTTTACAGCACTGAGAAGTGCAAGGAACCCCGCGTGTGAGTTACATAACGTGAAAGGAATGGCTTCCTATAAACTATCAACGAATGTGTGCCGATCGAGCAGGAAGACTGGTATTCCTTATGGCCGCTCCATTGAACTCATACATAAATGAATATCGATAACTAAGTCACTAGTCCAATAATGATAATTTTATTAGATTGACATGGATACGTCGAGATAGTGATCTGAACTTTTCCGTCTGTTTCACAACACGTATGATCGAACTGATTTTGATTTCGCACTCTGACCGCCACTGGCACGAACTTGTTAAACTTAATTAAATAGACACTGAATGTTACGCACGTGGTACTGCATATTGGCCGGAGGACCTGTCTGTTCGAGAGGGTGGTTGGTAATGCCAGCACTTGTAATTTGCATCGCTTTTATACCTGGTTTCTCTCCGGTACGTGTGTGAGTGCACAGAGTTACGTGCGCTCGTATTGTCAGGCCGTGTCTCGATAGAACAATAGATAGAAATTGTTGGGAGATTTATGGAAAAACTCAATTGACAGGGTAGAGGATGCTCCCATTTTCACATAACGTCACACTATCGGGGTAATTGTTTGTAATAGATTAAAAGAACATGCTTTACATACGCAATCGTAATTATTTCAAATTAACTACACGTTTTTGTGTGATTGAATTGACTTTTTTAGGTTTTATTCGCTTTTCAATACAATGTTTAATTGAATCACATCTACTGTGAAAGTAGTTCGAATCAACATGGAAAGCGGTGGCCCAAAGTAAACTGTTAGAGACTAGACTCCTAAATTAGTTTTGATTACTGTGTGAAACAATGCATATTAACTTTGATTACTTGATTTCTGTGCATGCATGAGTTAGGCTGTGTTTGATCTTTTTGCATCACAATGATGAAATCACTGGCGCAATAAATTTGGAACAATTAACTATTGCAGCTTTAATTAATCATCTAAAATGCGAACGATTTATCAGCCGTTTGTTAGTATAGTTTGGATTTTATTGGTTTAGGTTGAAAAACCTTATTTAAGTCATAGGTGCATCAGCAATAAGTTTATCAATCACAGTGGCCCTAATATAACCGGCCAACTTTAGTTTATCTCTATGTGCATCCCCTTCTTATCTACACTAATATTATAAAGAGGAAAGATTTGTACCTATTTTTGTATGTTTGTATGTTTGTAATGAATAGGCTCAAAAAGTACTGGGCCGATTCAAAAAATTCTTTCACCAATAGAATGCTACATTCTTCCAATTTGACATAGGCTACATTTCATTTTGAAAAAAATTAGGGATCCTTGGTAAAATTTGAACAATGTAACCGAAGGTGTAGAAAAATGAGTCTTAAAATTGATTGTACCCGTGCGAAGCCGGGGCGGGTCGCTAGTAGGCAATATTTTGACGGAGACCCAGGGAGCGATATTAAACCTGGGCTGGTTAAGTTAGGGGTAGGTGTAAACTACTTGAGGCATATATAACAAAATATAATCAGGTTTAAACCAAACAACAAATATAATATGAAAATATTTTACACGTAGTATTCTTAATTGTATACCTAACAAAATAACACAGTAAAATCCAGCGGAGTGCAAGTCAGTCTTGCGCACTGAGCGTTCCGTATACAATATATACAATATACTGTTTATCTATGCCTTTATTTACCAAAAAAACTGATTATTTATTAAAAATCATAACGACTTTATTCGGATGTGGCTTAGATAAAGCATTCATGAATGCCAGACAATATACCACCGGTTCGAAACACTTTGAAGAAAAGCCGGGAAGAAACGAAGAATTCTAAGCAGTACATTTTTTAAAATAATATCAGCTCTACACGGACGGCAAAGGCTTAGTAACGGGGTTCCGTTGGCACCTCTTGGATACCGAACCCCTAAGTGACAAATAATATTAATTTTGAAGGCAATAAGCCATAGGTAGGTTGCTCAATAGGATAATCGTCATAGCTCTAAGGGTAACTAAAAAGAAATTAGTCCCCCTAAATAAAGCTAAAGCTTTGCTTATATTGTAGTCAAAAGCTCTTAAACAAATTTTTAGTTATTTGACGATTAGTTTAATAATTTACTCGACAGGCTCTCATGCACTGTGAAGTTGACGCTACTGGCATTTCGGAAAGTGTCCTTGACTTAGAAAAAAAAAACTGAAGAGTTTAGTAGTAATGCACTCTTCCCCAAAAACCAAAAATGTAACGAATCCAGAGTTTTACTCGCAATTGTAGGGTTTTTTCAGTGTCCTCGTAGAACTCTAGAAATGATAGTGATTGAAATGACACTAGTTTATATTGGTTATATTGCAACGAATCGAATTCCAGACGTTTTCAGGTCTCATATTATGTTAATTTTATTTTAATGTCTAATAGTGGCGAAAACAAGAAATTATAATCATAGTGATTTTAATAAAGAACAATTGTTAACTTCATAAAGCTTGTAAATAATTTCATTAAATATTTCTGCCACCTTGAGCTAGCTAATGGTATAATTGAGTATCTAAAGTTCACAAATTTTCAATTGCACCAATGAAATTAAAACGTTTTGGTTATAAATATTATCTGTATCATGTATTATTTGCTTACTTACTTTAACTGCTTCTTTAAAGGAGGCAAGGTTACTTGAAGTTCAGCAAAAGTTCGGCCTTTGGATCCTTTCTTTGATTCCTTGTTATCGGCAGTAGTACATACTAACATACAGTTGAAAAGCCGTGCGCTCGCGCACCGGTCAATGCAATGAAATTTAATTAGTACGCTCGAAGAGAACGCATGCCTATTGCTCGGAAGAATTATATATAACCAAGTTAAATATAGTCACAGTATAAAGGTAGTTGAGGAAATATGAATTAGCAGACTGTTTTTATGTTTCCTGATGGAACAATTGAGATTTTTGGTACTACTTCCACTTTCTATTAAAAAAAAATGTTTTCATATAAGTTTTTGTTTTATTTGTTTGTTTGTAAAACATAATCAGAACTTTGCTGAGGTAGTCTTCGTAATTTTAAAACAGTATTTTTGTAAACAGGTTCTATTGGCATCGCTATAATAATAATATAACCATGTATTTCAGGCTGCATTGGTCCATATAAAGAATACTTAAGAGACTAACATTCATTTTTATAAAATATTAAATACATACATATAGGTACCCAAAATACAACAACATTAAAATTACTTCGGCGACGTTGTGACCAAGTTTCAGGGTGTCCAACAACCATCCGCGAAAACGATGGAAAGCGACTCCCTTCGGCCCGAATTCCAGCTTCAGGAAGGCCGAAAGATGGTCTGAATACGTTTTGGAGGCTGTATTGACGCAAAGTCTGATAAAATCTCAGCATGTGCACATCGACAATTCTTTTGTGTGCCCGAAGTGTATTGCATTGTCGTTTTATTAACTGTATTTTTAAAATAAGTCTGTTTAACTTTGCTCAGCGTTAGTACAGTCGGCAGCAAATACACATACGTATTCGAAGTGGTCAAAAAGATCTATACTCAACTTTATTGTCAATAGCGAAGAGTTGTGTCGAGTTTCCAAAATTTGGAACTATCTACCACCACCAATACTTGAGCCTAGAACGTTGCTAAAATACAAGCAGCTACTCCTAAAACATCACCTTCAAATGCAAAGTCAATAAATATTATTAATTTCTATGAACCACCCTCCTGCACCTCCTAGCTATCCGATTCTGTCTGTCCTCACATCTTCGTCCGCTTACTTCTTCTAAACCATGCAACGGATTTTGATTTTGCGCATCTGCAATCAATTTCGTCTTACGGGTGTCTATGGGCGGTAGTGATCACTTACCATCAGGTGACCCATTTGCTCGTTTACCTTCTTATGCTGTACAAAAAAAATGAGCGAATTATTTATAGAAGGTCCTTATGTAGGTACATTTACTTGCATAGCAGGGCGGGCCGCCAGTTATTTGAAAAGACCCCTTCAAGTGTTTAGCTTACTTCTGGCGTTGAGTGTACGAATGCAGTACAATTATTGCGACGTTTCACATGTTCATAAAAATTGCGTGATTAACTTGAATGTTTTATGACGTGCTGTTAAAGCCATTTTTTTACCGAGTGTTGAAAATCAGCTTGGAAACTACTCTTAATGTGTAAAATTATTATTGCTAACGAATTTTTTTTTTTTCATAACTACATAATGCCGCTTTTCTATGTTTAATCAACGGATCGTTTTACATCTGCTGTAAATTTTTGACAAAAATTATCTCAACATTTAACTGTAGGTAGGTATAACGATGTTTGAACATAATTTAACGACTTATTTCATGTTTTCTAATCATTTGTAGAAAAGAAAGCCACCCATAGAATATATTGTTGGGTTTTCAAAGATGCCAGCGATTTTGTTTTACAATTTAAATGGCGATATTAAAGCTTTCTCTATCTATTACATGTATTCATATCTAGACTGTAATCATTTAATCAAATAATAAGATAAAATTAAATTAGATTTAATAGACAATATACATAGATTGTATTTCTTTTACGGCCAGTAACAGCGCAATTTCAACTCGAAATACTAAGATTTAATCTCAGGTATCGATTCCACAACGCCAGTCATTTGGCAACAGCGTTAAGAATATCCATTGCATTTATTCAGATCTGCAACGCCGATACTACAGTGCAAATTACAAGGCGTCAGCGTATTGTTTTGCATAATAATTACATACTATGCAACCTCTACGTAACCTGTCGTAAATAAATAGGGATGGGCAAGATGCAAAAAGTTCTCAAAAGGAATGATTCGGGACGAATGTTCTCGGAAGTTGCCGAGAAAGTTTTTGTCAGCATATTAGTAGTCATAAGCAATGTTTCTACATATAATAATACAAAGCTTTTAATTTGTCATTACCATTTATTTCCATTCAGCAAGTTCAAAAAATCTTTCTTTTAATATAGTAGAAGTTGAATTTATATTCCGGTATAGAAACAAAATCAATCGTGTTTACAAACAAAAATGAATATTGTGTAGATTGTACTGAGTCATACTTCTAGAGCCAACTTTTAGAAAACAGGAGAGCGTTGAGCATTTCCTCTTAAAAAATACCGTGGGCAAATAAACACTTTTTTCTGAATTGGTGTGGACTTCTCATAGCTCTGTGGGTCACTCATAAGGAAAAAGTATAACAATGTACAATTGTAGATTTAATAGGCAATAAGTGTATGCAAAGTGTATGTAAAACTATCGTGGCCATCATTCTTCCTTTCATCGTATCGTGAATGTATTAATTAATGTGTGAATGTGCGGGTTACAGTTGTTTACACTTTCTTAGGTAAATATATTCGTTACGTTAAACGAACTTTTATTCAGTTTTACCTTTCCAGTGTCTGTTGTCAAATCGAACAAGTTAAATGGGGATTCGTTGTTTGAGAAGGTTTGAGCACATAAGCTTAAGAGTAACTTTAAAAAAAATGATTTTCAAATCCCCTTGTTATAAAATAAAATTTAAATATGTCATTTCATGATATCTACGTGCCCCTAAAAGTGGAAAGGACCTAACACTAAAGTATAAGGTATTTCAAATAGCTTAGACCTTTTCAGACGTCTATTGTAATTGCAAAAATAGGACATAAGAAAACAACGACTAATTTATCGTTTCCTGAAGACTTGACCAATGCAATTTGGTGTAAACGTAGGCCTTAAACACGTGAAAAAATTGGTCGTTCTTAATTCCTGCTTTCGCGAATTGTTAAACAACCAACCCACCAACTCCCAGTGGTCAACAAAATACTTACTTGAATTTAAAGAGTATTTCCTAAAACGCAAGATTCTTGTGGAATACGAAAATAAAACTTGAACCAGCTTAGCAAAGCTGGTAACACCTTGTCCAAAACTAAGTCAAAGCAAGGGGCTCCAAATTGGCTAATGCTGATTAGCTGAGTCACTGTTCGATCGAATCAATCAAACAATACACGTTGCAATAGTCACTTTATTTTATTTTTTTTACCTTGCCTATAAAAATTTAGAGCACGCTGTGCCGTTGATGGCGTTTCGTTTCGACACACGGCGCTTGGCAGGAAGTTTTGAACTCTTGGATTTGGAAAGTAAACTACAATTTGAAATAAAATAAAGCTTTATTACGGATTGGTTACGTAGATCAAGAATTAAATACTAGATAACTAAGAATATCCAAATTGTAATAAATATGTGATATGTGATAAAACTTCTTTGACACGTAAGTTTCAGTCTTCCTCATACTCGACTGTTCTCCAGTTACCAGCGCGGCGTTCAAATCACGGAATGAAATGCAAATAACAAAAAATAATAAGTAATAGAAAGTTTTCGTACTCTGTGTATTTTTTTATATGTAGGTATACAACATATCAAAAGAGCAAGTGGGTCACCACCTATATACAACCCGCCACATTAAGGATATTGAAGATGCGTTGCCAACCCAGAGGACTAAGATGGAATACCTCTTGATCCAATAATCTGACCGGCTGTCTTGCTCTCCACGCCGGAACACAACAGTACGGGCACTGCTGCTTAGCGGCCGCATTAGCGAGCAAGATGGTGGTAGCGCTCCGAACGGACTTACCACCCGCAAAACTATCATCAAACATGCATCAAACTAACCTGTAAATACAGCAATATAAAAATGCATATTGGAGCAACCAATTTTGCATTACTATGCACTAGCAGCACTCGTATTTATGTAATTGATAACGTATTGTAAGAGATTCGAGAAATGCACATGATTGAATGAATGAGTGATCTTGAAATCAAAACTGGTCGAACGATGAACCTTGGCCGGTTGGCGTTATTAGTTTTTTTATGTTGGTTTTACGCACGTTACGTTGGCAGTTTTTGTTTCTGTATGTTTGCGCCGTCGTTGATGTCTTTTGCGAGGTGAATACATTTTCAGAATTAATAAAGGACAAAAAATTATATATATCCGCAGAAGATGCGCCATATTATTCAGATTAAAGGGCATGTGATTCCTCAAGTGTCACAAGCGCCCATAGTATGAGTAAGTGCTTACCTTGCCGGTCCACCATTGACGTGTATAAAAAAAATCCCCTTAAATTAAAGATGTAAAATTATTTTTAGTTTCACTTTCTAGGATCGTTGGATGTTAGATACGAGACGACTTGATGGCTTTTTTTTAAGATCTGTGTTTTTGCCAATCGTAGTCCTCGCGAAGGGTACGGGAGGCTACGATCGCGTAACAAATAACAATTTATTTAAACACAGATAGGTGATTTAGCAATAGTCAAAAGTCGAACCTATCGTTGGCCGGAGGGAACTACGCGTATACTGAAGTGGTTCCATATTATACGCATAGAGACCACCACCAAAAAGCGGTTTGCCTTGGTAGCTTGAAAGGGAAGAAGTATCTGCGGCCCTAACATGACAGCCCAGGTTTAGTTTAACCCCTCCCTGTGTCTCTGTCTAACTAGTGTCATAAGAAAGGGACGGAGATATAGATAAACTAAATCGTTTTAGGTATTCGGAGCAGAGGTCACGGGCAGCATAATGATAATTATATCCGTCTGTGGCCCTCACATGATCGGCCAAGTTTATTTTATCTGAGTTTATTTATCTCTACGTTCGTCACTTTCTTATGACTTTAGTTTGTAACAGAGACGCAGAGAGGGATATATTACACCTCGGCCGGTCATGTTAGGGCTGCTGTAACTTGTTAGCGTGTGTAAATAACGTTGCCAGGCATCCGGATAAAGCCGGATATAGGCTTTTTGAATGCGTGTCCGGGCAAATTACACGGTGTCCGGCCAGTCCGGCTTTTGTTAGGCTTTTTGCATTTGACCAGTGACGTGGTCGTTCTCGCTCCCCCTGCCTCGCGTTGCATCGCTTCTAATACAAAAATCCTTAATAGTTAAGCACGTCCGGCATTTTTACCCAAGTGTCCGGCTAAACTGGCTGGTCTGTCCGGCTATTTAGGTTAGGACCTGGCAACCCTATGTGCAAAAGAAGGATTCTTTATGTCCGCGATGGCTATAAACGCTAGTGTGCTAGTGCTATCAATTAGAAACGCGTTCTTAGTATTTTTAAACCGTATCAGGTGTCGCGTACTAGGAGTGTCGTTGTCGATCCAGTTCCTTTCTCCACGTCTGTATGCTGCATGAATGATTAACCAATCTGGTTCATTTTACTCTGCAACATGATAAACAGATGACATAACACCAGTCCGAGGATTTATGGCGACAAACCGTAAGAACAAATGCAGGTAGAAGGCAAACTCTTTTGTTTTTCTTCACAAATTGTTTTTGAAAATGTATAAGCTGATTCAATAGCCGTTCATAACATCCCCATGTATACCTAATTTATCTCTTAGTGTATTTATTTATTTTGACACTTCTTAGAGCTGCGGTAAGGAACTACCTAGCAGTCAATGTTAGACCGCAGACGAGGTAAAGTGAGCACACTTTCAGGATTTTACTTAAATTTCATTTCAGTTCCAATTCAATACATTTTAAAACTTTAAAGTACTCGTAGGGTAATAGTTATAGATCGTACTCAAGTTTCAGTTAGTATTGATCCAGCAACAAGTACGATCTATGTAAGTAGTCTCAATTTCGTTTAAGATTGGAGTCCAAAAACAACAGCCTAATTTAAAAAAAAAATACTAAGCATGCATGTGTCAAAAGTGTCATATAGTATAGCTATTTATGTTGACCGTACTTCTTTATTGCTTTGTAATCGGACCTATGTATACACACAAATCAATTTGGAAACTATCCGACCTTAGAAGTAAGTCAAAGTTGACTTGCAAGATTTGACCTAAACAAACTAACAAATACTGCAAGTGACATAAAAGCCAAATGATACACTGCGCGACTAAAGAAGTGCAATGCCGCGAAATGAAGCAGCCGCTCTGTTTTCGCTGCACATTTTTTATTCTTTAGTCAACAGAACCGTCAATAATCAGATTAGAGCGTAATCCGTTACGTGAGGACCTGGATAGTTGGGCACACTAAGTGGTGACTTGGTCAGTACTGGCCAGTACTAGTTAAGAATCGTTAGCAATGCCCAGTCCGAGTATTACGCGCTTTACAGGTTCTGAATGCTTATTACTTTATTACGCTTATGTAGCTGTGAAATTGATGGTCACATGCCGACCATTATTTACAACCAGCAAGCCTCACTAGTCGTGTATTAAGAATTAGTAAATGCACCGGACAACCACACTAATCAGTAGGGTCCGTTCATTACTTGCGGGAGGTCAGAACAGGGTCATGAAATCTTACGTCAGCGATTTATTATTCCATTTAAATTCAAAGTGGCATAAAAGTGTAAAATTGTTGTAGATCTTATTATTAAATACTACTTAACGAGTACATTTAATTTCGAAAGAAGGAAAACCGGACGGTTAGGTACGAGTTTGACTTGTGCACCGAGGGCTCCACAAAAGTGTGTACCTTTGAAGATTGTTCGTCAGATTAAACGACCACTTTAACGTTGAATTAGACTGCAGTGCGTGCGAAAAGGAATGGAGATACATAGGTACATACATACTCTCGAAAGCATAACCCTCCCTTCTGGCGGCAGTCGGATAAAAACTGTTCGCCTACAAATCAATATAATAAGTCACGGTCGGTTCATTTTCCAACTTTTATCATTGTAGGTACAAATCTTTTTGCATGTGATATTATAGGTAACTGCAAAGTAACGATTTTCTGATTTTCTTCTTTTGTGACCCCTTGCTTCTTGCAAAACTTTATTATTCTAGGCCAACGCGGGAACTACTTTACCTACTATAGGCAGTTAGCAGGCTCTCATTTAGGTTTATCCAAAGCGCCTGTTATTAACAATAGAGTGATTATTTTATTACACGACATTGCCAATAAAAACTTGTGGCATCTTTGGTTAAAGGCTGCAGCCATTATGCCAATTAGCTATACACCACCCCAATAAAATGTACCTATTTAAAACTGGACAAGGCTTACAGACTTGAGCCTGTACAAAGGCGAACTTACCTACTGTAACAGTGTACAGTAGGACAAAAATATATGAGACGCATGACGATTGAGGCATGTCAGGCATTTCGGTTCGAGCAATTCTCGGTTCCCTATTATCTACGAATTCCAATATTAACATAATTATTTTACTATACTTAATAACTTATTGTTACTCCTATCGTACCCATCATAGCACTTATTATTATAGGTCCATCGTACCTAATAATATAGATTTACTAGGTATTGTACAAGGTGCGAGCGAGACAGATATTCCCCTACAACATGCTGCTATATAAGTATGAGCTGTCTCTTTCTGCGCAAGCCACGTTATGACAATAATTTAACATCCCCGGCCCTATAGCACGCTAGACTTCATTGTGCTTTTATCGCTGACATAAGTTATGTATCCCTTTCTAATCAGTATGCGTGTGCGAGAGGGATGGATGCTTTATACCTGCGATAAATGCTAGTCATTATATATTACAATACTCTTTGATGCTAGTGTGCTACTACAGCAGTTCTATTTCTAAGTACATTTTAGTGAAAAATCTAGTTGTAAAAAAATTTATGATTCCTTGCAAACATATTTTGCACTTTGAAATATGATATTAATAACCCTCCCTTCTGGTGGCAGTCGGGTAATTATAAATAGATCAAAATAAGTTCTGTAAAATAAGGTCTGTTTACAAAATATATTTTGGTTTGTCTATGTTTTCACGCGTTTCTGAACGAACAAGCTAAGAATCAGCCAATCGCAGCGAAGAATGCGATTTGACTTTTGTAACGTTTGCATTTCAAAAAACTAAAATCAACGTTCGTGTTCGTGTTTCGTGCTTCGGTGAAGCGGTGTTTAATGTTATAAATCTTTTTATTTGCTTGAGAAAGAAATTGATTAATATATCGGCCGCTTATTCTAATCCTAATCATTTGTACCGCGGTTTTTACATAACGAATGTTCAAGTGTACTTGAAAAATTGGCTTGAAAATGATAGCATTAACGGAAGACGTGTACAAGTTATTGTGAGTATTTTTATTGTAAAATTATTTCACGTAATATTGCAAACCGCATGCAATAATTTGCTTCACCTCTTACGCAATATATGTGTCATAATCATAGAGATATAAAGAACATTTTATGTTTACCTTTATGGGTTGAACTCACGAAATGTCCATGAAAATAACCGTTGCATTCTATCCTTGTATTTAAATCAATTGATCTAGTTGATCAGGCTTATCTACTTTAACAATTGTTACTTGCATGGACATTACCTAACTTTTGGTCCAGGACTGCTTATTTACACCCATAGAATTAAGAACATTATATTTCCTTGATAAACTTACCACGATAAATCGACAGTTGATTAACTTTACCATATTTACAGTGATGATGTCACTGAAGAGGTATCAAGAAATGTTCGTCACCTTATGCAGCAGTTATGGCTGAACTGGTCCCATGTTGGTGTTGAGTATGACGTCAAGGTTAACAACATTCACAAACTGGTGCAAATTGAGAAGGACCTCCACAGTGATGTGTTAGATGAAACCAAGCAGAAGCTGAAGCTTATGAAGCATCAGGTTGAAGGTAACTCAACAGCGTTTCTGTTTATGCTTTGTAATCAGGATAAGTTACACGTGCTAACCTTTGGGCTTTGGAATCTCGTTCATCGTTATGATCATCATTCTCCTTTCGCCCCTCAGCAGGGGCATAGGACTCTTTGCCTATAGACAAATACCTCGCAGACTAAAATACTTAAAAATATAGAACAAATATTACTAAAATATGATATTAATATCTTAAGACATTCTATGCATATTATCTTAGTCCCAAACTAAACAAAGCTTGTGCTATGAATACTAAATGAAGGACGTACACACCTATGTAGATAAATACATATAACATCCGAGATTCGGGTACAAACATTCATATTTATAATAAAAACATTTATGCCTTCCAGCAATCTAATCTGGAACTTCTAACTTCACAGTCTGGGTCACTAACCACTAGGCTATCCAGTCGTCTCGCATAATTAAGTTGATTCAAATTTAAATTTTTTATTTTGTTTTTTGTAGAGTTGAAAGAAGAAACAAAGAAACTGAGCCAGTACCTCTCTGTGGACATCACCATCTTGGATTACAAGGATGATATGATGCTGTTTGAATACAAAAAAGAACTAGAAGAGCAGATTACAGGGTAAGTTTGATTAGATTATCATTGTAATCTTCAATTTCTTATTTACTATTTATCCTTTTTGTTTTATACCAAAACTAACTAACTAACTGTGGTTTCAGATACCAAATATAATTGATTTAGGTACTGTTTTGTTTATTGCGAAAAACTTAACAGCAATAAAGTAAATGTATGTAAACTCTTTATTGTAAATTATAAATGACAAGTACACAGACACACAAATAGTGGTACACAAGTGAACTTATCTCTTAAACGAATCTATTCTAGCTAACCGTAAAAGTTACATTTTAATTAAGCTAATTTGATCTTCATTCTCAGATACAGAGAACAGATGGAGCAACGCCGCACGGAAATCAACCGCCTGCTGGAATGGCAGCACGATCTGACAGAGAAGCTTGGTGTGACCTTCCATGAGCTGCAAGACATCCCGCTGCCTCCGCAAGACGAGCTGGACAAGATGCGGAACCACCTTGAAGTGCTGCAGTCAGAGAGGGACAAGCGAGCTGAGATATTCCTGCATACACAGATTGAAATCAAGGATATAATGGGTAAGAATATTTACTATAGCAACTACACCTGCGCCTTCATATGCATTTCTTTACTCAAGAAGGTAGGTATTAGGTTTTTCTCGCAGTTACTCCCGCATGACTTTTTTCAGAATAAAATGTAGAGCTATTCAGGGTATAAGCTCTGTCTATTCCAAGTTTTATCTAAATCAGTCAAGCCGTTTTAGCGTTAAGGAGTAACATAAGTACTGAAAATTCGCTGAGTCGACGCGGTTTTGTAGCTGAATCAAGCCAGATTTCATGTTTGATACTTGAAACATTTTTTTTTAAATAAATGTATTTTGTTAAAAGTTTTTTTTTTACATTTGTGTTTTTGCGTTTTGTATGATAAATGACCAGAGAGGCTCATTTGTGGGGGGCATGTGCGGTTGCACACTTGGGGGTTGCTGATTTCATAGGCGGCGGTAATTACCTGATAACCCGCATGCTCGTGTGCCTTCGTTCCGTAAAAGAAATTCTATAATACATTTCAGAAAAACTACAAATCAAACCGCAAAACAAGTTTGAGCATGTTGTGGTCAGCTCTCTGTCTGTGGACTTCAAGGTAACGGATCTAAACATGGACCGGTTGGCCAAGCTGCGACAGGATCTGCAGGAAAAATACGAGCAGACCAACAACAGGGTATGTTTTTGTATAGATAATAAAAATAATAAACTGCCGAGTTTCTTGCAGCATTTCTCAGCGAAATCAGGGGGGTTCCACTCCGCACTGTAGGTGCGCTTGCCGCACCACCCATGGCATTGGTTAATCGCAGTAGGTTGCCGGCCCGCCGCGCGCGCGCCCGCTCACTCTGGGTCACATGAGATAGTATAATAGTAAGCGGCCCAATCCTAGCGGTGCGCCAGGGCAATGCGGGGGGAAGGCGGGTGCGGGCGGTGCCTTCCTTTTGACGCATGCCGCCTGGCAAATATTTATGAAGTAATACGAACTTTTTGTGCCTCATCATATAAAGTTAGAAATTCGTTTAATGGTGGTCGAAAAAGAGAAGTTTCTGTACGTTAGTACTATTATTTATTCTGTGGCGAAATATTGCATTTACGCTGGTAGAATCAGACAGCAAAAAGCCTATGCTTACTTATAAATACTTGTAAAATATGTTGTTTATTTTCAATTGTTTACTCTGTCTTCCAAATTAAATTTAATTGAAAATTATTTATTTAAAATTTCTCAGACTCAAGCAACATGTAGACACAATCAGGCTCGCTGATAGCTATTTGAACGCCCGTGTGCAATACCGATTATGCCGCCCCAGTTTATTGTTGACTATCCACGCTGAGCTTGTCCGAAAGGCTGTTTATAGTTGTTTCATAAGGGTGTGATAAAAGAAAAGGATTGCCGCCCCCTGGACGTGCCGCCCGCGTGCAGTGCACGCCTTGCACGCCCGCTTACGGCGGGCCTGGACACCATAGCGAATTAGTTACAATAGTTCAAAATACAAATACAAAGTAATATCAAACATAGGTAGATTATTAAGTCGATTGTTGCAAAATTTTCTAAAGTATCACTATGTTTCACCATCAGGCGCACAAATATTTCGCAAGTCAGCGTAAAGCGGCATGTATAATTCGGTTCTTCTTTTACCTAATTAAGAAGTCTTTATTAGGTGTTGGAGCTGCGCGAGCGCCTGTCCAGACTGTGGGAATGCCTGGATGAGGACCAGATCTACCGGGACAACTTCCTGCAGGCCCACCCCGGCTGCCACCCGGCCACCGAGGCCGCCATCAAGGAGGAAATCAGGAGATGTGAGCAGATCAAAAGGCAGAAGATACAGGTAATTTTTTTTAAGAAGTAAGAAGGCAAACAAGCATGTGTGTCACCTGGTAGTAAGTGATTACCACCGCCTATAGACACCTGCAACACCAAGAAGATTGCAGATGCGTTGCCAACCCAGGGGGCTAAGATGGAATACAGACTTGCTCTCCAACAGTGCAGGCACTGCTGCTTAGCGGCAGGATTAGCAAGCAAGATGGTGGTAGCAATCCGGACGGACCTTGCACATCGTCCTACCACCCGCAAAAAAATTATTAGACATTTTGTCATATTATCAAATACATATATTCTGGAGATTTTTATACAAAAAAGGTGAAGTAAGCAAGTCACTTTTTAAACAGTATTTTAGTTAATCTCTAGCGTGAGTTTTAGCTGTTAAAGACACAATATAAGATGTTTTACAAACGTATATTCGACCAAGTAATCGCTTAGCTACTTCTGAACCTTATTGCCTTGTAATGAGCTAGAAAACTGGTTAAGCAATTGTTTGGTCGACTATACTTTCATAATACTATTAAATTAAATCATAAGGATTTGGCTTCTTAACTTATTCTTATTACATAATCAAATAATTACCGATTTGCTTAGTTGGGTATTCCAAAGACACAATTCTATCATGAGCCTTTGTAAAACAAATAATAAAATTTATGTAAATTATGAAAGTTTTTTCAGTAGGACTAACTAACCGCAGCTCTAGCAGATTTCACTTTTGTTTCTGTTACTTCATACAAACTTTTTTTTGTTAATTCGCTTTGGTTGTGTGCCTGGTCGAGTTCTACCAATTGAAATCTTACACACACTGCTAATAGTTAAATCGACTTGATTCATCATGTGTATGCTCCAGGTAGCAGGAAAGCGTTGGTTGTATGCCGCTTTCAATCGGTCACTTTGGAAAACCATGGAGGAGGCCTATGTTCAACAGTGGGCTTCTTGTGGCTGATATGATGATGATGATGATGATGATGTGTATGCAATAAATGCAATTATAAAGTACTATCAACAAATAACAACAATAACTCAGATTCAAAGGGAGAGGGGAACAAAAAAGCTTTAGTTAAAATATGTTTTTTATAAATTGAAGTTTAATTAAGCTTAATGCTTTCAATAATATTTTTCACCGCGTGCAGGTTTTTGTGGCGAACATGCGCACAAAGATAAAGCTGATGTGGGATAACATCATGTACTCGAGTCGGGAGCGCGAGGAGTTCGTCCATTACTACCAGGACATCTTCACTGAAGACACCCTCACTCTCCACGAGATGTATCTGGAGAAGATTACCAAGTACTACAATGAGCATAAGTGAGTAGATAATGAGTAAGGGTAATGATAAGTGGATATTCAACAATATTACCGAGTTGTGTATTAGCAAAATACCTACAGTACCAAGCAGTAAATATTGCACATCGGCTTATTTCGGATTTGTATTTAATTACCTGCGTGCGACACAGACGACGCTATACGAAGCCGAACTATCCGATGTGCAATATTTACTGCCGGGTACTGTTCATCTTATCTAACGGTTGGTTGATTAACTGATCCTAAAAATGCTGAAATAGAGCTGATCAGCTAAATTAGTTTAAGAAGATCCGTTGTGGATTCTAGATTAGCATCTACAAAGAAGTCGACTTAAAAATAAATAGAACAAAAACAAACTTTGATATTGTTAGGTGCTATGGGCGCGCCACAAATATGTCGCGGTTAAAGTTAGCAGAAGGAATTTATTGATTTAGAAATCTATTTGAATTTGATTATATTTCTTGTACTCTTTCACTTATTTTATTATTCTGACTTTCTGATTCTGATCAAATGTTTTAGATTATAACATGACGTGATGTGCTCGATTATGTCTTTTATTATTTGAATTTATTAATTGCCTAATTAATCTGTAAACGTAATTGAAGAAATTTGAACAAAAAAGTTGGCAGAATTACTACTTAATAGACATATCGCATAATCACTGACACGATTTCTCGGTTACTGGCGCTTGTTGCAGTTTTTTCGTTTTAATCTTGTAATAGTAAAAAATAGTAGTAATATGGTACCTACATAAGTACTAACCAATGTATCAACCAATCTACGAATATAATCTGGATTTTATAAAAAAAGGGCTCTTCGAGTCTTCCGTCACTCCCGAGCGGCCTTTGAAGCTCTTGAGACTTCCTTAATTAGCTCCATTTTAGGTTGCAGAGGCACGTAAATTCAGCTGGAAAATACAGTTGAGGGACGAGCGAAAGGCTTCTGTCAATGTTGTTATTTGCTGCACTATAAGTTCGATTTACCTATTTTTGCAAGTGTCTTCTCATTCACTTACCTCGCCTGTCCCATAAGTGTTAAAGTCTGATCAACCAATGTTGATCAGACTTTAACACTTACGGGACAGGCAACTGTTGACTGACAATTCGTTATACATTGCTTGCCCACTATGAGGTTGTAGCATTACTTGTAGACACAGTAATGTACGACGAATTGTCACCTGTCGCGTTTATGAAATTGGGCCCAGGCAGTAGATAGATGTAACGTCCAACAGCTGCGAAGGTGTTAAAGTGCATATTTTCGCAGGCAAATGTTCGAGCTGGTGTTGACGCGCAAGAACCTCTGGCTGAAGCAGGCCGAGATGGAGGCGCGCGCGTCGGAGCCGGGCCGCTACCACAACCGCGGCGGAAATCTGCTGCGTGAGGAGAAGGAGCGGAAGGCCATCGAGACCAATGTCAGTATTGCTGCGCCGATTTTCTGCGCGCTGGTTTCATATATTCCGGTTCGACTAGAGTACCACACTTTCATAGAATATGAATAATGTAGACAGTAATATAGAAATATTAATAGTAAAAATAGAAAATGGATTTTCTGCAGTAAACGAAAAATATAAAGAAGCTTTGGCTTTAGTCTTATTTTAAAATACAGAATAACTTCGCTTCGCAGCTTCAAATCAAAACAAAATCGCGTTCGAAGTGGGCTGAGTGGAACCACGAGCGGATCCGATTAACCCCGAAGTTCGGTTCGGGCCTATCCTGACTTTCAGTACCTAGTACTCTAAAATGTTTCCATCGGGATCTTTATAAAGGTTGCCCCGTTACAGAAATACTTTTTGTTTGATCACTTGCATTCTCAATGAATTTGAATCTTAAACTATTTGTTTATCTAAAATCTATGGACTTTAGTGTGAGGTTTACATAATTTTTGAAATTATGACCATTGTTGTAGCTCCCAAAAATCGAAGCACAACTGCGCGACATGGTTGCAGAGTACGAGGCGAAGACTGGCAACATCTTCACTGTAGATGGCGTCCCGCTCATGCAGCAGATCGAAGAGGAGAAGGAGTCCAGGAGAACTGTAAGTCAAATAAACAGCCTTATCACTACATAGTATAAAGCAAAGTCGCTTCCCGCGTCTGTCTGTATGTATCTTAGATCTTTAAAACTACACAACGGATTTTGATGCGGTTTTTTTAATAGATAGAGTGATTCCAGAGGAAGGTTTATATGTATAAAAACATGCAATATATTAGAAAATTTACCGCGGGCAAAAACTAGTTATATATGATCTTAAATGATAATAGATAACTGTTTATATTGGTCGTCAACGCTCGTGGCACGCGCAAACATAAAACGTGGAGTGGTATCGCCAATATCGATGGCGAGCAGAGCGCTCTGCTTCAACATTAAATTTGTTTTTATCTAAAATAAATACTATTTTTATTACTCAGCTATTGATTCCTAACGTTTTCATCTCATGAGCTAACCCGTTATTTTCCTAAACACTGGGTCAAACTCGGAGCTCTTTTACATTGGGCATCTGCCAAGCGGCTGCAGCGCTGCATCAGCAGACGCCTTTATACGGCTGCATATAATGGGTGTTTCGTTTGCCGCGGCGCCGCAGGAGCGACACAACAAGCTGTCGGCGCGCAAGCAGGCGCTGACGCCGTCCAACCCGCTGCTGCGCTCGCTGGCTACCTCGCCGCTCGGCAAGCGCAATCGCACCGCCGCCGGCCTTGCGCACACCGCCGACAGGAACAGGTAACATGCGCCACTCTGCTCAATGATCGTCACAGGCATTGGCGGGTTATCCTTCAGGCTAAGAAGCGGCAGGATCTCTTTTGCGGGTGGTAGGATCTTGTGCATGGTCCTTTCAGATCGCTACCAATCCTGCCGCTAAGCAGCTTGCATTGTTGTGTTCCGGCATGGAGAGCAAGGCAGCCGGTGCAATTATTGGCACGAGAGATATGCCATCTTGGCCCTCTGGGTTAACAACGATTCTGCAATTTCCTTGGTGTTACGGGTGTCTATGGGCAGTGGTGATCACTTAGCATCCGGTGACCCACTTGCTCGTTTGCCTGCCTATGTTATGTAAAAAAAATAAAGCATGTGCCTAGGGGTGCAAGATACCAAAAGGCCATGACTGAAAGTTTTTAAGCAATTCCTAATTACAAGAAATCATACTTTCTATAAAGATGTGGCGCCAGAGAGACGCCAATGAGGTGCTGCTAGTCTAGAGCGCTCTCGACATTAATCCACGTCTGGTCACAGCGTAATCTAGAATAGATTAGAGTATAAGCAGTTCCCTTACTCCGTAGGCCGCCGACCAAGCGTCAGCTCATCACGGGCAGCGCCACCAAAGCCATGTCCGCGCTCACCACTAACTTGTCTGCTCTCAAGAGATCCGCCATATCTACTGTCAAAAGGTAAACAAATCCCTTTAATGAAATATCGCAACATAAGTTTTTAAATTAGATACGGATATCTTTATGGATAAAAACTGGACCTAACCCTTGTAGTGGGTCACTAATAAAGCGCGAATTAGACAAGCTATTTGACCCGTGTGAAAACGTCAATACTGAACTAGATTTCGTGAAAATATATAAAGTTGGAACCACATTATGGGTCGTATCCGCCAGCCGCGGCTGGTTGCAAGCATCCGGCACCCCAGTTTTGTATTGGACGTCCATTTGTGCAACTCCATCCTTCCGTCCGTCTATCGCAGAGCGGCATATTTCAGAAACTTCCTGACGCTGATTTTTTTTTGTATCCTGCGTAGGCATACAAAGTTTTTTTTTATCTTTCAATACAGACGAATATCTAATCTACAACTTAATTAGGTAAACCGTCTAAACATAATCCCACCGAATCAGACCAATTGGACTCCCCATTCTTACAGATGAGCACAGCTCCATATGGTGGTTTAATTTAGATTTTTATTATGATCCTAATACTAGCTCATAAGATCTTTGATACTAACCCAATATGGATTAATCATCTGAAATAAATGTATTGAATTGAATCATTGAATTTTTACAACGAAATCTTCTATTTTCAAGTAAACACACTAGCATGTATTGTTTGTATGTAACGGTATTCTCATTCCTTGTTGGCTATTTCAGCGCTCGTTCGCTAGCGAGCGATGACGGTGACAATAACACCGCGAGGCGAGGCAAGTCACTAACAAAATTATTAGTTAACTTGACTGTAGCTAGCGCTTTATGTAACGTAGAAGGAATGAGATATACTGTTACTGCTTGTGTAGTTATATAACAGCTTCATTGTCCATTAGGTAATCGTATTGATTGATTATTTTCTTAATATAGTTTTGCTTTTTGCCGAGTAGTTTGTAATTTGTGGTTAAGTTATACGTAAGATTGGAATTAGCCGCCAGTTCTGTACCGGTTCCTAATACGATTGGATTTGTTGGTTTTTTAATGATTTCAATGAGGTAAGTAAGTATACTTGTATTGTGGGCACGTTCAATATTGTTTTAAGGTGTTACGGCAGTAGTACGATCTTGCAAAACCTTAGCTTTAACTTTTAGTACTTTAAGTGCTAATAAAAAGGGTGTTTATCTTGCCTCGTGCAGTGTAATCGTTCATTTGTTTATAAATAAAACTTAAATTTGAAAGCATTCCTCATCATAATTTATTGACCAAACAAAGCCTGGTCTAACTCAGTGCACGAACGAAGTATGTGACTTAAGTCGAGCGGAGCGGCACTTCTGCTTCGTTTGGATCAGAACGAGACGGAGCAGCAGTGTCGCCTGCGGTCTACAGTCTAGCGCAAAAGTATATCTTATATTCGACGTAAACATCAAATTAAAGAATTTGTTTAATCTAGTTTCGGACTTATGTTATGATACACCCAGAAATACACCTGCAGATCAGTCACCGACACAACTTAAGGCGACATGTACGACTCGTGAGTTTCACGTTCTACAGCAATAACAAATGTCATTTATTTATTTATTATTATCATGTCTCACGCTTCATTGTTTTTTCCAGGCGAGTCAGCGGACGTCTAGCTACGAAGGCGTTGGTGGTGAAAGCGGACAGCAGCGGCGCCACAGTGAAGAGGAAGCTGGACTACGGCGGTGACGCGCAGAAGACGCCGAGGGCCAACGGCAGCATTCTCAAACACAAACGCACGGTACATCCAGTAGTTGCTCTCGGGAGTGCGCGTGGTCTTTGGTTGTGGGCTGTCGTAACCATGCACGATGCGCTTGTGTGTCTGTCGTCAGGTAGTGTTCGAACGATCTTCCGGTTTCGGAAAGTTTCGGCATTAAATAGGAGTTTCGGTTTAGGTTCGTGAGCTTCCGTGCGTCGTTCGGGAGCGAAGGGCGTAGTGGATCAGCGAAGAAGACCGTGTTACTGACGGCTTACCCTCGCCCGTGCTAACTGTATACCGTCGTGCGTTGTTAGTTGTTTGTTTGTTTTGCGCGGCGGTGTGCATTCAGCAATTTTGAGATTAGAGCTAAAATGAATAAAAGTTTAAAGAATATATTCTAGAATAGCCCTCGAAGTAAGTTTTGGTTTCGTTTTCGGCCAAAACTGAAACAAAAACCGAAATTTAGTTTTGGTTGTAAAAACTAGTTTCGGTTGGACACTACTCTCAGGCTGACGAAGTGATTGATAAGTTGCTAGCAAACGCCTTGTAAAATGAAAAGATTTAACAAAGCTTGGGAGAAGAAGTTAACAGAGTTTGAAATGTTAATTGATAAGGTTAGAGTTTGCTGAGTCGATGTGAGTGTGAAAGGAAACAATATTAAACGATAGATGTAATGGAGTCACAAAAAATCTTAATCATCTGCCAGGAGTTAAACCGGCAACCTCCGCTAGTAGCATTTTACCCACAGATGAAAATGTAAAATAAATTAAAAAATCGTTTATATAAATTTAATCTAAGTCAAACTATTATTTAAATTACTTTAAGATTTTTTAATTCTATTTTGCCATAGCGTTTGCTAGGCGTGTAGGTAACCAATTTGATTATCAACACGCCGGAATTAGCCTAAAATTATGGTCTTAGCACTTATTTTAACTTTGCTCGTGTCAAGGCACACTAATTATTTCATGTGTCTTTCTACCTAATTGAGTCGTCACGCCAACATATGGACACGCCAAGCGTGTTTTATTCGCACCGAAGCTGAATGTGCCGTTTGCCTGCCTGCAAAATTTTAACTTGACCTGTTTTAGGTATGTAATAAAGACTTGCATGTTTGCCTATACTAATCGTGTGTTAAACTTTGAATGTTGTTTGCTAATTAATTATGTAAACGATTGCTATTAACACTTGCGGATATGTCCACGGAGTGGTTACTTATGCATGTTATTAAATCGATCAAACACTAACTTGTATGTAATAGTTGTAATCCAAATAGTTGATATATATCATCTTGGCTATATCGACAGTGGAAATCTCAACTGTCGTAAGGGGCATGTCCTTTAATGTCCCTTACGACATTTGAGATTTCCGCTGCCGATATTGTTTCAAAAATTCGAAAATTGAAACATTCACACAAAAACGCTTTTAATGGAGCCAACATTTTTTGGATGGCCAAAAAATGAATGTACAAGTGGTGGACTTAATAGCTTTTTCAACCAAACAACCATCAGGCCAAACAGATAATAAGTTAGTGCAGAATTAGTAGGAATAAACATAGAATTCATATCTATAAACTTGCTTAAAAACATGGTATTATATACACATACAAAATTAAAAGCCCCAGTACAGATACTAAATCTCAACTTAAAAAAATGTATTGCAGATTTTAGCAAATAACTGTTCCAGTATTTATAACGTTATCGGGACTTAAACGCGATAAAAATATATTGATAATTTACCTCGACGTTTCGGCCACGTTATCGCGTTTAAGTCCCGATAACGTTATAAATACCGGAACAGTTATTTGCTAAAATCTGTAATACATTTATTTAAGTTGAGATTTAGTATCTGTACTGGGGCTTTTAATTTTGTATGTGTATTTGATTTTTAGTCCCGATAACGTCATAAATATGTGTGAAAATCGCGAAAGTAATAAAAATAAATAAATAAATATCTCAGGACAATTTACACCAATTGACCTAGTCCCAAGCTAAGTAAACCTTGTGTTATGGGTACTAGACAACGGATATACATACTTAAATAGATAGATACATACTTAAATACATATAACATCCAAGACTCGGGTACAAATATTCATATTCATCATACAAACATTTGCCCTTCCCGGGAATCGAACCCGGAACCTCTAGCTTCATAGTCAGGGTCACTAACCACTAGGCTAGGCTAAGTTTAAAACAACTGTTCCGGTGTTGGTTGGTTAAGGTTTTGCACTATGTTTGGTGTCGTCGGTGAAATTGAGGTTTAACGAGGTACTTGCCCCACAACAGTCGAACGGCAAGCGGCGCAGCGGCGGCCGGCGGTCCAACGGCGCGCGCGCCGCGGCGGCCTCGGATAACGCGAGAAAGAATCCGCTTATGGAGACCACACAGCTAACTAGTTACACTGACTTTAAGGTAAATACTCGTGCGTAGGTAACGTGAACTGTGAAGCAAATAAAACTCACCTTTACGCGGTTAAGTCTACTCTTATTGTAATATATTATCAATAGATATATATGACTATAATACTATCAATAAAGAATATGTCATCTACAACTTGTTAGAATATTTGCACTGGCTGCGTCGAATAATTGGAAATTGTATAATTTTAAAACTGCTATAGCTGGACTCAGTAATTATTTTTCAACGCTTTAATTATAACTTTAGTTTTGGATCGTTTTCATTTTGTTTTGAAACGTCCAGTTCAGCTAAATTTACGTATTTTTTGTTTAACTACCGTCTATGGCCAAAAATTGTTTTCTAAACATATAAAATGTCAGTTTAGGGTTCTATACCAAAAAGGTAAACAAGGAACTCTCACTGACACAGTGGCCTAATTCAGAAACTAGTGACGCTATTTATTTAAAATTAGGAAGTTTTAAAGATTGCTTACTCGACCTTAATGCAAATGAAGAAAAAAATATTTTCTTGCAAACTGCGTCGAGATCTCAAACTTGGGTCAAGTTGATTGTCCAGGACAAGTAAAGTTTTGTGGGCAGGTAGTCTTTAATTTTATTAGAAAATATCAGATAAAAATATGTTTACAGGATGGAATAAATGAAAAACAAGTAAGTCGGAGCTCCATGGTACCGAAGCCGCCAGAAAGCGTCCATGTTCCCATGATCGTCTGTCATCCGACCATTGAAGAGACTTACACCCCGAAGAAAACTCCGCTAAAACAAGGTCCCATGACACCTAAAACAGGGAAAGAGAACTTACAGCATAACATGGCCGCAACACCTAAGAGTAACCTAATGTATACGCCCACGCGGCTCACCAGATCAGCTTTGAAACTAAACGATGGTTTCGCCACTCCCCGCGCCCCGCTCAGTGCGGCCAAGACCAATATGCAGCGAACAACCTCTACCAACAACCTAGCTTTCAAAACTACACCAAGCAACATGTTGAGGGCCAAAACTCAAACAGGCCTGGCCAGAACCGCTAAGCCAATGGTCTGAAATCGGTACGATTCTGCGGAGTCTGCGCAATGCAATATTTTATTCAGTCTCAAACTGCCAACGAAGATAACAACTACCATAGAATAATATTGCAGTGGGTGAACTGTGCTTTAACGAAATAAAATTAAATGTTTGAAAACACGTGATATTTTTATAATTTTTACGCCTTCTGACTACTGCATGAGCACTCGATGTAAATATCTGAATCTCTTTATAATAGAATTAATATAATTTGTACGTTTATTATTATTATGGAAGTAGAATTTGGTTTATCTAGGTTAGTTACAATGTTTGAATTTTGTGTCGTAATTTTACTTTTGGACTTTTCTATTGTTTGTATTTTTGATGTGTCATTGATATCCCTCCGTGATTATATATTTTAATTATGTCAGTAGTTTATTAGTTATTAAAATGATTAATTGCGATCAACTGGAATTGATCATCAGTTTGAAGAATCTTTATGATAAGAGCAGCTTTTAGTTTAGACGTTGCTCAGTGACAATGTGTTGTATCGTACTTAATTTTATTCAGTATTCGACGTGTATAGGGCGTTTATTTTAAAGGTTGTTGATAATGGTCTATGCAATATAAGTACCTGCCGAAATACGTAACTATGCGCTTTGCGGCGGACTTACGGGGCCTTATAATTAATGTTGTAATATATTGTGATAGCTTATACCTTGAGTTTTATTTGATTATCCATAGCCTAATAGTTTTGTTAATTTGACATTGATTGTATCAATAGTATTTGACGATAATGTCTATATTTTTCGATTTTGATGTGGGAGAAAAAGGCAGGAGATTTAGGCGTGCTATCGACGCGGATAAATATGAAATTGATCTGTTTTGGGATCGAAAACATACTGAAAATATATTCGGTGAAGTGGATCTTGGGTATCTCATGTAAGTGTTGGATTTAAAAAAGTTGCCTTATTGCTCTCATTATTTGCTTAGCATTATGATAAATATAGCTCAGAAAGTAAAATATTGCCGCCACGAATAGAACTAGGGTAAATTTGACGGCACCAGGAGTTGAGTCTTTGATCGACAGAGAAACCTGCAAATATTCCTTAGTGAGACACGGTTAACCTATTCTTTAGTCCTGCCATGACGCCGACAAAGTGTGAGCCACAAAATAAGTGTTAGAACTAACGAAGTTGCGCATTTGATTGACGGAGTGCTTAAAATCCAAGCAATTTTGGCAGCTTTTTTTTATATGTTCTTAAATAGTAATATATTTTTTAGCAAAGCTGTACTCTGTGGCCCTAAAATAACCGGCCAAATTTAGTTTATCTCTACGACTCTAGTTTGACCTAGACGCTGGGAGAAATAAGTTAAGCTTGGGCCGGTCATGTTAGGGCCACGGCGAATCGTTTATCCTGGACTCTAAAATACCCGTTCAGTTACTAAGTACATAAAGTGCAGTCTGTTTCTACGAACAAGTATTTCAGCGAGCTGTCAACGCTGGCCATTTGTATGATAAATGAGAATAAGAATGTGATCGGCTTCATGGCCCTGCACGACCATCCGAACGTGCCGAGCGTTTCACCCGCCGACTGGGAACTGTGGGTTAGAAACATGTTCCAGTAAGTATTTTTTCCGTTCCTATAATTTTGTTAACTTATTTTGATAGTTTATTTTGGTACTGGGTCCGTTCATCTTGTCATCTATAAAGTCGACGCTACTAAAGTTACTTTGACTAAACATACTAATGACACTCTGATGAGAAAGTAAAGACTGGTATAAAATTGCTAATATTTCTCGTTCTGATTTATATAAAGAGTTAATCGCGCGCATTATTGAGGGCAACGATAATACGTTAAGTTAGTAAATCACACTGTACTGTGACATGGGTTTAGCTTATAAATAATGAACGGTAAAGATTCGACACAAAGATATATTTATTAAAAGAAATAGTTACATTGACTCAACAATCTCTACAAATTGATGTATCTTACGGATTGAATTCTAATTTATAAACCCTAGTATTTTTAACCAAGTATGTCTAGGCTGCCTACACTAACTATTTTCTCTCAGGCGGTACTACTTGTCTCGAAACACGCTGTTCATTCACTTCATGTGCTGCTCGGACTTCATCGCAGAGACGTTTTTCGAGGAAGCCTTAGTTTCGGTGTTCAATAACGACGTGTATTTGATGCAGATTGTGCTCGTTGTGCCCCCTACCAGCACGCTTGGTAAGCTACGCTGTTTAGTTTTGAAAAAACCACGTAGGTAGCACTTATGGGAAATGGGACACATAAAGAGGAGAAAATTATGGGGGGTAGCAATAAACCAGTGTGTAACTTAGAACTAGAGTCTGGCAATCGAAACGTGAAGACGATTTTAAAGCAACAGACATCTGCGGTGACACTTATGATCCGATAAAATCGGTGGTTTAATATAGCTACAGTGCTAGAGAACATGAGAAACTCACGATTTAAAATGCCACTTACAATGTTGCGTTCAAACTTGGTTTGTTCGCATATTTGGTGGCGTTCCTGTCTTGAATGTTTCAGCTTCTAGCGTACTGTAATGTATTACTTTACAGACGATTTTTTGAGATATCAGACATTTCGGAAGCGCGCCATAAGCAAAATTTGTGCGAAGAGATCCGATGACAGCGAAATAGAGCATTATATCTACGTGGCGCAAAGGAAGGATTTCTGCCCGAAGCTAACTATACGAAGAGCTGTGTATGTATTGTATTGAGTAAGATAGGTATTTTATTTATTAACTATGTCCTTGCCTGTCACTTTCTGAACAACCAAATTTGTCTTTCATGGTATTAGAGGACACACATGTATGTATTCACAAAATTACTTTTGAATAAGCAACTGAAATAATGTTGCTTAGTCAGTTGTATTTTTTGTGGATCATACCTACGAGTCATGACCGGGAGATCCTAAACTTTCTAACGACTCTACCAGACAGTGAATGTTGGTAGAGTCTTTAGGTTATAGAGGTTATAGCATTTCTTATGTAGCGTACATTGTTATTCAGAAAGTCTAGGGTTCCAGCGTGTGAAATATTTAGTCATTAGCATATAGGTATATGTATGTCCTGTAGCTGTAATCTTATTTTAAACAGTGAAGAGGACAATGATGACGTTGTAGAAATCCTGGACAAGCTATGTCCGAAACTGAAGGAGCTGTATGGTGAATATTACATTAGTGAAATTATTGGTCGCCACCCAGAAAGCCAAAGAAAAATCATCGTTGCGGAGGTTAGATGCCAACTAGAACTTCCATAATCTATTTCCTTGGTTACTATACGTCGTTTGTATTGTGGTAGAGCCATACAGGCTATTGCTGGTTGCAGTACAAATGAGTCTGGCTCAATGAAGTAGTAGCTTGCTACTTGGTTTCGCACGGTGATAGACGAGATACGGAAGCTGGACGAAGGGTATCTGCAACTCTATTGCAGTTGCTGGCGCCCACGAGCGGCGGTGATCAGTCTTTTATTTTTGTCAAAGCAAAACAAAATCATGAAAATTAACGACGTCAATCGATGGGTTATCAAAATAAAGGTTTTAAGTAGCAGTTTACAAATCCTAGATTTAAGATTTAATCCTAAAAATAACAAAAAATATTTTAGGAGTCGGGTTTTTAACACTTGCTTTTGCTTCACATTATGAACATGATTCTATGGTTACGCCAGATACCCAAAGTGTAGGTAGTATAATTTGGCCCACCGATGCTACGGGGATTAATGAATTTCATAGATCTCCAAATTAATACCACTATTTTTACTCTTTTAGCTTCAGGACAGAGCTGTCGGCGTCATGTGTCTTAACTCTAATATTGACTACGCGAACCTCACAAAAACTTACGAGCTCAATTCGTATTTTGGATTGAAAAAGGCAACTGATGCCGAAAAGGCAGTACTTAAGCGCTCTAATAACTTGGCCGAAGCATTTGCGTAAGTTTTTTCTTCTAATAATTAAATATAGTTTAGTTATAAAATAATGATTTGTTAAGTAGACGCGTGTATTAAACGATAGATGGCGCTATAAGTCGTCGATGACAAGCGATAAGGGTGTAGGTAGGTAATACAGTATCGTAAAACGGGGAGAATGGGCACTTCAGTTATAAAAAAGTAAATACATCGAGGGGGCGACCAGCCACAAGATGGTCCGATGACCTCATACAGGTGGCAGGAAGGCGCTGGTTGCATGCTGCTTCCAACCGGCCACTTTGGAAATCCATGGAGGAGGCCTATGTCCAACAGTGGACTTCTTGTGGCTGAGATGATGATGATGATGATGAACTACATCGAGCTTCAAGCGATCATTAAGCAAGTTTTTGTCGAAACCTTTTTGTCCGGTGTTACTCTCCACTTAAAAGGACAAGTAGGTATCATGACATTTATGTCATCTAATGTGAAGAATGACTTTATTATCGGGGCCCTGAAAAAATTTAATAAATAATTAATGTACGTAATATTTTATTTCAAATGTTAAAAATTATTATTCAATTAGCTTTGGAACTACTTTTTAAGCTGCTCCTGTAGTTCAAAGTCACCCCGTTTACCTATAACTAGAGTTGCACATACATTTTTTCGGTTGAATATAGTATTTTTGAGAATAAGCTAAGAAAGTATATAGTACGGAGAGCCGAAATATAGTAGAATACTAAACAATATAGTACGGTTGGCAACCCTACCTGTAACAGTAGCATGTTTTGGTGATCGCATGTGCCCCTAACTGACTAGCAAGCGTGTGCGAGAGGCACGGATGATTAATATCTACGACAAAAGCTAGTATGCTCTGTGTACTGGATTCAAACCTGTTCGCCTCCAATGCAACTTTAAAACTGACTGACTTTTTAGAATGTTTTTTATTTCTGTTATTAAAATTCTCAGGGATCCAATATTGCTCGGGAAACGGAGTCCTTTTGATGATGTCCCCAAGTTGTCATCGATAGAGCTAGCTGGAGGTGTAAGTATTATACCTTTATATTACCATTGGCTTCTGCACCGGTGTTGTTATCAGGTTACAAAACCATAGTAACCCCGCTATGTACCTAATGTAACTGACAGTTTCCACGCGCACGTGTGTGACCAAGGCACACAAATTAAATATCATGTGTGTAACTTATTTTTTTAAATTGTAGCAGCGTAAAGAAAAACAACGGAGATCCAGAAAATCATCAGGGCGGGTTAACTTCGGAGAGAACGCAGCCCTGAGACGTAGTTTTGAACATCTCTACTTTAACAAACAGTCTGACGATTACAGCGACCAGGTAAATGTGGCCAGACCAGAATTTTTAAAACACCCGCCATATTGTGGATTTTTTCGGAACTTTTTGTTTTATTAGTGGAAGTCACGCTGGATGCCATTATGACGGTTGGTTTTAAACAGTGCAGCGGTGTCATTATTTAAGGAACAATAGTTAAAATTACCCTGATACTTTAAAATTCAAAAAAATTGAGGATAGTGAGAACTTTGTAAACTATTTGTCTTAGCATGTGTCCTGAATGGCCAGTTTCTGGCGAGATATGTCGTATGTATGTATGCAAATCCTTTATTGTACAAAAAACACAAATTTCAAAAAGAGATATAGTGATGTACAAAGGCGAACGTATATCGTTTGCATGTTTCTAGGCCTTCTTGACTTCTCCGACGCCATCACTGAACCTAGCAACCAGGCCGGTATATTTGGACGCCGATCCGTTTGACTATGAAATAGTCAATATTGATTCCAATTTGCTGACTATACCCGATGTCGTGTCCTTAACTCAAATGTGAGTACCTACGATTTTCTTACTAAAGTAAGGTATTTGCGCTATCAAAAAAAAAAAATTCAAAATCATTTATTATCAGGCAACAAGGGCCCATAGATAAATACCTTACAAACTAACATACATAAAAATGTAAAAACTAAAATACAATTAAAATTAGCACGTTACTTCGGCGACGTGTGACCTATTTTCGGGGTGTCCAGCAACCGTCCGCGAAAACGACGCTATGATAGGATATGTGCATGAATTAATATCGACCTTCGCTTAACGCCTGAATCTTTTAATTTTAGCCGTAATAGTAATAAAAACACAGAATCCAAGAAGACCCCGTCACCACAGCTTACTAAACAGAGAAAATATCAAAGTAAGATCGTTCATACATACATGCATATACTCAGTTTTCAACACGATAGGAAATTTAATTTGTTAGTCTCGTTTGTACCTAATTTACGCTTGGAATTTAGTTTAAGCATATTTTTTAATTGGCTTGTGTACCTTATCGTCTATTGTAGTATTGCTTAGCTTGAAACTGGAGTCAATTTATGTAATATGTCCCTTGTAAGATGTTTATTTATACGAATATTAATGAGAGTTAGTGAGACAAAGTGTATGTCAGGAACGTAGCAAGTGGAAATCTGTGGTCTCTGCCTACCCCTCCGGAAAAAAGGCGTGACTTTATGTATGTATGTATGTAATAACTAACAGGGCAGCAATCTGTTCTCAAAGCGGCGAACGCCGACGTTAAAGAGAAGGTTTATCATGGAGGCCCTAACGCATTTATGATAGAACTGTATGCTCTTCGAGAAGACATCGATGAAAGGTATTTATAAGTATATTAAATGCGTTTCTATAACTTAAGCCCTTAGTGTAGGTTTTCTGTCACAAAAATATACTAGAACTCGTTAGCGTTAACTTCTAAATTTGAAGCATTTTGTTGCAAATACGCGCCGCAAGAGGCGCTGTATTTACTTCCCTAGCAATTGAGAAGTTAACTCTAACGCGTTCGAGGCCTTTGTTTTAATGTAACAAAAACTTACACTAGACGCTATGCATAGTCAACCAAGTAATTGCTTGATCACTTTTAAACCCTTTGGAATACGGTCGAAAAGTGGTTAAGCAATTTCTTGGTCGACTGTACGCTAAGCATGTATCCAGATATTTGGTTCTAGGAGACATTCATTGATACAATTACGTTATCACTGTAGTTACTATACCTACAGTTTATTACTTGCCGATGTCTCGTGCCGTGGAACAGTCCCAGATGATACTTACATTTCAGTAGAAAGTACAATAAAGTTTCAATTCTATGTAACTGAGTTTGTTTACAAGTATATGAATTCTTTTTTGACCTACCTCTTGCTATCCGATAAGCATATGATTAGGTATACGTATAAAGACTGGATGCCAATGTTTTTTTTTAATACAACAGGAAGGCAAACGAGCAAGTGGGTCACCTGATGGTAAGTGATCACCAACGCCCATAGACACCTGCAACATCAAAGATTGCAAGTGCGTTGCCAACCCAGAGGGCTAATATGGAATAGCTCTAGTGCCAGTAATTGCACCGGCTGTCTTATGTATATTAAATAAGTACAATCAGCAAAAAAGTTTGTGCTAAAAATAAAATAAAAAAGAAACTTAGGTTATTTGGTACAATGTACTAATGTTGGGCATACATAAGAATGTCAGGGCGCACCAAAAATGCTATTGAAAACTGATCGCTTATTTTAATATGTAGGTTCTATTCTATATTAACATTTGTAACTTCCAGGAAAGGTTTTGATTTATTGGAGGCAGCGTTTGAAATCATGAAGGACTACGATTACTGTTTGATCAGAGTACCTTGTGACAGCAAAGCCATATACTTGCTTCAACATTTTTGCGTAAGAGTAATCTGAAATTTGTTATCAATGTGGCAGGGTGATAGCAAAACAAAACATAAAATGTGTAACTTTTTTTTATAAGTTATACCTCATTGAGTATATTGACGGTACCTATTTAAATAAAAAAATAAAAAAAAATAAAAGAGATTTTATTTTTCAACACAAACCTTAAAACAACAAATAAGTATGTCTTTTACAAAAAAAAAGTTAGCGTGTTGATAAATAAGGTTTGAGACTCAGCGAGGCCGCTGATTTTCAGTCTCTACCCGTACCTTATAATTATAACCAATGCTGTTTTTTTATTAATAACTGTTTTTTTTCTAAACTAGTGTTCTTATAAATAATTAATAGATTCAAGCCTTACTTTGCGGAGGTCCATATCAACAAACTGGAACAAATTACCTTGCTTCTCTTTCTGTACAAGATAGCCGCCTCTCTGCGATACCTCGATGATGAAGCCTCGCAGAGAGGCGTAACGTGCGTCGATCGTGTTGTTTTAGTGTTTAGTTGAGGTGGTGTTTAGGTGGTGTGTAGTTGAGTCTGTGTGATTTATGTTGTTTCGTGTGGAAGCGGAGGAGGGTGGGTTTTTGCACGATGATATATCTCACACAGACGCAGCTATCTTGCACGAGCACGGCACTGGTTATTTGTTCCAGTTTGTTTAGTATTCTTATATTTATAAGTGATTCTTGTATGGCTAGTTGGGTTTGACTTATTAAATGTTGGACAAGAATAACTAGTTTATAACACGTGCGAAAATTTGCAACAAACGTCCTTTATAAAGCTACCGTTTAGTTGAGGAAAGGCCTGCGGGGGCGTATGACTGCTGGAGAGCATCTGTTATACATTGTCAACAGCTCTCTGCCGTGCATGCTCGCGTCCTAACTTCAACCTTATCTTATCTTATCTACTAGGGGTCCTTTCGGATGCACTTCGTTCCAGTGGGATCTTTTGTGTATTTACCCCTACCTTCAACCTTAGCCCCATCCAATTTACTGCCAACCTAACTGGTTGCGCAGGCGTTACACCAATTAAACGGTCGCTTTATTAACATACATTTTAAGAAACTAAACCGTTTAAAAAATTATGACAATTATGTTGGATTATTGCAACAGTATCATGTTTTGAAAGTGAAATTTTTTTTCAAGTTGTTCTGTTTTTACATGTCTGATTCTACCAGCGCTACGGAGAATTGAAGATTTAATTGGGACTGGAAATTAATATTTTTTCGGTTTTTCAGTTTGCGCCCAGCAAGGGTGATATTTGCTCAGAATACGCGCTCTATGTTGCACATAGACACTCCGTGGTCGGGTACGTATTAAAATACCTTTTTTAGGGTTCCATACCCAAAGAGTAAAACGGGACCCTATTACTAAGTCTCCGCTATCCGTCCGTCCGTCTGTCACCAGGCTGTATCTCATGAACCGTGATAGTTATGTAGTTGAAATTTTCACAGATGATGTATTTCTGTGGCCGCTATAAAAACAAATACTAAAACCAGAATGAAATAAATATTTATTAGGTATAGATAATGTACGGAATCCTTCGTGCGCGAGTCCGATTCGCACTTCGCCGTTTTTTTAATTTTTGGGTTCTCCATTCTGCATCAAATGATCATTTTAAAAAGAAACTCCTAGTATCTCAAGTTAATTAAATAGGTTAACTTAGCAATATAGAATTGAAATACTTTTGTCTCACAAAAACTTTTTTTAATGATTTTTTTAAAACGAATCAATCTTTATCAAAATCTGTTGTGTGGTTTAGAAGGAGTAAGCTGTCAATAAGTAGTACAGTCAAGGAATTTAATTCCCTACCCATTTCGTTGAAATGTCGTCTGACATTCGCAATGCATTAAGGTCGATATGTCAAACTAACGTCTTGCTCTATAGCTCTTATGGTGACAGTTTATATTGAACCTTAGGTGGGTTGGAAATTAAATTCTTTGACTGTACGAGGACAGGCAGAAGCGGAAAGCGACTTTGTTTCATACTTTGTAAAGAAAAAAGATGTAATAACTATGGGATGCTTTGGGAAGCCTCCCACAATTTTACTAAGTTAATGAGTGTAAAGGAGTCATCCAAAAATTACGTCACGCTCATGCGTGATCACCAAATGTGACAGCCCGTGTCAAAGAGATAGGAAAAAGCGTGACGATGGGGGGAGGGGTCTTGAAATGTTAAAAATCGTTCGTCCGGATCACTACCACCATCTTGCTCGCTAATCCTGGCGCTAAGTAGCAGTGCTTGCACTGTTGTGTTACGGCGTGGAGAGCAAGACAGCCGGTGTAATCACTGGCACAAGAGGTATTCCATCTTAGCCCTCTGGGTTGGAAACGCATCTGCACTCTCTTTGTTGTTGCAGGT